>CM076583.1:180643611-180782517 GCA_034641835.2 Pinus albicaulis | reverse complement strand
TTCGGACTTAGGTAAACCCATGATAAAATCCATTGAAATCTCCTCCCAACGTTGACTTGGAATGGATAAAGGTTGTAGAAGTCCCGGGGTCTTAATTGTTTCCACTTTATTCTGCTGGCAAACCAAACATTCCGCCAAAAACTTTTGAATATCAGATTTAAGGCCATCCCAAAAAAATTCTTTCTTCACCCTGTGGTAAGTTTTTAAAAATCCTGAGTGTCCTCCTAAAGGAGAAGTGTGCAATTTTAAAAGAATCTTTTGTTTTAGTTGGGAATTCTTACAAAGATATAAGCGATCTTTGTACCATAAGGAATCATTTTTCCAACTAAATGTATTAGATGTACTAAGATATTGCTGCAACTTTTGAATGAGTGCCCATACATCTTTGTCCTTCTTCCATTCATCTCTTGCTTCGGTTATCCAATCTGGTTGGATAATAGAAATGGCACAAAGCAATGCTTCCACCTCTTCATTCTTTCTTGAGAGTGCATCCGCAACAACATTAAGCTTTCCTTTTTTGTAGATTATTTCAAAGTCATAACCCAACATCTTTGTGACCCATTTTTGCTGCTCTTCTGAAGATAGTCTTTGTTCCAAAAAGTGTTTAAGACTATCATGATAAATTTTTACCTTGAAGTGTCTTCCCATTAGGTAAGTTCTCCATTTCTTTAGTGCATGCAGTATTGCTAAAATTTCCTTCTCATAAATAGGTTTCTGTAAATACTTTCCTTTGATTGGACGACTTTCAAAAGCAATGGGTCTTCCTTCCTGCATTAAAACTGCACCAATTCCATTTCCTGAGGCATCACATTCCACAATAAAAGTTTTTGTGAAGTTTGGCGTAGCTAAGACCGGTGCTAGGCACATTGCCTTTTTAAGATGTTCAAAGGCCTTAGTTGCTTCGGGAGTCCATGAAAATGCATCTTTCTTCAATAATGTTGTTAGAGGTGCTGCTATTCTCCCATAATTCTTAACAAACTTGCGATAATACCCTGTTAACCCGAGAAATCCTCGCAACTCCTTTATGGTTGTGGGGACTTTCCATTCCTTAATGGCTTTAATTTTGTTAGGGTCTACTTTAACACCCTCGTGAGATACAATATGACCCAGATATTCCACCTCTTGTAATCCAAAGAAACATTTGGATATTTTTTCATATAATTGTTTCTCCTGCAATAGTTTGAGCACCCTGTCAACATGTTCAACATGATCCTTCCAAGACTTGCTATAGATTAGTATATCATCAAAAAATACCAACACAAATTTTCTAAGGAAGGGTTTGAAAATGGAATTCATCAACCCTTGAAATGTAGAAGGTGCATTGGTAAGGCCAAAATGCATGACCAAAAATTCATAATGACCCTCATGAGTTCGAAATGTTGTTTTTGGAATATCTTCAGCCTTCATTCTAATTTGATGATATCCTGAACGAAGATTCAACTTGGTAAAATAAATTGCTCCATGTAATTCATCCAATAATTCATCAATCATAGGAATGGGAAGTTGTTGTGTAACTGCCTCCATTAGGGAAAGAAAAGAGATATCAACGCCTTAGAAATGAGCCACTTCGAGGGCAACCTCCAATACATTACATGAATGAACAATTCTTGGATGATACAAATGAACAAAACCTCCTTCTATATATAGGAGTCCATGGGGCCATAATATAATCCTAGTGGGGCCACAATGTACTCCTAGCCGACCTAACAATAATAATGTAAGGGCACAATAATAACAATATGGGGGTTACAGGGGTACAATAATAACAATAAGGGGGGCTACACTAACATAATAAGGGGCTACATTATTAATATAGGGACTTAACATGCCCCTCTCCTTCAAACAAGTGTTGTCCTCAGCGCTTGATTATTTCTTGATGCTTCTGTATAAAATTCTCATCCTCCCATGTGAAATCTTCTACAAGAAAGTTCTTCCACTTGCTGAGATACTCTGAAATTGATCGTACTTGTCGAGTTCTTGTTTCTATGACTGCTTCATAACTTCTTTCGATGTGATGTTGATCTTCCTGTTGTTTCATTAGATTCTGCACCAAAGTTGGGTTATCCTTTGAGAGTTGGAGAACTTGTTGTTGATGCTCAATGTCATCTTCCACTAATTTATCATCCATATTAGCTGTTATTTTATCCTTCAAACCATCCAACTTAGCCTCCATTTCTGCTTTTAAACCATCTATGTCATCTTCGGTTGCTCTTCGTAAGATCGAAATTTGTTGCACTTGGTACCATAATTTTGATATCTCATCCTGCAATTCTTCCTCTTCATGCGTCATAGTATAGATTTATGAGGGCTTAATGGGTGTTGAATTCTTTTTAGGAGGAATTTCAGAACCCAATACTGAAATATATGCTCAATAGGCCCTTGGAATCACTTCAAACCGATTTTTCAAACAAGATTTATGCAATTCGGAAAAAAATACACACCTTTTTCTTGCTTTTGAGGAGCTCGATATTGAAATTGGATTATCTCTATGATTGAGACTCTTAAATATCTAAAATTCTTTAATAAACTAGCCCTCTGAATTCTCTTTTGAATGCCATAGGTCTGACCTGATTTGGATTCTCCAAGACAAAGTTGTGTCCAATCTCCCACAATGATCTAACTATGGATTGGTTCAGTAGAGCGAACTTGTACGACTTGCCACGTGTCACTGTTTCTTCCTTTGTCTCTGAAATTGATAGCCAAAAAACCACAGTCTGTGTAATTGTGACCACTTTTTACGGCACTCCAATCCGATGCCCATAGAGAGAGTTATTGAACTTTTTCCACGATCACCTCTTTGAGATGAAATTCGGGAGCCTGATAAAGCACTACCTTCCACGGATCACATCTCCAAAAATATTGCGAACCAAGCTATGCAATTTTTTGACAAGTTTCCTTAGGATTTCAGCTTCGCACCATAAAAATTTCAGATTCTGAACCTTAGTAGAAAATTTTTTATAGCGCAAATTCCACGATGACCTGTTTAGGAGGCTGAAAAAATACCTAACTTCCACAGATCATATCTCTGAAAATATTGCGAACCAAGCTCTGAAATGTTTAGAAAATATTCCTCAGGATTTCGGCTTCGCACCCTAAAAATTTCAGCTTCTGAAACTTCGTAGAAAAAAAGTTATAGCGAAAATGCCACGATGACCTGTTTGGAGCAGCGAAACCCTAGAATCCAAAGCTCTGATACCAAATTTTGTGTAACCAGCTCCAAAAAGAGAAGAAAAGAGATATAAACGCCTTAGAAATGAGCCACTTCGAGGGGGCAACCTCCAATACATTACATAAATGAACAATTCTTCGATGATACAAATGAACAAAACCTCCTTCTATATATAGGAGTCCATGGGGCCACAATATAATTCTAGTGGGGCCACAATGTAATCCTAGCCGACCTAACAATAATAATGTAAGGGCACAATAATAACAATATGGGGGTTACAGGGGTACAACAATAACAATAAGGGGGGGCTACACTAACATAATAAGGGACTACACTATTAATATAGGGACTTAACAAAAATTTATCTTTAATGGTGAGCTTATTGAGCTCCCTATAGTCCCGACACATTCGCCATGATCCATCCTTCAGGTACCAATAATACAAGAGAAGAGAAAGAACTTTAACTAGGTTGAATTATGTATTCCTAACATTTCGCAATCATATGTTCAATTTCCCCCGCTCTCCGTTGGACGTAAGGATACTTTCCTTATATACCGATGTTTGGAGGAACACTTCCCGGAATCAAATGAATAGCATGATCATGATCACGAATAGGTGGGAGTCCTTTTGGAGTTTCAAACACCTTGGAATGATTGTCCAAGACTTGTTGGAGATCTGCAGAAATAGATGATTTTGATGTCGGAACTTCTAGTGAGCATAATTGTGCAATTACGCCTCGTTGTTATTTATTTAGAAGCTTTGTAATGAAATTAGAGCTTATTATCCTTCCTGGCTTCCCTTCAATACCCCGTAATTCGACTTCCTTTCCTTCTAAAAAAAATTTCAAGAAAAGTTCTTGAAAATTAAAGCTACCGTCCCCTCTCTCTCTCGGATGCATTGGCTAGATTCCGCATCTAAAAGATTGGTTTGTGGTTACCTCAGTATAATTTCCTCTTACGCAACTTCTAGGAAAACCTCGAGTGATAACACGTTCAATTTCGCTCTTTTGGAAGTAAGGATATCTATAAGGCCCGATGTTTGGAGGAACACTTCCCGGAATCAAATGAATAGCATGATCATGATCATGAATAGGTGGGAGTCCTTTGGGAGTTTCAAACACCTTGGAATGATTGTCCAAGACTTGTTGGAGATCTGCAGAAATAGATGAATTTGATGTTGGAACTTCTAGTGAGCATAATTGTGCAATTACGCCTCGCTGTTCTTTCTTTAGAAGCTTTGTCATGACATTAGAGCTTATTATCCTTCCTGGCTTCCCCGCAATACCCCGTAATTCGAATTCCTTTCCTTCTGAAAAAAATTTCAAGAAAAGTTCTTGAAAATTAAAAGCTACCGTCCCCAAAGATTGTAACCATTGTACTCCTAGTACAACATCAGCACCTCCCATAGGAATGGAAAGCATTGGACTAGTCAATACATATTCCCCCATGGTTAACTTAATATTATGGCATTTTCCAAAGCAATTTATAGTTCCTCCATTTGCAACCATCACTTGACATTCTGGTGCTGGGTATAGGAAACAATTTAATTCCTTGGCTACCATACAATGAATAAAATTATGGGTGCTACCTGAATCAATCAACACTATTACCTTTTTCTTCTTGATATGTCCTTCTATCTTGAGAGTTTGAGGAGTGGTAATTCCCGCCAGTGCATTACATGATATGGTCAGATTCATTTCTTCCTCTTCTAGGGCTGGTTCCTGGTGTATATCCTCTTCTTGTTCATTTTCTTCTTCCTCTTCACAATCTATGTAAAATAATTTCTTCTCAGGACACTTATGACCTTTAGTGTATTTGCTATCACAACTGTAGCAAAGCCCTTTTGCTCTTTTTTCTTCCAATTGTTGTGGTGTCAACCTTGTAGGTTGTGGAAATCTAGGAGTAGCAACACTTCCATCTTTATAGAAGTGAGTGGTAGGCTTCCTTGCCGCCATAATTTTACATTCAATTTTTCTTGCCAACCTGAATGCCTTCTCCAATGAATCAGGTTCCAAAACGCGAACTTCATGTTGGATGTTATCCTTTAAAGTACCCATGAAGAGATCAATCCTGTGTTCCTCTGGAATATCAGTTACCCTTATATTCAATTTTTGGAAGTCCTCAATGTGCTCCCCCATTAAACCTTTTTGTTTGAGATTTATCAATTGGCTAAAGAAGGTGTTGCTCTTTGTATCCTCATATTGTGCTATCATTTCCTTCATAAAAATTGACCAAGTGACAATTTTTTTATGGGAGCAAAGCCATCGATACCATACAAATGTATTTTGTTCTAAATGTAAAGTTGCAATGCGTACCTTTTGTGTGTTTTTCACATTATGGAGATCAAAATATTGCTCCATCTGTAGTATCCATGTTACAGGATCATTTCCATCAAACTTCCTCATATCCATTTTTGGAATATGGTGGTTCTTCCCGCCAACATTAGAGTTTATGAAATCACGATTAACATTTATTTTGTTCTCATCATGAGTTTCCTCTACTATGTTTTCACCATTAGGAAACATTTCTTGTATCAACTTTGTCAAACCTTCTATGTCTACTTTTAGATCATTCTTCATGTTTTCCATGTTGTCTTTCATTTTTTCATCAATATTGGCTTCCATGTCATCCATCTTAGCTTCCACGCCTTTCTTCAAACCGTCCATCTTCGCTTCCACGCCTTTCTTCAAAACTTCCATTTCATTTTTTTTTGCTCTTTGTGAGAGAAAAATTTGGTGCACTTGCTCTTGTAATTTTGATAAATCATGTTGCAATTTTTCATCTTCATGACTCATAGCAGAGCCTTCTGAAGGCTTAATGGGTGTTGAATTATTCTTACGGGGCATATTTTAGAACCTAATACTGATATCTATTCTACAATATGCCCTTGGAATCAATTCAAGACTTATGCAATTTGGAAAAAAAATACACACCTTTTTCTTGCTTTTGAGGAGCTCGATATTGAAATTGGATTATCTCTGTGATTGCAGCACTTAAATATTTGAATTTCAGTACAGACGTAGCACTCTGAATTATCTTTCTAATGCCATAGGTCTGACCTTATTGGGATTCTCCAATACAAAGTTGTGTCCAATCTCCCACAATGACCTAATTATGGACTGGTTCAGTAGAGCGAAATTGTACGACTTGCCATGTGTCACTGTTTTATCCTTCGGCTCTAAAATTGATATCAAAGAAACTAAAGTTTGTGTACTTGTGACCACTTTTTACGGCACTCCAATCTGATGCTTAGAGAGAGAGTTATGAATCTTTTCCCACGATCACCTCTTTGAGATGAAATTCGGGAGCCTGAAAAATCACTACTTTCCACAGATCATATCTCCAAAAATATTGTGAACCAAGCTTTGAAATATTTTTACAGGCTTCCTCAGGATTTTGGCTTTGCACCCAAAAAATTTCAGATTCTGAACCTTTGTAGAAAAGAAGTTATAGCGAAAATGCCACGATGACCTATTTAGATTAAATTGAGGAGCCTGCAAAAAGACCTAACTTCCACAGATCCTATCTCCGAAAATAGCTTTGAAATGTTTTGACGATGTTCCTCAGGATTTCGACTTCACACCCTAAAAATTTCAGCTTTTGAAACTTCATAGAAAAAAATTTATAGCGAAAATTCCACAATGACCTATTTGGAGCAGGGAAACCCTAGAATCCAAACCTCTGATACCAAATGTTGTGAAACCAGCTCCAAAAATAGAAGAAAAGAGATATCAATGCCTTAGAAATAAGCCACTTCGAGGGGGCGACCTCCAATACATTACATTAATGAAAAATTCTTGGATGATACAAATTACAAAACCTCGTTTCTATATATAGGAGTCCATGGGGCCATAATTTAATCCTAGTGGGGCCACAATGTAATCCTAGCCAACCTAACACTAATAATTTAAGGGCACAATAATAACAATTTGGGGTTACAGGTGTACAATAATAACAATAAGGGGGTTACACTAACAACAATAAGGGACTATACTAGTAATATAGGGACCTAAAAATGAGGTTCTGTAGGGGCCATGGGAGAGGCCATAACTCTCGCCCTCTCGTCTCCATTCATAAGGAATGATGGCCCCCTTCCTGAGGATAATTCAGCTACCTACCAGCTCCATTACAATTCCTTTGGCTCTCTGGACCGCCCTCTGGTCACCGCTACCCTCACTGTG
Source organism: Pinus albicaulis (assembly GCA_034641835.2). Classification (NCBI taxonomy): domain Eukaryota; kingdom Viridiplantae; phylum Streptophyta; class Pinopsida; order Pinales; family Pinaceae; genus Pinus; species Pinus albicaulis. Next base: position 180,775,168 of record CM076583.1, on the reverse strand, counting down.
TGTTTTTAGGATGTTCCATCTAGCTATGTCAACTCTGGTAGGAAGCGTCTCAGGAAGTCCACCTTTTCCGCTTCTCCCCCTCAACATTCCTGGAAATTTGAGGTGTTTACTATCAACACAGGCTTGCATTCTTCCAGCAGTGAAGGAAGCGATAGCCTAGTGTGTTCAACAGATGATAAGATAGAAGGAAATGACAGCCCTGTGCGTTTCGCCACTACGCCTGAGCCCACAGTGCATCCATCAAAGAAATATGAGGACACGTCAGATGACTACAGATGCCTCATCATAGAAGAGCCTCCTCCCCATGAAAAGTAGCATGTCATGCTGTCTTAGAATCCATATCTAGAGGTTACCTCCCTCAATGAAGATTTTCCTTTCTGCTTTCAGTTTTTCCTGAACAATTCAATAATATTTTGAATATTTTTTGTAAATGTTGGTTTCCCTACCAAGGGAAGCAAACTTTGCACTGGTTTCCCCAACTGGGGTAATCTTCATTTTGTTTTTTTGAATTCTACTCCTGCCAGAATTCGCTAGCATAGAAACTCTGGGAGGAAAGCTTTTCAATGTATTTTATGTGCCATATAATAGAATAGTCTTATTTAGAGAGAAAAAAAAAAAAAAGCTTAGAGGCGCAACACTCGAAATGCTAGAGAAGGACTTCAGCAACCTACACTAGTTAATACAATGACACAACACCATTATGGAAACTAGAAAAAAGGAAAGTACTTTGCAAAAATTTAAATGAAAATAATTCTCAATTCATTGTGAACAACCTTGATTAATGAAGTAAAAATTTAAGATTATCTTCAATGTAGTCATGAGACAGAGCGATGATTAGGATATTCATAATATCTGTCTTCCTCAAATATATTCCTTCCTACACTAAACTATCATTCCTGCACTGCAACAATGTTCTTGTACTGGAACATTGTTCCTGCACTGGAACATTGTTCCTGCACTAGAATGAAGTTTATGCACCAGAAGTGTGTTCTGTACCTGCATTGAACATTTTGACCTTTATACAGGAGCTCTGAATATGCGTACCAGAGCACTCTATTCCTGTACTAGGATATCATTTCTTGTACCAGAATAGAGGTTCCTATACCAGAAAACCAATGTTCCTGTACTAATTTTTTAGATTACCTTCATAAAGTAAAAAGCGTGTTAATTGGTGAAATAAATTGCAAAGTGAACAGAGCTTTGAAAATTGCCTTCACAAGAAGAAGTATGCTTCAACTAAACATGTACTAGAAACAAGAAATGATTTCAAAAGTCAAAGTAAATCTTTCTTAAAATATGAATCTTCTTTCATGCAATTAAGGAAATTATCTGATTGTGTCAGCAGGTTTCTTCCTAAGATGATTTTTCATATGAATCAGATCTGCTTCTTAAACATTTTAACTCAAAAGGCTGATTCAATAATTTAACATGAGATTAAATAATTTCCTCGAAAATGTTAAGTGCAAGCACAAATCCTTATGTTACAACAATGTTTATTCCATGTTCATCAAAGCACAATTAACTCTTAAGCTAAACTCTAGATATTAAGAATGCCTTTATTTTAGAAATAAACACCTACTTGCAGAAATAAATAAAGATCTTCCAAAACGAAAGAACTAACATTAGGGGAATTTTGAGGTATAAAATGGGCCTCCTAAGGAAATCACAAAATAATATTTGATTACATCATTAAATTTTAGAAGGAAAAACAAAAAAAAAACTACTTTTTCAACTCATATTTTGAATTTATCTCCCAAATTATTTACTCAAATTTCAAGTAGGAGTACTTGTTAGATGAAAAACTTAATTCTCCATCCAAGGAGTACCCATGTTCCATACTTTCAATGGATCCTGCTACACGAAAAATGAGAAATACATGAAAAACGTGATTGCAATCACATTTTTTCATGTATTTCTCATTTTTTGTGTAGCAGGGTCCATCGAAAGTAAGAAACATGGGCACTCCTTGGATTAGAAATTAAATTTTGCATCCAACGAGTAATCCCGCTCGAAATTTTAGTAAATACTTTGGGATATAAGTTGAAAATATGAGTTGAAAAAGTAGTTTTATTATTTTATTATTTTTTAATATTTTTACCCTTTTACTTAAAAATTGGTGAATCATCCCCCATGGTTGACATCATCATCTTGAATCATATTGGTTCTTATAAAGTTTATTTTGGTTGTACATTTTTCTTAGGAGGCCCATTTTAAATCTCCAAATTCCCCTAATGAAAGATTTGCGAAAATGAACCACGAAAATTGACTTGCGGAATCGGGAACACAATGGTACAAGAAATGTACTTGCACTATTATCATAGAAATATAACAAGCATATAAAGAGAAAATTATACAAATTAAAATCAGACACAACTAAGCCTACACACCACGGATCCGTAACACAAAAATTGCAATGAAATCAAACCTGTTACTTGTGAAAGAATCGATATAAATAATTAATTCACACTTTGCTTTTAAATTAAATTAACACACCTTTAACAAAGGGAGAACAAGTTGGGTTGGATGGGCCCTAGCCAACCAGCTCCTTTCCCTGCTACGAAACCTGGAAACCCAGTCACTAAAAAACGCATCACCATAAGATTGAAATGCGAAAATAGAATATCATGGCACAATCCTTTGTATTATATTCCAAATGAGAAAATGTACATTGTGAGATCTGAATCCAACCTAGAAAGAGGGTGATACCAAAATAATTACAATTCACAAAAATTTTGTAGCATCACCCCTATTTCCTATCATAGTTCTACATTAAATACATGCCCTTAGGCCTACGTTCGTAACAAAAACATAACAACAGTTTAAACTAAGCCTTTCGGCTTTTACAAAATCGTGATCTTTACTATCCACTAATTTCTCTCCTGCTCTTAGCCCAACTCGTGATGAACTGATATTTAACGAAAGATTTGCATGGTTGGTGAGATGTCACGGGAGTGCAGGAACCGCCAGATGGTGTAGGAACCCTGCCGAAAAAAATGCAGGAATGTGTGGTGTAGGAATTGATGCATGGTGGAGGAGTATGTGGTGTAGGAATGAGTGGTGAAGGAAATGATGCGTGGTATAGGAATGTATGGTGCAGGAACTCAGCCTCTATTAGAATAGGCATATAATAAACTTTGTAAACATGGAAACACACAAACTATTATTAACGATGTTAATGTTTAAATCTCCTTAAAGCCAGTGAATAAAAAATACTTACTTATTATCTTCAAGAATGAAAAAAAGTACGACAATAACTATTCAAGATAAAAAAAATCATGATGAATTTTGAGTAAAAGGTTATATAAATCAAGCCAAAACATAGGCCCAACAAGTGGCCCGAGGGACATGTAAATGTACTCTTGTCTTGCTCTTCAGGGTTTATATGGATATGATTGTAACCACTTAATACATCGAGGAAAGAGAAGAACTTCTTCCCTGCCAAACCATCCAAGAATTGGTCAATGAAAGGCAATTGGAAATGGGATTTATTTGTGGCTTTTTTCAACTCTTTTTAATCAACATAGATCCTCCACTTCCCATTCTTCTTTGGGACTAAGACTAGAGGAGACACCCACTCACTATATGATATGGGGTATATGAACCCTTCATCCAACAACTTTTGTATTTCATCCCTTACTATGTCTTTAAAGGCTGGGTTCAGTCTGCTTTGGGGCTAGCACACATTCTTACATCCCTCTTTGATGTAAATATGGTGTGTGCAGACTGAGGGATGCACCACTTTCATTTCTTTGTAATCCCAAGAAAAATAATCTAAGTTCTCTCTCAGCATGTAATATTCCTAATTAGCCCAAGTTAATAGGAATATTCCTTTTTGTTTTCATTTTCTTGTTCAAGAATAAAATTGTAAAGGAGGAGAAATTAAGCTGCTTAAACAACAAAATAAATCAATGCCCATGTGAACAAGGCTAAATCTGGGCTGCTTTAATGAAACTCCTTTATGTGTGAAAGGGGATTGTGAAAATTTACTGGGTCAACAGGACCAAATTTACAGCGCTGTCCAGATGTAGTATACCTTGATGAACATCGCAGATCTAGTTGGAGGGTTCCAATGTGAAAGAAGCTAAACCTTTGAGATGGTTAGGGGTTTTGCAAGGCTTTCATCCTATAAATGAAAAAGGAGTGCAACATGAGAGGGGTTTTTGAACATATTATCTTTGAAGGATTTTTTTGTTTAGACACTTCTCATTCTCTGGCTATTTAGCTGAGAATAGTGTTGTTTAGCACTTGGGTGTTCCTGGTCGGGAATCCCACGTCTTTCCTTGAGAGGCCTATTGGGAGAGTTTTACATTTCTTGGTCCACTATCAGGAATTTGGCCAAGCTTCTTCTTCCAACTACAACTAAGATCCTGTTGAGGGTTTGGTTGTCCTTGTGAGCAACAACAAGTGGAAGCTAGATCTATTCAGATCTAGACCATACTAGTGCCTCTTTTCAGTGGGAAAGCCTTCTATCCCATTGGCAAGAGTGTATTAGCTGTCTTGAGCTTCAGATATACAACTTGGCATCAGGCTAGAGTCCACATCAAGCCTACAATGCAGTTTCTACCCCAGATCTGCGTTATTTTGCAAGTGAAGAGTTGCAGCATGTTTGGAAACTATTTGGAGGAGAGATCTCTAGTGTGAAGGAGTCTTCCTTGCACTATGGTGATGCATGGATTGGCCAACCAATACATGTATGTTTCAGATCTGATTTATTCCTTGATGTATCTGATTTATATTTTCTGAATCATTCTGTAGTAGATCTCATATCTACTCTCTATGCTTCATGTTTTGCTGAAAACCCCAAGGGGGATGTAAAATAGAGACAGTCTAGTGTACAGATATGATATAGATCAAATATTTTGTACACATATCTGTCCTAGATATGAGTTTTAACCTACAGCTACTTTTTACTCATAAAAATAACGCTGTCAAGGCTTTGCAGTGAAATTCATTTGCTGCAGCACCTCTTTTAGAGGGTTTTTATCCATAAAGTCTCTTTCTTTCTCCTGTAGATTGATTGGGATAAAATATAAATCTGATTTATCATTGTATAAGATATTATTACATTTTCATATTGGCCTACTGCTACTGCTTCCTAAAACTATGTTATTTTCTGAGCAGTGTTCTTTTGTATTGCTACAGTCCCTTCTTTGGGCAGTTTTTAAGCCTTCCTAGGTGTGGGAGATCTGTTTAACCTACCTAGAAAGATTTATTTCTGATCCCCTTTTGGATTTAGGACTTAGATACTCAGATCTAAGGGATCTAAGGGCTGATTTCAAGTGCTTTAGCATCCATTACTGGAAAATTCATTTTTCAAGAATGCCTTGCTAGCAATCCCGATTTTGGGATACTACAGTGGTATCAAAGCAACTTTCTTGGCACAGAATATGCTTTGATTATTGGAGAGCCAATATTTTTTTTCATGGGAATAAAATACTGATGAAGATATGTGGTTACACCTAAGACACATAATTTGAGGGTCCAAACCCTTCATTTGGAAGATTGAATGGGAAAGATTTCTCTAAAACTCTGTTCCAAAATAGGCATGAGCTGAAGAATGAGATCAGGGGAGTGAGGAATGGAAGACAAGCAAATCCTCTGAAACGGTTTGCACATGAAGAAATCCCCACTACTTCATATGATGTGTGTGAGCATTCAACCACACAATCGGTTCCAAAATGTTGTAGCATGCCTACTTTCTTGTCAAATAAAGGAGGAAGAGGAGGAAAACTAAAGGAGGAATATCTCGATGATTATCTCCAAGAATATGAGTCTTTATCAGAGAGATTCAAAAAGCTTCTTAGTTTCCTAGAGTTATGTCAACTCAAAGAAGCAATATCCAGCACCTACAAAAGGAGAAAAGGGTGCCTGCAGCATACTTTAGGTAGATTCTCTCTACCTACTTTTGATGGGTCACCTAAAGACTCAGCCAAGTCTTGGGTAAAGAAGCTTGACACATACTTGGAGCTGCATCAAGTGACAAAAGAAGAAGCCTTGAGATTAGCAGCGCTACATCTTCAAGGGTACGCTTATGCTTGGTGGTTGTTTGAATCCTCTTCCTTAAAGGGGATAAAAATATCTTCTTATGCAAAGTTCACTAGGAGACTAGTGAAGAGATTTGATGTGAAACAATCAGATATTTCTTGGGAAGAGCCAATCAAGCCCAAGAGATTTTCATTTCTGCATAAATTGGAAGATTCCATGGAGGCAACTCCAGTCCTAAAATTTTTTGAGGGGGTTGAAGAGTTGTTGCACAATTTGCCAGAGGCAAAAGCCCCACTACAAAGAGATCTCTTCTCTCAAAGAGAAGACATGAGATATTCTTCCTCACTAAGAGATCAAGAAAAAGGATCTCTTGATGGTGATGCATTCTCCAACCATGATGAGGAGGGCGAGGAAGAGTAGAGAATATCCTCCAGCGTTGTGACAGCAGGAGGAGATCTATTTTCAGTTGGAGATAGAGATGAAGCAATGGCTTCCACTAGAGGATTTGTTGCACCTTTGCAAGGAATTCCTAAGGATCTTCCATATGGAGGACATGAGCAACATGTGTCTTTGCTAAAAGAAAATGAGACAGAACAAAGGAGGGATCACCTATTTGATCCACTATTAGAAGATGGGGAAATGGCTCTAATCAGAGGCACTCTTACACCACTAAGAGGGGTCTCCAAGTTTCAGAAGGCTTCCACAAAAAAATTAGAGATGAACTTGCGTTGTGGAAGCAAGGGAATGTTGATCCCATTTGATAAGCATGGGAGAAAGACCCATGAGGCTTCACTATCTTGTGGAAAACCACCCGGGAGACCACCTGATTCAGATCTGGTGAAAGGTGTCCCACATCTTGATTCTCCACTCATGAGTCCAAGGAGGATTGGAACATTAGAAGACAAGGCTACAACGTTGGGAGGCTTGGGTGAGCTCGAGGAGAAGGGAGATCTTATTCCCTTAACATCACCATCCACTCTGCTATCTGGATCTGTGCTGTGGGAGAAGAAGAAGAATGGGAGGATCAACCTTCCAACACACACCTGTGGCATGGGGAATGCCAAAGAGAAGATCAATAATATGATGAACATTCCATTGGATGTATCATCAACGTTGTCATTATTGAGCAGTGTAGATCTGTATTGGAAATCTCAAATTCTTGTAGAGTATTCCAAAGATCTTCACACATGTATGATACTTGATGACATGCTGCAAGGAGAGGGCTATTTAGTCCAAGGATAGGTCATCTATCATCATGGTAGAGTCTTTTTGTCTAGAGCTTCCAAGCTCAAACAGAAGATACTACAAGGAGCCCACAGAGAGTTCTTGTCCAGCCAGATGCAATCAATGAAGGTCTACACTCTAATCATGAGGAGATTTGATTGGGAAGGCTTGAGAGAGGAACTACATCAACACTTTCAAGAGTGCATGAGCTATGTGGAGTTGGGGCAGCCAAGGGACTATATGCAAGAGTTATTTCAATCATCTCTTCCTTCTTTTGAGAGAGGAGAAATTTCCATGCACAACTCCATGTGTATGAGTAACCTTGATGGTAAAGAATCTGTTCATGTAAAGAAAGTTTATTTTTTTGTTTGTACATGTTCTTTTACCATTTTTATGCAGGCCATGACTCCAAAGAGGAGCAATGTATCATGTAAATATCATGGAAATTGTTGGGCCACTAAGAATTCTGAATTTGACCACTCCCTTGATGTGCAAAGGAAGATTTATTTTCATGATGAGTGCTTCCCAAAGGCACCAAATATACCTCACATTTTTTGCAACAGTGAGATGACTTGAGCAGCAAGTAAGTGGTGGGAAAACCACTTACCATATCTTTTTTTGATGCAGGCAGGGGATGCTCTGCACTAGTTCCACATGTGGGACTATGATCCACCTACATGTACACATATTTCTGCTTATTTGTACATTGTCTTGATCCCCTATATTGATGATGTTACTTTTCATGGGGATGAATGGAGGAAGGAGGGGAGGCATGCATGTGCCCTATGGGATGAATGCACTCCCTGTACTCTATGTTTTGTATTTCAGGGAGGGCATTGCGCAAACCATAGTTGTTTCATGTTATTCATTGTTTCCTTATGGGAGGAGTTGTTTGCACCTCATGAAGACATTGTTGGGACAAGTCATGGATGGATGGATTGGTGGTCACTTAGCTTATGAGAGAAGCTTATCCCTTGTTTGTGACACCAATGGAGGAGGAGCTGAGTTGCAGCATTCACCTTATCAGTTGCTTGAGGACAAGCAAAATTTTGGAGGGGAGGACTATAGTATTCCTAATTAGCCCAAGCTAATATGAATATTCCTTTTTGTTTTCATTTTCTTGTTCAAGAATAAAATTGTAAAAAAGGGCAAATTAAACTCCTTAAACAGCAAAATAAATCAATTCACATGTGAACAATGCTAAATATAGGCTACTTTAATGATACTCCTTCATGTGTGTAAGGGGATTATGACAATTGACTGGGTCAACAAGACCAAATCTATAGTGCTGTCCAGATGCAGTGTACCTTGATGAACAACGTAGATCTAGTTGGAGGGTTCCAATGTGAAAGAAGCTAAACCTTTGAGATGGTTAGGGGTTTTTCAAGGCTTTCATGCTATAAATGAAAGAGGAGAGCAACATGAGAGGGGTTATTGAACATATTGTATTTGAAGGATTTTTCTGTTTAGACACTTCTCATTCTCTGGCTATGTAACTGAGAATAGTGTTGTTTAGCACTTGGGTGCTCCTGGTCGGGAATCCCACCTCTTTCCTTGAGAGACCTCTTGGGAGAGTCTTGCATTTCTTGGTCCATTATTAGGAATTTGGCCAAGATTCTTCTTCCAACTACAACTCAGATCATGTTGAGGGTTTGGTTGTCCTTGTGAGTAGCAGCGAGTGGAAGCTAGATCTATTCAAATCTAGACCATACTAGTGCCTCTTTTCAGTGGGAAAGCCTTCTTTCCCATTGGAAAGAGTGTATTATATGTCTTGAGCTTTATATCTACAACTTGGCATCTGGCCAGAGTCCACATCAAGCCTACAACGTAGTTTCTACCCCATATCTGCGTTATTTTGCAAGTGAAGAGTTGCAGGGTGTTTGGAAACTGTTTGGAGGAGAGATCTCTGGTGTGAAGGAGTCTTCCTTGCACTATGGTGATCCATGGATTGGCCAACCAATCCATGTATGTTTCTAAATCATTCTACAGATCTTCTGTAGTAGATCCCAGATCTACTCTCTGTGCTTCATGTTTTGCTGAAAACCCCAAGGGGGATGTAAAATAGAGACAGTCTAGTGTACAGATCTAATATAGATCAAATATTTTGTACACATATCTATCCTAGATCTGAGTTGTAACCTACAGCTACTATTTACTCATAAAAATAACGCTTTCAAGGCTTTGCAGTGAAATTCATTTGCTGCAGCACCTCTTTTAGAGGGGTTTTCTCCCAAAAGTCTCTTTCTTTCTCGTGTACATTGATTGGGCTAAAATATAAATTTGATTTATCATTGTATAAGATATTTTTACGTTTTCATATTGGCCTACTACTATTTCTTCCTAAAACTACATTATTTTCTGAGAAGTGTTCTTTTGTATTGCTACAATCCCTTCTTTGGGTATTTTTTAAGCCTTCCTAGGTGTGGGAGATATGTTTAACCTACCTAGAAAGATTTCTTTCTGATCCCCTCTTGGATTTAGGACTTAGATACTTAGATATAAGGGATCCAAGGGCTGATTTCATGTGCTTTAGCATCCATTCCTAGAAAATTCATTTTTCAGGAATGCCTTGCTAGTAATCCCGATTTTGGGATATTATACAGCAACTGACACAATTGTTCTTCCTCTTTGGCCGAGAGATAGGGATTGATATTTAGGGTTCTATATGGGACAAATTATACAATATTGGTACGTTCATGGATTAATTAAACTAAGAATATCTCATTCTAAGGACTACTTTCAGATTATCTCAAAAATTCATCAAGTGGAATGGGAGTGCGGGGTTGGTATAGAAGGATATGGTCAATGAGGTCATCCTCATTAGGTTTTTGCCCTCTGATAACAACATCTAAGGTACAAAAAAGGTATGGTGTTTCATGGTACACTTCATCTTCTTCTTGATCCTCTAGCAAGAAAGGTAGATCATGTTCAATAGAAGGTTGAGTAGGAGGATATAATACCAGTTTTTTTCATAAGGTCCCATTCTTGATGGTCATCTTTCCATCCCTACAACTGATATAGGCATAAAACATGCCAAACCAAGGTCTTCCTAGGATAAGAGGATAACCATTAAAATTGGTTCTAGTTTTAATGACCAATAATTCAGTGGGGTACTCCCAAGAGTCAATGGAGACCATAACAGCCTCAAAAACTCCCTCAGGAGCTACTGTGGATATCTCTGCAAGTGACAGAACTGTGGTGGTATTTATCAAATCTCCTTGGAGGTTGATCTTCAACATGGTTTATTTAGTCATAAAATTTATGGAAACCCCAATATCAGTCAATGCATGAGGGAAAATGATACCATCAGTGTGTACATACACTACTATACTCCCAAGGTCTAGGTATTTTGGGAAAATCACTCTCCCGAGGATCAAATCAGATATTTGACCTACTACATTGATGGTGGGAGTGTCTCACATATTTCTTCCATGATTTTTGAAGCATTTATCTTTGATAATCTTATTATAGATGGGAACATCCTTAATATCCTATAGAATGGGTATATTTACACACATGTTCTTCAATTCTCCCAGAAGTTCAGTCTCTTCTATGGTGTGTTGGCTAGGATGGATCAATCTATCAAGAAAAGGAGGTAGATTTAACTGAGGGGTACTCTCTTCATTTTCATCTTAAATATATTAAGGTGGATATGGTGGATGGTTATCTAGGAGCACTCTCCCACACCTAAGGTTAATCTCATGGATATTGACAGCATATGCAGGGTAAGATGGTTCTCCAATGTAGACATGTTGTTCCTGTTTGTTATTTGGGTTTAGATTAGGTTGAGAAGGAATATGATGTTTCTTAGGTGGAGGGGGATAAGTGAGTTGAGGTTGAGGTTGGGGTGTATTTCCAAAGGCTAGAAATTTACTGCATCAACATCAGGGAATACCACCCGGTCGGGAGCTTAAATCAACTCCTTTTACGTTGCAATTGGTGGGTCTGACTGGGGATAAAAGGGACCAGTTTATAGTTTAAAGAGATTTAATAATAACAAGAGAAATGAAATCAAAGTTATGGAATGATTTTAAAGCCAATGATAAAACTAAAACTTATAATAACTATTTCCCAGGATAAAACTTCTTTTAATGTGATCTAATAGAAAGATTTCACAAAGTACATACAAATATAAATCATTTCATACTTTAGTGAAATAAAGAATGCATAAGAAACTAAATTAATTAAATAGTTAATTAATTTAGTTGATTAAAACTCAATCACATAAAAAATGTCACTATTTCATATATAATCACAAATCATTCAATACTTCATATCAAGAGGGACAATGACATATTGTTTTCAAAGTAACTTATATAATGAAAGAACATCAAAATAAGACAACTATCTAATTCAATAACACACAACAATAATAAAAATATAATAGTACCCAATGCATCACTGCTCTGTATATGAAAAGACACCTTTCAAGCTCAACTTTCAATTAGATAACTTCTTGTCAAACAATAGTGCAAGTTCAAGGATATCTTCTCAACATTCTGGACCCCTTTCTAAATGCATGAAAGGGGTTTAAATAGTCAATTAATATTACAAAAATAGTAAAATTGCAAATAAATTTTCTAGAAAGGATCGAACAACTTAGACTAAGATAAAGGGAAACAAAATAGTAATCAGTTGCAACAATATTCATGACTGTTTCTCAAATCAATTCTTCGTCTATTATTTGAGATTGCAAATATATGTCATCGGCTTCAGATAGGGGGGATGCATTAGATGCATTCACATTTGTCCTGTGAACACTGCATCGTTAAGCGCTGGAAGAAGTTGAGTTGTTGCATTTGAGATAGACCTCATCGTGAGCCACTGACTATGTGGTTTTACTAGGAACTGCCCATAACTTTCCAAGTTTGATTTATATAAACTTTGAATATCTTGATTCTTCCTTCTAGATGATTCTTGCTAGGATTGTTTCAACAATATGATATCTAGAAAGGTGTCTTTTGGGAATTCATTTATTAGATTAACCTAAAGTAGAGTATCTGTAATTTATTCAGTGAGGTTTGATGTAATATCACTGGCTCTAATGATATCCATTTATGCAATTTTCATTTTTATGTCCTAATCGCTGAATATAATATCCTTTTGCAACTCTTCAATTATGGGAAGATTAGTTGTCCTTCCTTCTGTGCTATCCTGCCAATATATGAAGTCAGATATTTTTTCACCCATATCTTCATAAAATTTCCTCAGCTCTAAGAGTTGAGTGACTAAAGAGTCACTAGTTTTGGATAATTCATGAATTAAAGATAACTTATGACATAAAATATATTGCTGCTTTATCAAGACGATATCCAATTCTTATGCTTCCTTTCAGGCTACACTTATTTTAGGATTATGCTTAAATTGATCAATTATTTGTTGTAACTGTTGTATCTTTTGATCTTTATCTTTGACTTCTCCTTCAAATTGCGCTTTCAGATTATCAAAATTATTTTGCAAATTGACAATATTCAATTGCCATTGTTGCTCTATGCTTGTTTTTCATCCTAGAAACTTTGCTCCAACTGAGAAATCCTTTGATCCTTTTATTTCATTAAAAATTATAGATAAGCAGTTTTATCCATGGTTGCAATAGCATAAGCTCTTGCGAATTGATATATTTAGATCCTCATGTAGGGTAGATTGAGCTCCTTTCCAAAGAACTTGAAATGGAGTCTCATTAGGAACTATCACTTGAGTTTGTTCCAATTTTATTTTCTTCCCGTATATTCTCATGAATGCCTTGTGCCTTGGACTATAGAATACATCCAATGGAGGAATTTCATTGATTTTAAGAACTATCTCTGTAGCGGGAAAAGCAAGAATTATATCCATGTCTTCTGCTACATGAGAATCATCTTTCATCTCTTCACTAGTGTTCTCTTCAAGTACTTCAGTATTAACATTATTTTTTGGATCCTCTTAGTAGATGAGATTTTCCCTGCATTTTCTGAAACTTGTGCAGTATCTCCGTTGGTTGTGATTGGATCTGTAATTGGCTTTGTGATTGGATTTGTACTGATTATGGCTGGCCCTGTAGTAACTGAAATTGGTTTTGTGTTGACCACAACTAATTCTGTGCCTACATGGCTAGAACCATTTGAAACATGGTTTTCCTCAGTCATTAAAACATTTTTGAATTCCTCCCATACCTTGTCCAACTTTTTCTCTTCTTTAAATTACTTTTTTTCTTAAGAGCTACAGTAGTTGTTTCTGTATTTTGAGCACTTGGAAGAGGATGTTGATGCTTATTCCCTCTCTGAATTCTATCGGAAATATCTTACCCAAATTTCTAGTAGACAAGATATTATTTTCGGACAATATTGCTTAAAATTTATCAATTCATGAGGAGTCAATCTATCAGCAGCTAATCTTTCTACCATAGAATATTCTAGTACCATTTCAAATAAATCATAAAATTTATCAAGCTCGTTTGAAAATGTCTTGAGTTTGACTTGAGTGGTGACATCTTTCGCAAATCTATTTGGGTCAAACTGTCGGTTTGATACCACTAGAAAAAAAAAAAGCCTTTTAAATGTCCAATTTCAAGTAAAGAATGCTTGAAATTTTCTAAGGTATATGTTCCACAAGGAATAGGGAAACATGGACAAACGGTTTTCTTTACATCTCAGAGAACTTTAGTTGGGCCCTGTCCAACTATCTTATAGGAAATTTATTTAGCTAAAAACTTATCTGGAACAAACAACGACAAAACATGGGGATGAGCTAGGCTACCGAAAACGCGAACATAGGTAAATGTTTCTTCTCCAAACCCTTTCCCTAATGGCTTCAAGTCTCTATTGGCTTCAACAGTGAGTCTTGAGGCTTTATTACGAAATAATTCTTGATGGATGGGAAGCATCACTTCATGGAAGATATTTTAAAAATTGGAATGGTACTTAGATTCCCATAGAATGTCAAAGTAAACATGAATAGGGGTGGCGTACTGAACAATCCATTTCCATAAGTCATAAGAAAATAATATGGTATCTATAATTTATGCACTCATGAAAAAGGGAGGAATTGTCCTTTCCACTACATTATGATTTTTCCTATAATTACGAATTTGAGTACCCAAATTATTTGAGAGAATATTTTCCCAATCCATGATATAACCGTCAAAGGCGGTTTCAATCAAAGTCACCCATTCTTCAGAAGACTTATGAGCGTTCAAATAACCATAAAGAAGAAAAAACATAGCAACAATTTAGGAGAAAGGTCTGACAAGAGAATCTAGTGAATACATATCCCTGTCCCCTCACTTGTGTTTATTCGGGTCTTTTATCCATTCTTTGATAAGTTCTGCAGGGTTCGGATTTTCCTGCATGAACTTCTTGACGAATTGTGACTTCTTTTGGGGTTGTGGTAGCTGGTACACTCTTCTTAGATCTTCTAGCTTGAAGGAACCAATTACTTTCTTATTTGAATTAATATACATTCTTTTTGTTACGTCTACATGGTCCATGACCCACCTCACCATATCTGTGTATGGGATAGTTTTAAGATAGGTGAAAATTATATGAAGAAATGAATTGGATACATCGCTCCATGCTTACGTGTCCCTTGGCAGAGTATCATCAGTAGTAGCTTCTCGGTTCTAAATTATCATCAGAATTTCATCTTTGAATAACTTATAGATTCCTTCCCAGCTAGAAGAACCTAGATCCTAGGTGCATGTAGTTCTATAAACATAAGATCCATTTCCCGAGTTTCTTCAGGTGGAAAGACTTGTTCTTGCTGAATTGTGGAATTTCTCCATGCTTTGATTAACCTGGTCATATATTTATGTTTCTCTTTGTTAGGATTTACATGTCAAGAAACGAACTGAGATAAGGAGAAAATCACTCGAAAGATGCAAGAGCCATATATATTCAATGCAAGCGTTATGGAAAATCCCTTCGCATGAACTAAAAATAATTACAAATCATTTGAAAATCTCAAGATTAGAAACACATACGATGGTCATTTAAGTTTTAAACGTTTTTTCACGTGACGCTGACAGTTGTTGTTATATCGGAGTTTCGCTTGTCGGCGTTTTGATATCGGGCGTTGTGACATTCTTTAGTGAAAACGTGATGTGAAAAATAGCGAAATAGAGGGATGTTGAAGGAATGTGATATTAGAATCTGTCATCTAACAGAATGCGATATCAGTGCTTTGTTAATTGACGAAATTTTGACGTTTTGATATCTGCATTTCGGCTTTTCGGAGCTTCGACATTTCGGGATATCGAAGCTTTGACATTTCAGGATTTCGCATTTCAGCGTTTCCTTTTAGCACATTTTCATATATTTCCGACATTCACATGTGTTTTTAAATATGATTGTCCCTTTTGATGTTTTTCTTTATTTTTCGATATTTTCATAATACTTTGTTTATTATAGAAAAGTGATTTTCTCCTTAAATTTTCTTGTTTTATTTGGAAAGATAAGAGAAATAAAGTAAACTTGTTTAAACAAAAGGAATTTATCCTAAAAATTTTGAAGGGTCGCCATTATTCCTTCTAAGAATTCTAAGGAAAATGGGGGGTTGTTGAGTACCACAACAATTGGAAACACATTGGTCGAATCAATTAATCTCTGTTATATAAAATAAAATTTTATTTTTTTAAGAAATTTTTTAGAAAGTTATAAATTATTGAAATCCAAATTGATATAGATAACTTTGAAATAATATAACCTATTTCATTCAAAAATTTTCTTCCAGGTTTGTTATAGATGAAAATTTCTTTTGAAGGAATTAGGCTTTGATAGGTTAAAAAGGTAAATTAGTAATCATTTGAAGCTTAGCATATTGGATAAAATTATTAGTCACTAGTAGAGACTTTGCTGCTAGCAAGAATTTATAGCCTCGAAAGTGTTACTCTTTAACCAAAATGAACCCGTATCATATTCATATTTAAAAAAAAAATAGAGGTAATGATTTTTTTGTTTTCCCTTTTATTTTATTATTTATTTACTTTAAAGTCACTATCCTAGATTGGTGGCTAGAAAAAGATAATTCCATTCACAGGTTGTAGTGAATTTGAACAAGCTGACTCGTAATGAGATCTCTTGTCTCAAGGTATTTTTACTATGAGCCATTATCTTCGTTTGGTTTCCAATAATTATGATGTCAAGTTTATTAGTTTCCTATGATCATGGTTAGCAGGTTCATGATGAGACCTCTCAACTTTAAAGTTTTACATATTTTTGAATTATACTAAAATTTTTTAAAATAAATGAATGGGGAGATTACACCTACTCATTATGAGTTTTGTATGACCATTGAAGTAAAAGATGCTAAAAATTCATTATAATTGCTTCCTTTATAAAGATAACTTTTCAAATCTGATTCACAACAATTTGTATTCTCAAACTAATTATAAATCTGAAGGATCTGTTCATTTAAATGGCCATGCTAATTCAAAGTTTTGTAAAATAGACTAAATATTTAGATTTCAATTTATAGTTTCACTTTATTCATTATTTATTTAAATGATAACATTTCCATGATTGAGAGCAACTTGCAATTTGTTATTCAAAGGTTTGGTACTTTACAACGCAATTTATTTGAATAAAAATATTTTACATATTGTACAAAAGAAATTCTGTTCTTTTTAAGAAAAATAGTTTTTGAGTATAAGTCCATTGACAAGAAGAATTCCATTCTTCCCTTGTAAATATTGCAATATAAAAGTAAATGGACCTACCTTCTCAAAATTTTGAAAGGGACCAAGCTAGATTTTTTGAAATTTTTAATGCTTTCCTTTATCCTCATGCACTTTTTCCCATTTCAAAACAAGCCTCTGATTTCAAAATGTTTGTCTTTGACTAAATTAATATCAAATGAAGTTTTGACCAATTCATGATGATGAGCATGAACCAACTTAGCTTTATTTCTTTCTTCTTCCAACTTAATTATTTGAGACATTCGTAATTGTAAAGGGGAAGAAGGTTGTTCATTAATAAATTGAACTAGGGCTGCTAATGGGATAGATATATTTAGAGGTAGGATAACTTCTTTTCCATATACCAGATGAAAAGGGGATGTCCCTACTGAAGCTTTCTTAGTTATCCTCTCTACCCATAAATAAAATGTTAAAGCTTTGTGCCATTTCTTTTGATTTTGGTCAATATTTCATTTGGTAATTCTTATAATATTTTTATTAGTTGATTCTGCCAAACTACTTCCTTGCGGATAATAATTTGTGGAATACTTCAGTTTAAATCCTCCCTTTAAAGCAAATTCAATCATTGAATTTCTAGAAAAATAAGAAGCATTGTAAAACCTGGTAATGATAAACTGATCAATGAATTCAATAATGCTCTCAGAATTGGCTAACTTCAATGGTATTCCCTCTACCCATTTCGTGAAATAACATGTTGCAATCAAAATATATTTATGTTGCTTGGAGGACTGAGGAATGATCTCACCTATTATTTCAAGTCCCCATTGCTCGAAAGGTTGCCTGATATTGATGGGCTATAATGGCATAGATGGTTTCCTTTGTCTTCCTGAAGCAGTTTGGAAAATTTTGCATTTTTTGACGTACATATGTGCATCTTTACATAAGGTCGGCCAGTAATATCCAACATGCAGGATATTGTGAGAAGTAGTGTCTCCACTGTAATGTACACCTGTTGACCCATCATGAAGTTCTTGTAGAACATTTATAGCTTCAAATTTCTCCAAACATCCCAATAGAACAAATCATATTTTTTTTCTAAATAATACATTGTTAACAAGATGATATCGATTGGCCTTCAATATTAAGGCTTTCTTTTTATTAAAGTCAAGCCCAAGTGGAGCATAACCATTTTTTTCAATAAAAGATTAAATCGGCATATTGAGATCGAGTATTAACAGGAAATACCTTTGGAACTTGTTCAATGTTACCTGTTACCTTGTCAATTGATGCATCATTCATTCCTGTAACTAACCTGCAAAAACATTGGCCTTTTAAAATCTTAGGAGGTTTGATCTCTAGATCATATTCTTGCAATGTTGTGCCCCATTTAAACTTTTTTCTCCTAACTCATTTTGAAACAGTAATTATTTAACTTTTGAGAAAGGAATAATAACTTTAACATGAGCTTTTAGAAGAAAAGGTCTAAAATATTTAACCATTTTGTAAACTGCAAAGGCTTGCTTCTCTGCTCCTGTATAATTTAATTCAGCTCCTTGAAAATTTGAACTGAAAAAAGCAATTGGAGCTTCAATTTTTTGTTCATTTGGTTGGGTTAAAATTGTTGCGTAAGATAGATCAGAGGAAAAAGTGTATAAAATAAATGGATTAGAAAAATTGGGAGTTGATAGAGAAGGAGCATCAATTACGACTTGTTTAATGGTTTTAAATGCTTCTCTTTCATCATGTCCCCATTTGAACAACAAAATTTTCTGGATCAATTTTTGTAGAGGTAGAACGATGTGTGAAAAACATTAGAGGAAACCTCAGCCTAAAAGCGCCCATGAAATTTTCATGTAATTTCCATGTCATAATATGTAAACCAATCAAAATGCTTTAAATTTAAAAAGAGGTACATGCAAATATTTTGTAGGGAAAAGAAGAAAAACTAATTTTTTAATTGTATTTTTGGCTTATATCCTTATAGGTTTACTCAAATTTCAAGTTTAGATACTTATTAGATGCAGAATTAAATTCCACATCCAACAAGTTCCCATTATGCATACTTTTGAGAAGACCCACCTTGATAAAAATTACAGATACATTAAAAAATGTGTTTCAACACGTTTTTTAATGTATCTGCAATTTTTATCAACGTGGGTCTTCTCAAAAGTACGCATAATGGGTACTCATTAGATGTGGAATGTAATTATGCAACTAATGAGTGTCTAAACTCAAAATTCGAGTAAAACTAGAAGGAGATAAACAAAAAATTAAATTAAAAAAAGTAGTTTTCTTGTTTTCCCTCCAAAATTCATAAGTCTTATTTTATTATTTTCACTATTATTTTATTATTTTTCTTAGGAGACCACTTTTAGGCTCAAATTTCCTCTAATGTTAGGAACAAATCTCTTAACAAAATTAATTTGAACAAGAAAGGGTTGAATCAATTTTTTAGTATGTGCCAATAAGATTTCTGAAATTGTTTTAATTATTTCTGGATCAATATAAATTCCATACTTTGAAACAATAAAATCCAAGAGTTTACCTTCACTATGAGCAAAATATGATTTCTTAGGATCAAGATAAATTCTATATTTTTTGCATCTTTCGAAAATCTGTTTTAAATCATGTAGATGATTATTTCTCTTTTTTGAATATATGGTAAGATCATCTATATATACCATAACAATTTTGTTGATCTACCATTTGAAAGCAATATCCATTGCTCTCTGGAATGTAGCTCCTGCATTCATTAATCCAAAAGGAATTTTTTTATATGCATATGTTCCCCAATTTGTTCTAAATGTAGTCTTTAATCGGTCTTTTGGATGAACCAAGATTTGATTATATCCTGAAAACCGTCTAAGAAAGACATTAGTTCTAAACCAACGACTGATTGTAATACTTGTTCCATTGATGGGAGAGGGAAATTATCCTTTTGACATGCCTTATTCAAATTTCTAAAATCAATAAAAATGCAGATATCATTGTTATTTTTCCTAGCTGGTACAAGATTAGAAACCCATTTTGAATGTCTGACTAGAAAAATGATTTTGGCTTTTAAATTCTTATTCAACTCGCTTTTAATTTGAGTTTACAAATTCAGATGCGTCTTTCTAAGTTTTTGTTGAATCAGTTTGACTTATGCTACCATTGGGATAGTATGTTGGGTGATGGAAGAATCATATGTCTTGAGATCCTGATAATTCCATCCAAAGACATATTTATACCTTTTTAACAAATGAATAAATGCCTTTCTTTCTTCAGATGAAACACCAAGTCCTAATTTGATATTTTTAGGCTTTTCATCAGACCCTAGGTTAACTAATGCAAACCTTAAAGTCAATCTTTGAGGTTTGAAATTGTTGACCTTTTTAAATATGTCCTTCAAATCATATAGATCTTCAAGTTTAACTACAGGTTTTGCAAAAAGCATTTTTTTCATTGGAATTGTTCATTTGAGTATTGTGTTCATATTAATCAATTACTTGATCAAGATAATATTATTTAGATGTTAAAAAATCTAGGATATCCCCATCATCGTTGAATACTCGCCAATTTGTAATATTGTCGAGAATGGACAAGAAAAAATCAACTCTATAGAAAATAGATCTCGACTAAAATCTTCAAGTGGAATTAGCTTGGACGTGACATTATCTAAAATATTAGCACCGCCATTTTGGATTCTTGGTATTGGAGAAATATTTCATGCTAAAAAATGTGAAGTAATCTTTTGAATCAGGGATTGATAATGTTTAAGGTGATTTGATACGCAATGAACGTTACTTCTAAATTGTTTTATTATGATTTCCAAATCACCAAAGATTTGAAGATATTTAACACCAAGATTTATTGCCTTGTATAATCCCTGTACTAACACTTCATATTCTGGAATATTGTTATTCCATTCAAATTATAGCCTACATGATAGCATGGTCTTCTCACCAGTTGGGATATTTAATATAGATCCAGCTGTTGCTCCTTCACTAGATTTATAACCATAAAAGTAAAGTGTCCAAAATAAAGATTCAAGTTTATCTACAATAGAATCTACAATATTAATACATTTAGCAAAATATGTTTGAAAATAATTTTCAATTTGAGAAGAAACAAAATTTGCTAGATTCATGTGTTGTAAAACTTCCAAAAAGGGATTCCGAAGAGTAATTTCTAAGAATGTTATTTGTGAAACCATACGTTCGTTTTCTTCATACAAATCAATAACCAAGTGTTTAATGTGTTTTTCTCTATATACTCGAATCTGATTTGGTTTACCATTATAAGGAAGCCAAATATGTGACCAATCTGTTGCAAAATATCCATGTAGCTTCTCAGACCAATGTATACTTAAAATAAGACTACAAAATTCAGGAATATCATCAATTAAGATATCGATTATCTGACAAACCTTTGGATTTGAGGATAGTATTATTAAGACTGGATTTAGCTCTCCTAAAACTTTAACCTTGGATCTATCTAATTTCACAATCTGCACAACAGAATTTTCAGGAGTTATGTTCAATTTGAGACATATTAAATATGGAAATATATTCAAGGAAGCTCCCGAGTCTATTAGGAAATTGTTAACATTCTTCTTGAAAATCTTGAAGGTTAATAAGAAAGGAGGAGTATGAGAATTGTATCGATCCCCATTGATTAGTATTGCATTTGAGGCATCATTTTTATTAGGGGTATCTCATGGAGGCTTTCCTTTTCCTAATGACGCTTTCGCTATTGGCAAAGGAGACGTAATAACATCATTTAATTCTTTAAGAAAAAACTTTTGTTGTTGCTTAAGTTTACTTACCTCATACATGGTGATAATCACTTTCACTTTATTCATTTCTTCGACGATGTTATATTCTATGTCCTTATTGGAAATGAAAAGAGTTTTGGATGTAGAAGGAAAATTAGAAGGGGATGTGGAAGACTCAGGTGATTTGGGAGGAGAAATAGGAGAGTTAGGAGAAGACTTCTTCAAGGAATTTTCTATCTTTGTTAATAGGAGTAACTGATTTCTGCGTTGAATTTAATGATGGTGAATCATTAGCTCTTTTGTTCCTAATTTCGACTCATAACCCTTCTTTCTCTTCCTCATTTTTAGATGTAGTGAGAATAAAGTCACATAAGCCATGTGCTTCGACCAATTCTTCTTATCCTTCTGATTCTTCTGCGAACAAATATTCCTCTTCATCTTCTTCTTGATCTGTTTCTGAATTAGATTTAACATTAGATGGTTGAGAGGATGAATTTTGTGTTTTCCTAAAATATCTAAAAGTATTTCGAGGCGAATATAAAATTTTTTTTTTGATTTCGGCCATTTTGTTTGACATTGTTTTAAGAAATTTATGTAGACCTTCTTAATCGAAAAGTTTTTTTGATGGTTTTTTTTTTAATTTCTTCTTTGAATGTTACTTTCTTAGATTTTATTTATTTTTTCATGGTCTTCTTTTCTAAGTCTAAAATCCTTTTTTTGACAGATATAACTTCTTTCTTGTTATCAGTAAGCATGTTTTTATTAGATCTATCTATGAATATGGAAATGTTTGAGGGTAATGTAGAAATATAGCATTCTATCTGAACATCTTCAATAGGTTGAGAAGCTTGCAAAATCTTGTTAAGAAATTTATTGAACCTATAATTAAAATATTTGATCCTTTAATTTGGATTTGCTTTCAAATTGGAAAGATCATTGATTAATCTCACAGCTGTTCGATCATCTCCAAATTTTGTCAAAAATTTCTCTTGAAACATATTCCAATTAGTAATCTAATGTGATGGTAAATAAAAGTTCCAAGATCTTGTTGATCCTAAAAATGTATATGGAAGTAGTCTACATACACAATCTTCCTCTCACACATCTTTAAGATTAATGGATAGCATAAAATTATACAGGTGTTCTTCTGCCTAGGTTCCTTCATTTGGATTAAACTTTGGTAACCATATCTTTGTATATTTAGGCAAAGGATGAAGTGGTGCAGGCATGTTGAAAGCACCTGGATTGGTCCATGGTCTATTAGAAATTATGGAAATGTGACTAGAAGAGGTTTTTGTAGTAGAAGAGGCTGACTGTGTGAAGGAAGTAGCCCCTGTGCTAATATTACTTGTACTAGCACCCGTTGATTGAGAATGAGTGATGAGAATGAATGAAGGGGTTGGATGAGGAGAAGTGGAAGAGGTTGAATGAAATAAAGGTGTTTGTGGAGGTGATGAATATAAAATATCACTAGTTGAGCACTAGGATTCAGATTTCTGAGTCTTCCTTCGATGAGGAGGCAGAGGGAACTAAAAAGGATTAATCCCAAGATTCTCACATTGAGACCAAGTCAAAAACCTGAGATGGTGTAAAATAATATGATATTCTTCCTTCAGATAACTCAGAACATTGAGTATTTTCTCGAGAAATAGGAATTCCTTCTAATTTCTCAATCAAAGTCTGAACTTCAGGTGGTTCTTATAAAGAAGGCTTATCAACTATATTAGAGCCAATACTAGGAGATTTTATAGTTTGTTTTTACTTCTGTTCTAGGATTAGGAGACTTCGAGTGAGACCTAGAAGTAGGAGGATATTTTGAGGGTGAATGACTATTTGGATAACCCTTTTGATCATACCTTGTTTCCATTCATGGTAGGGAGCCCTCCTTATAGCGCCAAAAATGTTGAAGGATGGAAAATGACTTCCTCAACATCGACGAATACCACCCGGTTCGGAGCTTAAGGAAACTCCTTTTCCATTGAAATTTGTGGGTCTGACTGGGGATAAAGGGGTCAATTTCCCATTTAAACAGATTTAATAATAACAATAGAAATGAAATCAAAGTGATAGAATTATTTTAAAGCTAATGATAAAAATATAAATTATTCTAACTATTTCCAAGGATAAAACGTCTTTTAATGTGATCTAATAGAAAGATTTCACAAAGTAAATAACAATATAGATCATTTCATACTTTAGTTAAAAGAAAGCATGTATAAGAAACTAAATTAATTAAATAATTAATTAATTTAATTGATTAAAACTCAATCACACAAAATATTTCATTATTTCATATATAATCACAAATCATTCAATACTTCATATCAATAGTGACAATGGCATATTGTTTTCAAAGTAACTTATATAATGAAAGAACATCAAAATAAGATAAATATCTAATTCAATAACACACAACATTAATACAAAGATAATAGTATCCAATGCATCAGTTCTTTGTATATGAAAAGATAGCTTTCAGGCTCAACTTTCAATTAGATAACTTTTGATCAAAAAATAGTGCAAGTTCAAATGTACCTTCTCAAAATTTTGGACCCCTTTCTAAATGCATGAAAGGGGTTTAAATAGTTTATTAATATTACAAAAATATTAAACTTGAAAATAAACTTTCTATAAAGCCTAAAACAACTTAGACTAAGATAAAGGAAAACAAAATAGTAATAGTTGCAACAATATTCATGAATGTTTCCCAGATCCATTCTTTCAGATTGAAAATATCTGTCATCGGCTTCAATTGGGGGGGGGGGGGATGCATTGGATGCATGCGCATTTGTCTCGTGAACACTCCATCATTAAGCACTAGAAGAAGTTGAGATGTTGCATTTGATAAAAGCGTCAGCGTGAACCACTAACTATGTGGTTTTACTAGGAACTGCCCATAACTTTCCAATTTTTCTTTAGATAAACATTGAATGCCTTGATTCTTCTTTCTAGATGATTCTTGCCAAGATTGTTTTAAGACTATGACATCTGGAAAGGTGTCTTTTGGTTATTCCCGTATCATATTAACCTGTAGTAGAGTATCAGTAATGTATTCAGTGAGGTTTGAGTCAAAATTCCTGGCTCTAATGATATCCATTTCTGCGCTTTTCATTTTTATGTCCCAATCGCCGAATACTATATCCTTTTGTGACTCTTCAATTCTGAGAATATTAGTTGTTCTCCCTTCTGTGGTATCCTGCCAATCTATGAGGTCATATATTTTTTCATCAATCTCTTCATAAAATGTCCTCAACTCTGACAATTGAGTGACTAAAGAATCACTGGTTTTGGATAAGTCATGAATTAAAGATAACTTATGACAGAAAATATATTGCTGCTTTGTCAAGAGGATACCCAACTCTGATGCTTCCTTTCATACTTCATTTATTTCAATATTATCCTTCAACTGATCAATTATTTGTTGTAACTATTGCATCTTTTGATATTTAACTTTGGCTTCTGCTTCAAATTGCACTTTCTGATTATCAAAATTATTTTGCAAATCAGCAAGATTCAATTGCCATTGTTGCTCTACTGCTTATTTTTCATCCTGGAAACTTTGCTCCAACTATGCAATAATTTGATCATTTTATTTCATTAACAATTGTAC
This sequence comes from Pinus albicaulis, assembly GCA_034641835.2. NCBI lineage: Eukaryota > Viridiplantae > Streptophyta > Pinopsida > Pinales > Pinaceae > Pinus > Pinus albicaulis. The sequence continues at coordinate 180,749,983 of CM076583.1, read as the reverse complement.
CTTAGCAACTTTATCCATGGTTGCATTGGCATAAGTTCCTGCGAATTGAGATAGCCGGTGTAGATCCTCCTTCGGGGCAGAGTGAGCTCCTTTCGAAAGAGCTTGTGATGGAGTCTCATTAGGAACTAGCACTTGAGTTTGTTCCAATTTTCTTTTCTTCCTTGATCTGCTCATGAATGCCTTGTGCCTTGGACTATAGACTACGTCCAATGGCAGAATTTCCTCAATTTAAAGAACTATCTATGTAGTTGAAAAAGAAAGAATTATTTCCATGTCTTATGCTACGTGAGAACCATTTTTTGTCTATGCATTGGTGTTATCTTCAAGTACTTCAGTATTAGAATTATTTTGGGGATCCTCTGTAGTAGATGAGGTTTTCCTTGTATTTTCTGGAACTTGTGCAATATCTTTTTTGGTTGTGATTGGATATGTAATTGGCTATGTGACTGGCTTTGTATTGATTATGGATGGCCCTGTAGTAACTGAAATTGGTTCTGTGCCGACCAAAAATTATTATGTTCCTGCATGGCTGGAACCATTTGCAACAGGGTTTCCTCAGTCATTAAAACATTTTTGAATTCTTCCCAAACCTTGTCCAACTTTTTCTCTTCTTTAACTTTAGTTTCTTTCTCAACAACTATAGTAGTTTTTTATGTATTTTGAGCACTTGGAACTTGGGAAGAGGATTTCAATGCTTCTACATTCTCTTATTTCTATCAGGAATATCTTACCAGAAATTATGGTAGATGAGTTATTCTTTTATGATGATATTGCTTAAAATTAATCAATTCATCAGGAGTCAATCTATCAGTAGCTAATCTTTATACTATAGAATATTCTGGGACAATTTCGAATAAATCATCAAATTTATTAGGCTTGTTTGAAAACGGCCTGAGTTTTAATCGAGTGGTGACATCTTTAGCAACTCCATTTGGGTCAAAATACTAGTTTGGTACAATTTGGAAACATAAGACTTTTAATTGCTCAATTTCAAGTAAAGAATTCTTGAAATTTTCTAAGGTATATGCGGCACAAGGAATAGGGAAACATGGCCAGATGGTTTTCTTTACATCTCTAAGAAATTTAGTTAGACATCGTCCAACTGTATGATAGGTAATTTCTTTGGCTAACAACTTATCTAGAACAAACAACAAAAAAGCATGGGGATGGGCTAGGCTACCGAAAACTCCAACATAGGTAAAGTTTTCATCTCCTGACTGTTTCCCTAATGACTTCAGCTATCTATTGGCTTCAACGGTCAGTCTTAGGACTTTATTATTGAAGAATTATTGATGGATAGGCAACATCATTTCATGTGAGATATTATAGAAATTGGAATGGTACTTGGATTCCCATAGAATTTCAAAGTAAACATGAATAAGGGTGGCCTACTGAACAATCCATTTCCATCCCAAGGATGGAAAATCATAGGAAAATAATATGGTATCCATAATGTAGGCACTCTTGAAAAATGGAGGAGTTTTACTTTCCACTAAATTACGCTTTTTCCTATACTTACGAATTTGAGTACCCAAATTATTTGACATAATATTTTCCCATTCGATGATATAACCGTCAATGGCGGCTTCAAGAAACTTCAGAGTATTCATATAAACATAAATACAAAAAAACATAACAGCAATTTGGGAGAAAGGGCTGACAAGAGAAGCCAACGAATACATACCCCTATCCTCTCGCTTGTGTTTATTTGGGTATTTTCTCCATTCTTTGATTGGTTCTTCAGGGTTCGGATTTTCGTGCATGAGTTTTTGGACGAACTGTGTATCATACTTATTTTGGGGTTGTGGTAGTTAATACATTCTTCTTAGATCTTGTATCTTTAAGGAACCAATTACTGTCTTCTTTGAAGTAATAAACTATATTTCTGCTATGTATACATGGTCCATGACCCACCTCACCATATGTGTGTATGGGAGAATTTTAGGAAGGATGAAAATTCTACGAAGAAATTAATTGGCTACATCAATCCATGCATCTGTGTCCCTTGGCAAAGAATCATCAGCAGTGGCCTCTCCATTCTTAATTAACCTTGGACTTCCGTCTTCGAATAACTTATAGATTCCTTCCTAGCTAGAAGAACCTACATCCTGGGTGAATGTAGTATCTGTAAAAAAAGGAGTCATTTCGTGATCTTCTTTAGGTGGAAAGACTGGTTCTTGCTGAATTGCGGAATTTCTCCATGCTTTGATTAACCTGGTCATATCTTTATGTTGCTCTTTATTAGGATTTACTTGTCAAGAAAGTAACTGATATAAGTAGAAAATCACTTGAAATATGCAAGAGTCATATCAATTTAATGTAGGCCTTATGGAAAATCCCTTCACATTAACTTAAAATCATTATAAATCGTTTGAAAACCTTGATATTAGAAACACACAAGGTGGTCATTTAAGTTTTAAACATTTATTCACGTGACACTGACTGTTGTCGTTATATCAGAGTTTCACTTGTCGGTGTTTTGATATTGGGAATTGTGAGATGCTTTAGTGAAAATTCGATGTGAAAAATAGCGAAATAGCGAGATGTTGACAGAATGAGATATTTAAATATGTAATATGATAGAATATGATATCGGTGCTTTGTTAATTGACATAATTTCGGTGTTTCGGCATATCTGCATTTCGACTTTTTGGAGCTTTGACATCTCAGGATATCGAAGCTTCGACATTTAAGTATTTTGCATTTTGACATTTCCTTTTAGTGCGTTTTCATATATTTCTGATATTCACTTGTGTTTTTTAATAAGATTGTCCCTTTTGATTTTTTCTTTGTTTTCCGATGTTTTCATAATACTTTTTTTATTATAGAAAAGTGATTTTCTCCTTAATTTTTCTTGTTTTAATTGGAAAGATAAGAGGAAATAAACTTAACTTATTGAAAAAGAAGGAATTTATCCTATAAATTTTAAAGGTTCCCCATTATTCCTTCTAATAATTCTAAGGAAAATGGGGGGTTTTTGAGTACCACAACAGGGTGGAGGCAGTAAATCAAGAGGTTGGTTAAGTTGAGGCCTCCACACTTGTGATGGGTTGCTCCACTGAGCAGTTTGGGGAGCATATGGCTAAAATGGTTGATTGAGAGGTTGAGGATGATATGGAGGGGCATAAGGCCAAGAAGGAGGTTTGGGCCATGATAAATTATTAAAAGAATACCAAGGCTACAAGGGTGCATTTTGGTTTAAATTGTAGTAAGAATAAGGCACACCTTGCATGCTTTGTTGGTACGACTGATGTCCTTGAGCCCTAATTTGATTTATACTGCAGAGTTTCTTTGGTCCACCTTCCACCCCTTCGTATCAAACATTTAGGATAGGAAAGGAAGGGATTTTATCTGTTTCATGGTTTTCTTCACAGACTGAGAAATGTTTTATGAAATTCATTGGACATTCCTTCCTAGGATGTATTCTAGTGCATCTAGGGAAAAAAATAGCTAGGGCTTTCTTTTCCTCCTCTTGTTTATTTTTTATCTACATGCTGTCTAATTGAAAAATAAAGGTATGCAACATTTCAATCTTGAAATCCTCCAAAAAAATTTCTATCTCACTTTTGATGGATGAGGTGGAGGAAGAGGTACTCGCCAAGCCTGGAATACTTTTACCCTTTTTTCTAGCTTCCCTAGAATGGTTTATGAACACAATTTTTATGTCATCATAGGCTAAATGATATATGTATCCTAGAGATAGAATATTTAGGGTTTCCAACACTTCCTCCCTTATCCCTCGGAGATGAACTAACTTGACTTATCCAAGATCAAGGGTGTAGTTGTCCCTCGCGTAGTTCATTTAAAATTGTTCCTCACAGTCTTCTAATGATTCATCAGGCCCTAGGTTCATCCTAAAGATTTATTCCTTAGTTTCTTTGGACCTATAATAGTCTTTGTAATTTTTGTTGAAGGACTCTTGCATTTGGGCCCAGGTATTGATATTTTCCCCAAGTAGACCCATGAACCAGTGCAAGGATTCATGCTTGAGGGTAAAGGGGAACAATTTCAAATTTTTTTCATATGAGGCATACTCATAAGTTCTAAAGAAAACAAAAACTCAAACAGGAAAGTGTCAGGGTCCTCAGAAGTTAATCCATGGAAGTGTGGAAGGGCTGATGTTTTTCATCTTATTCTCTCCATTAGTTTCTCTAATGGGAAAGACCCCTTGGTTTTTGTTCTCATCCATACCTTGAACAGGTGAAGTAGGCTCCTCTTCTTCACAAATAGTTTCTTCAAAGTTTTCAGGATGCACACTTAAGGGAATTTTAACTCACAATCACTTAAGAAGAGTGAAGTTTGAGTGTATGGGGATGTGAAGGTTTTTGGTAGAAAATTTCCTTGGTTGTCCCTACTCCTACGAGGTATGGAAGATTTTTTTTTTTTTTTTGTTTATTTTCACTTTTTCAAACTGTATGCAAACAAAAACAGAAAACAATGCTTAAGCACAAAAAAATAATCTACTTAGACACCTCCCTGAAAAAAGCGCGAAAAAGTGGTGAGCCCTGGTATTGCACCAAGAGTGCTACAACTCCTAAGGGATACTCAAATTTACTTATCAACCCGCGGTTCATAAAAACTTAGAGGTGACAGTGCTATATGCACAAAATATGGATTCTACTCATGACACCCTCAACTAGGTCTTCTGGAAATTAGTACTTCTAGGCCATTCCTTCTACTTGATTAAAGCAAAACTAGATAATATAATGTAGGGAATTTCATCTATTCTAAGACAAAGAGAGTTTCTATCAAACTTCTACCTGCAATTGACAGTGAAAGCAAAGCATAAACAGTTAACCTAGTTGCAAAAAAATGAAATAATGCTATGGAAAATCATTCATCTAGCTATCTCTTCATTTGCGATAAGGAAACTATTTTTTCATCATAGAATTCATCCAAGCATAAACCAATTCATGTCTATCATTTCATTCAACTTTAACTTGGATGCAAATTTCAATCTAATTTTGAAATAAAACACTAATGCCTACTTTGTTTTTGTAGCAAGGAAGGCAATAGCTTTGTAGTGGCCTAAGGGTCTCTTCTGACCATGAGTTCAGGTTTGGGGGTCAAATGAATCCTTCTATAGGTTCAAAAGGATAAAAGGAGCTAAAATTGAGTTAAAAGGGCGATGTAAAGTGCCGCTACAGGAAGTTGCTACAGGATGTCCCGTAACTGCTACAGGAAACATGAATAGAGAAATTTAAGGATGAAATAGGTGCAAGGAAGGTGTGGAAAGGTGAGAGAAGGTGGAAAGAGGTGAGGGAGAGGTGACCAACACCTCCAACCAAACTCAGAACCCTTGGGAGGTTTTTTTAGTAGTTGGAAGGCTGCTGACGGTGGTGGTGAAGGTGGTTTCACAAAATCGCATTTTATTGGAAGATTTGGAGGTTGGAGAGAATAAGGATGAAATTAATGAAAAGGATAATTTCCCTGTAGCTATATACAACCCTACAATCAATAAAAACATTCATGCATTTATTAATGACAAAATAAGATTTTAAAAAGTGGAAAATATTATTTCAATGGAAAACCCTACTTAGCCTAAGCTAAGATCTGATCTAAGCCCAAATCCAACTTCTAACATAAAGTAAGGAAATTATGAACATGATAATCACACTATATAAATTTACAAGAAATCATAAACAAACTACTTTTGGTCTGTGGTTGGAGATCCCTCTCCTCAAGCTCCCATGAGAGAGATGAGAAAGAGAGGCTACAAGCAAAATTTTGATGGATTTTTACTACTACTAGAATGCAAAGAGAGTAAAAAAAATGCCGAAACATAAAGAGAGAACATAAATAAAGAAGAGGGACTTAGCCAATATATTGGGTTCTAACACAAAATCATAAGCCCTCTAAGACTAAATAAGTGATGGAATAAGCAAATTCTCATTATCATTGCATAAAAAGGTCTAGTACATCATATGAAAGTAAAAAATAACACTAAATCGGAGCTCAAGAACTACCTAGCTGAATACAAAGTTCAAATCCTAATGAGCTCTTGCATATGATTATTTATACAAATGTGTAGCTACCAACAAATCCATAAAAAATAGGAATAAGCCCTCCTTGATCTCGATAAGAGTGGACATTGGCTCCTCATAACTGCCACTTTTCTTGGATTCCTTTTCCTTCGAGCTATTGCGAGATATATCGATGTGATATTGACTGATTGAGAGAGTTAAGGAGCTGGAAAAACATTGTTAGGTCCCTATAATACTAGTGTATGCCGTTATTTTAATTGTTAGTATTCCCCCTTGTTGTTATTTTTTTTCCAATGTAGTCCCCATATTGTTATTATTGTGCCCCATAGAAGCCCATGATTTTTATTGTTGTGCCCTTACATGGTTATTGTTATGTCGGTTAGGATTATATTGTGACCCATTGGACTCCTATATATAGAAAGGAGGTTTTTTCATTTGTATCATCCAAGAATTGTTCATTTATGTAGTGTAAAAGAGGTTTCCCCCTCGAAGTGGCTGATTTATAAGGCGTCGATATCTATTTTCTTATATTTTTGGAGTTGGTTTCATAACATTTGGTATTAGAGCTTTGGATTATACGGCTTCGCTGCTTCAAACAGGTCATCGTGGAATTTTCGCTATAAAAATTTTTCTACGAAGATTCAGAAGCTAAACAAAAAACCCATTTGCGAAGAAATCCTGATGCACTACGTGTAAAAATCTCAAATCTTGGTTCGAAATATTTTTGGAGATATGATCTGTGGAAGTTAGGGATTTTGCAGACTCCCGAATTTCTTCTCAAAGAGGTGACCTTGGGAAAATCATCATAAATATCTCTTCGAGCATCGGAATTGAATTATGTAAAAAGTGGCCTAAATTAAATAGACTGTAGTTTACTACGTATCAATTTTAGAGCTAAAGGAGGAAACAATGACACATGGAACTCCATACATGTTTGCTCTACTAAACCAATCCATAATTAGGCCATTGCAGGAGATTGGGCATAACTTTGCCTTGAATAATCCAAATCAGGTTTAAACTGTGGCATTGGAAAGAGGAATCAGAGGGATAATATAGGATAGACATTTAGATCTCAAAGATCTGAACTAACCGAGGTAAATTAGGTTAAATATAGACCTCCTAAAAAGCAAGAAAAAGGTGTGTATTTTTTAAACAAGTTTGCATAACACTCGTTTGAAAAATTAGTTTGAAGTGATTCCAAGGGAATATTGAAGCATAGATATCAGTATTGATTTATATAATGCCTCCAAAAAATAAGTCCACAACCATTAAGCCCTCTTAAATCTGTACTATGACACATGAAGAAGAATAATTGTAGTATGATATATCAAAATTGTGGTACTAAGTGCAACAAATTTCGATCTTACAAAGAGAAAACAAAGATAACATAGATGGTTTAAAAGCCAAAATGGAGGCTAAGTTAGATGGTTTGAAGGATAAAATGAAAGCTTATATGGATGATAAAGTAGTGGAAGAACACATCGAGCATCAACACCAAGTTCTCCAACTCTTAAAGGATAACCTAACTTTGTTGCATAATCGAGTGAAACAACAGGAAGATCAACATAGCAACAAACGGAGTTATGAAGCAGTCACAGAAATAAGAACTCAACAAATACGAAATCAATCAATTTCAGAGTATCTCAACAAGTGTAATAACTTACCCGTTGAAGGTTCCACATGGGAGGATGAGAATTATAACAGAAGCATCAAGAAATAATCAAGCGTTGAGGACAACACTTGTTTGAAGGAGAGGGACATGCTAGCTCCCTATAATAATAGTGTATCCACTTATTTTTATTGTTAGTATAGCCCCATTATTGTTATTTTTTTGCCAGTTTAGTCCCCATATTGTTATTATTGTGCCCCATAGAAGCCCACTATTTTTATTTTTGTGCCCTTACATTGTTATTGTTATGTCAACTAGGATTATATTGTGACCCATTAGATTCCTATATATAGAAAAGAGGTTTTTTCATTTGTATCATCCAAGAATTGTTCATTTATGTAATGTAAAGGAGGTTTCCCCCTCTAAGTGGCTAATTTCTAAGGCATTGATATCTATTTTCTTCTATTTTTGGTGTTGGTTTCATAACAAACCTCCTACAACTTGTCCTTGTCTACTCTGAGCCATTAAGAGGAAAATATCTAAAAAATGGCTTTGTTTCCTCCAATTAATTCAACTTAGGCAATAAGACATGACAAACATCATACACCCTTCTCATTAAGCATAGCATGACAAAAATGCAAATAAATGTGAGAGATAGGTAACTTAATAGTTGAGGTATGCCATTTTGACCCCTTAAAATATACCTAATGATGGGCCTCGTTGACACACACACACAAAATTGTGTCAAATGTATTATTTTAACAAAACAGTAAAAAATTCCCAATATACAAAATTATATCTCATGCCAAAACGTGGAAGTATGGCATACGATGACCTATATATAAAATGGCTCCAATATACAAGAAACATCTCATGCGAAAACATGATGGTATGGATATTATCTTGTATACAAAATGGAGTCTCATTAGTCACTTATTTAAAACTTCCACCCTCACCACCATAATTTTCATTTGGCAGGTCAATATTTCATCTCTTACTTGAAGAAGGAGCTCAAATTTGTTTCTTTTGGGGCATGCTTTGTCTATGTGAGGACTGCAGAAAAAAACAACATTGTCTACAACACCACCTTGCAGTTTTTACAAGATTAAAAGTGTCGAACTTAAATAAAACAAAAAACTAGAATTAATTCAATTCATGATAAAGAAAAAACCATCAATGAATGATTTTTTGATCAAGAAATTCCATTGACGTCACGATCTAGTCATTGATGTCAAGAATACAAGTTCAGGGGGAGTTTGTTGTCTATTATAGCCTATCTTTAAAGACATTTTGTTATAAAGTGAATTTTTTAGAAGCATATGGAAATTGGTCAGTTGGATATCCCTCTAAAAGAAAGTTTTAATGGTGTATGGTAGCCTAAAAAACAACTTAGGGATCAAAATTTTTTAAGGATTGAAGTTTGATAGGGTTCCACGGGCCTTATTTTTCCACTAGATGCCACATCATCATGCCTCGAAAGCTTGGCTTATGGTTATTTCCATGGAAAAAACTATCCCATGGTCCCATGAATAATAGAGCCTAAGAGACATGCATATCAATGACATTTGTAAAGCTATTTCATGTCTCACCCTACTCATTTGAAGATTTTTTATGGTGATAAGTTGGTCATGATTGATAGATCCAAGGGATAGAGAATTCCCCATCAATAGATGTGAATATTTCACATCCCCCACCTTGAATATTTGGCCAAGTGTTGTGTTGTAAAGGCGGTCGCGAGATAGAGACATGTCTAACACTTAATGACATATGCAACCATTAAGAACGTTGCGCCCCAAGAGGATGGTTGAGGGTCTTGTTGGTAAAAAACCCCATGACAGATGATGCCTAAACAAACCAAGAGAGGAAGAATAAGCCATAGAATGGCACAAATATTTATGTCCCGCCCCATAAGCTCTAAGTGGAGGATTCAAGAATGAGGAGGCCATGAAATGGACCAAGAAGATGAACATACTTCCTAACAACAATAACTAATGTGATTTTTCATCCTAGCCATAAAATTTTAACAAAGGAAAAAATATAAAAACACAAGCTAAGTATGCCCTTCTCCATACATGAGACCAGTGGAAATAGAGACACATGGCATCTTGTGATTGTATGAAGGTGCATGAATTCCAGTGGGGTATGACTAAGAAAAAATGACATTATGATAAATGGGGTGGCACACAGACAATAGACAACTAGAGTAGGCATGGAAAAATAATGGAATGAAACATAGCATGACATGAAACCACTGAGGGGAAACAATGTGGTAGTGATGGCATCATCCTGACATATCAAGTGATGTGGAAGGTTCTCGAAGTTTGTGCTAGAAAGTTGTGTTTGATAATATTTTTAGTGTTAGCAATTTTGGCGAAAGTTTTAAAAATTACAAGCCTATTATCTTGTCCTGTGGCACAAAGCTTAGGAGGAATGGTTCATGTAAACATCATCGCACCTCAGGCCAGTAGTTGAAGGTTCAATGCAACGAAATTTGTAATATCCTCACCTTTATTGATAATGTAAATATATGTACTTTTGATATTATGATTATGAGGTGGAAAATTTTGACTCTTAGGCTAGTGATTTGGGTGTTTTATTATGTAGCTTGCTTGCCCATGTAGTTATTTTTAGTCATGTTTTTTTTTTTCCACTGTTCGTGACATTATAAATTTGTACATATTATGATATTAAAGTAAAAACCAGACTAGGATACGAAGCCAACCCCATAAAAAGATATGGGGGATGCAACTTTAAGAAAAAAGGAAAAAATTGGGTATTTTTTTTTAAAGTACACCTTGGGGACCATGTGACTCAAGAGCGCGCCATATGGAGAAGTTAAACCATGCATATAAAGAAGTGAATTTTGAATACAGGAAAGACGCGAGATTATTTATCATTCTATTGGTTAGTAATGAGCCCTAGTATTGCAACAAGAACGTTGCAACTCCCAAGGCTACCAACTTAAGTTATCAACCCGGGGTTTGTAAAAACTCAAGAGGTGTTGAAACTATATGTGAAACATGAAATGTCTCCTTGTTTTGTCGATATGATGCAATGAAATGAATTCCATGAAATCCAAGCCTCAACTAATTACGTAAATGGAAATGTTACTCTATTTTCAGAAAGGAAACCTAATGACTGTTGTAGAGAGAAAATCCTAGTTACTTTTGCAGAAAGGAAATACTATTTTACTTTGAATGAATGTAAATGTTAATCCTATTTGTAGAAATGTAAACATTAACTGATTTTTAGAGTGTAGATGGTGCATCAAAAGGAAGCCTAGTCTATGCAATAGAGATAATAATGTTGGAAATGGAAACCATAGCTTAAGATGTATGAAACAAAATTAAATAATTCTTCAATCATTGTATTCAAGATATATTTTTTCAACAAATTTCATAAGGTGCTTCATAAAGTAATCATGAAAATCACCATTATGTACTTCAAGTCATGAATATGTCCACTAACCAAATTACAACACTGAATTGCAATGGAGAAGAGGCAAGGCTTAAAAGGTATTTTGGTCTTAATCAATCAAATTTTCAAAGCCTAGGGGTCATGATTCAAGCATAAGAGACAAAAACAAATATTTTGGAGCAAACCTGGTCTAGTTTACATGAGCTACAAGAGATGCTTTAGGAGGTGGTACATGAGGCTATGTTTTGCTACAGGAGCAAGATAACTTGTTGAATTCCTAAGTAAATCAAATGAAAATGAAATGGGGATTTTTTTATTTATTAATTTGGATGTCATAGGAATCCTTTCCAAGTGGAATCACTCCAAAATACCCCTATTAACAAGTGCTAAAACATAGCCAAAAATTAATACTCTAAAAATTGAAAATTCAAGAACTACTAAGCTAGCTAACCTACCAAATTCGTAACCTATTCAAGTTAAAATGCTATGGGGTGAATTTATTTATTAACTTTTATTTTTTTATGAACCAATTCAAGTGGAAAAAACTAAAATTAAGCTCATTAATATGTTCTAAAAAATAGCAGAAAATTAGTACTATTTTGCTACAAAGGACTTCGAGAAATTCTAGATTTTTGAACTAGTGAAACAATCAAAGTAGCCCAATGATGAATATGAAATTTCAAAGCTATTATAAGGATGTATAATGCTTGTGACTATGTAAATAAACTTCAAAACAAATCACTTCAATCAGTTAACCAATATGACCTATAACAAAAGAAGCATGAATAGTAAATGCAAAAATCAGAGATGCAAGTGAAAAACACCTTCAAAGGAAATAAATAAATTGTACAAGAGGGCTTTGAGGCTCCTGGGATTTCCAATCCCAAGGAAACACAAAGTCCTATGAAGGAATCCATGATTTGGAAGATGAAAACTACACCAAACTTCATTATTTGAATCAATCCAAGTACATCCCTGGTAGAAACGAAAGTGGAGCTGCTAAATAAAAAGTTTTCTACAAAATAAGACTAAAAAATACATGCCCCTAAAGGAAAATTCAAATTGGTACTTATAAAAAGTGATTAGGAAGCATTATCCTTGAAAGGAGGAAACTTTCCCCTCCAAAATCCCTCAAAAAGTGGATCTGGTTCCCAACACTAGGAATCTTCATTAAATGACAGGGAACACATTCCTATATTTCCTTAATCAGTGGAGCTCTATAAATTTTCAATAATTTCATGATATTAAGTTCATTTATTATCCAATCTTGGTCCATCTTGTATTAGGGTTCAAGTCCCTATAATATTTCATTCATAATTTACTCCATATTATCTCAATATTATGCAAAAATAAATAATATTAGTCACGTAATATGAAATTATCTCTAAACCTTCCCAAGAACATATTAAAGCTAAACAATTATTATTAAGTATAGAAGGAGAGATTTAATATAGCCTTTATGTTCCTAGGAAAGGTTAGATGAGCCTTAATTTTATCTAATTTGTAGGCCCATCATACCCCTACTAAAAATATTGCTCATCCTCTGAGGAACCTATCAAAATTATTCCCAAATTGTTCTTCTTTTATGCCTCAAATGTCTTTTTATGCAGTTAGCTTCCTTTTCTCAAAAAAATATGATTTGGATGGCTGCATGCATTGGATGGTCTTCATGAAAAAATTGCCATGGTGGAAAGTTGTGCCTCTTTTTCCTATAGTTTCTCTCTAAGCCTCATGTTTTCTAACTGCATATGCTCCTTCATGAATAATTATTTTAGCCCAAATTTGGCCAATTCTTTACCTATTTGTTGCACTTTTTTCTCCACAAGGCCCAAATCCTCCACCTTCTTGGATTTTGCAATTTTCATCCTTTGGTGACATCTGTCTCTTTTTGTAATAAATTTGTAATAAGATCCAATACCAGGCTGTGGAGTGGGCCCTGGGACTCATTGTGGACATTCTCCCCCTTGAGTTGTTTTTGTCCCTTCTTGTAGCACTTTTTCTTCATCCTATAAAAAATATTTTTTCAGCTGTAGCATCTTTGTTTGCACCCTTTCCATTTCCTTGCTCCCCAAGGCTCTAGTGGTTGTTCTACAAAAAAAAAAGTCTCTCTGTAGGAAATTGTTCCTTCTTGTAGCAATTGAGTTCTTCCTATAATAGTCTGTTCTTCTTGTAGAAAATATGTACCTTCTTGCACTAGCTAATATTTGCATGCGAAGAGGTGGTGGTTCCACCTTTTATTTTTTATTTATCTTAATTATTTCTTTTATTTTATTTTCAATTTTATTTCTCTTTTTCATTGCATGAAAATAAAATCATGGTGCTTTTTTTTAACTGAGTTGGATCTCACTTACCCCTTCACACTCCTCGTCCTCCATTATTACTAAATTATTACAACCCACTTTCTCAAGTCCTCTTCACTTTTTTATTGCTCCTCTCCCACATGTGGAGGTGTCTTGGTGGAAACATGAAGCTAACTGCTAGATAAGGCTAAGGATTCTCTACTACTAATTTTGGCTATAAAAAACATTTCCTTCATATCCTTGCAATGTTTTTCAAGCTAAAATGAGTTCGTAGGAAAGGTTTAAAGGATTACATACCTAAGCCTTACCCTGGGTGTGTCTTTGCGGGTGATATTGAGATTGTTGACATGATTTTTGAAGCTACCTTTGGTGGTACTGAAGCTCAAGCGTTGATCCTGTCATGCTTGCACGGAATTTTTGGAAATGGATGAAGATGTTCTTATGCTTATTATAAGAGATTATTTCCTTTGCATGTAGCTTCAACGGTAATGGTTGTTTTGTTGCCTCCTTGAGTTGTTATCTTCCCATGCTTGCTGCCCTATGCATTGGCTCTGTTTTGGAAATATATATATATATATATATATATGACATGTAATTGATTGGTAGAGGATTGTCAACACAGGTTTTGTTGATGGTAGATCAAGTGCTGTTGTTGGATATGAACAATGATCTTTAAGCAATCTGTAGTGGACCATGTAGGTATCCAAAATTGGTGTTGGAGTTTTCTAATGCTTCATGATGCACAGATTTCTTGATCTAGTGCCTTGAATGTGGTCTTGTAGCGTATGTGCAAGCTGCTACAGGACTGTGTGTCTTCCTGTAGTAGTCACAAAAGCCCTTCTAGGACCAAAATTTCTTCAAGCGTTGCTTGATAATATATTGATAATTAATAAGGAAGCTACTAATGAGTGTCAAACAGTTCTTTGGTGATGAAAAGAGGTGGAAAAAGAGATGAAGGAAAATGATTTTGATGGACATAGATGGGAATGAAGGTGGGAAAAGTGTCAAATGGTGTGAGGGATGGATGATAGGGATATTTTGGATCTCTCCTCTTGTTCCCAGATGAAAAAAGAAAATATTTGAAACCTTTTTCTATGTCAATCACAATCCTGTAGCAATTCGCGTCACTCTTTTAGCAATTCTAGAACACTCTTGTAGAAAAATTATTTTATCCATATCTATAAAATGTAAGGTTGGATTAACTTGAATTCTTTTTAGCGTATTGAAATTGTCCTTATACAAATCCGCATAAAAACTATTGGCTAATGGTTGCACTAATATCAATAAAAATTAAAAATGTTTGTAGGTGATGGAGGCCAATTTCTCAAAAGTTATTCACTGAAATTTTATGAAATTTCATGAGCTTATTACCATCATCCACATGCATCTCCCCATGAAAAAACGCGGCCAATGGATATATATTTTTTGAGATATGGTAAAAACAATTTCTGTCGTTTGTATTTCGGTCTATTGTAGTAAAACAAAATGTTCCTGTAGCATTTTAGGACAACGAGGGAAATGATGGGTGGATGTTGGAAATACATGAGGGTGATGGATTGACATGGGCTTGGTCATGTTGTACCATCTAAGCAAAGGAGGAGAAAGGCCAAGTTTGACTTTCTTTGACTAGGTTTTTAATTATTTTTTTTTCTCTTGCTGCTAGCTCGTTATTTTTTCTTGCAAAGGTTGGAAAGAATATGTATTCATAAAATAGTGATACATGGAGCAAAGGATTTTTTCCATATTCCTTTTTCATTTTTTTCATTTTTTTCTTAGGCGTACTAGCTTCCTAAATGAGGTTTTTAGCTAGTGGGTCTCCCTAGGTGCCTTAAAGGAGGTTTTCACATAGGATGTTTTATTTTCTCTCTTTTTCTTATTTTTCACAACCCATTGATCGCCTAATGGATGTTTTCAATAAATGACCCAATCTCAGGTGCATCAAAGGAGGTTTTCACATAATATTTTATTATTTTCCTCTATTTTTTTCTTTTTCTTCTTTATTATTATTATTATTATTATTATTTTCTATCCTACTCTACATGGAAAAAAAAAAATCTCTTTCAAGTATAGCAATAATTCCAATGGACCCATGTGCACATCAAAATAAAAAATAAACTCATATGTAGGCTCGAAATAAATTATTTTACATGTACCTAAATGTGAGAGACCAACCTCTTTGAATTGGATGAGATCAAGAATTGTTGAAGAAGAGTGTGTTGCTACAACTTAATGATTGTCTGGAACCATATTTCAATATTGTTGTGATAACCGTTGGTCCACTTGTTGATTTAGATCATTCTGTATGTCTTCTTCTTCCATGAAATTTAAATCTTTTTTTTTTAGTATTCTCTTGAACACGTAGAGGATATGATGGTGAACATGATCGAACTTCTTGAATCTTTGATTATGATGTATTATCTCCATCAAGTGAAACCCATGATTATTTGGTCTCTTGATTTGAATCTTCTTCTTATAGATGTTGTCCTTCGATTACATCAAGAGAATACTCTTTTTGCAATACCTTTCCCGATCTCAGATAAATACCATTTAGATCAGGAGGATATTTTTGCAAGTGTTGTACTTCAACATTGTAAGTGGGATGAGCTATCTCATTGTCTGGGTTTGGAAATGGTGGTATAAGAATTTGAGTGGGAGTGGAACTTTGAGATTGATGTGGTTTAGGTTGTATTTGTGGTGGAAGTGAATGGTAGGGATAGCATGGAGTTGGGTATGGAGGATATTAAGGAAAATATTGAGGATATTGTGGATTTCTCTGATAATTTCCTTTCCAACCTTGTTACAAATATTGGTTTTGGGGTTGAGATGGCAAAGGTTTCCAAGGAAGGAGTGTGTTCCAATTACTTTGTGATGGATGTGCATAACCTTGAAGTTATGAATTAGGTTCTTGCATCATACTAGGTTGACGAGGTTTCCATGGTCCTCTTTAACTTGCTCCATTGTCTTATTGGTAAAATTCCTTCAACCTTGGTAATGATGGACAATATTTAGTAGTATGTGATTCTGCATGGATAACACAAATATTTAGTAGTAGTATGTGATTCACTTATATTTCTAACAATTTATTTTTTAAGGTCATCAAATAAATTTCCAAGTTTATCTTGACTTATCGATATTGATGCTCATTTACTTACTCTTTCCATTCCTCTTGATATGTACTTGCATGTTTCACAAATTTCTTCAAATGATAATTGGTATACATCGTATTTACTCATGAGATCAAGGACATTAATCCACTCATCCCTAATTTTTCTAAGTAAGAGGGTTTTTAGTGTGTCAAATCATAAATGATGCAATTTATCCCTTTTAACATTATACATAAAGCTATCTATTAGATCCTCAAGGATCTCTTTTTTTTTTATTCATTCTAAATATTTTTTCTTTAATATCATGATATCTATATTTTTCTAGAAATATATTTTGCATATCATTCCATGATCTTATTGAATTAATCCCTAAACTCACGAACCATTTAAGAGCTCCATCCTTCAATGTTGTCAGAAACAATCTCAAATTTTGAGTGTTTAATAAGTAACCATAATATATACAAATAGTTTCAAATTCATTGAGAACAGTTTCTGAATCCTCTAACCTCATACCATGGAAGTTATGAAGGAAAGATGAAGGGATGTTCTTCATATGAACACTGATATCAATATCTTGAATAGGAAATCCAAGAGGACATTCTTCATTGCCATCATCTCCATCCATTTCTTCTACCTTCTCTACCACATCTTCTTCTTCTACCTGAGAAAGTGGAAGGTGATGTGGTTCTTTCTGCACCATATATTCAAATGGGGGGGGGGGGGGGGGGCTTGGTGTTGGAGAAGTATTTTTTGTTTTTATAAAAAATTGAATGATAATGCTAATGAAATATTTTTGTTTTTGAAATGAAATATGCCTAATGCATTTTTTTTTTGTAGATAGTACAATAAATGAATCAAATAGGGAAGAAAACAATGCATACTTTGACAACTCCTCAAAAACGATGCCAAAAATTGACGAGCCTAGTATTGCCACAAGAATTTTGCAAGTCCAAATGCTACCAACTTAAATTGTCAACCTAGGGTTTGTACAAAATTAAGATGTGTCATAAATATATGTGTAGCATGAAATGTGCCCTTCTTTCATTGATTCGATGTAATGAAGTGAATGCCATGAAATCCAAGCCTAAACTAATTACAAAAATGAAAATATTACTCTATTTGCAGAAATGAAATCTAATTACTTTTGCAGAGAGGAAATACTAGTTACTTTTGTAGAAAGGAAAGTCTATTCTACTTTTTATAAATTTAAATGTTAATCCTATTTGAATAAATGTAAACATTAACCTATTTGCAGAGTGTAAATGGTACATCAAAAGAAAGCCTAGTCTATGCAATATAAATAGACATGTTGGAAATGGAAACCACAACATAAGATATATGAAACAAAATGAAATCATTCTTCAATAACTGAATTCAAGATATATATATCAAAAAATTTCATAAGATGCTTCATAAGGTAATCATGAAAATCCTCATTATGCTCTTCAAGTTATGACTATGTCCACTAACCAAACTGCATCAATGAATTGAAATGGAGAAGAGATAAGGCTTAAGAGGTCTTTTGGTCTTACTAAATCATGGATTCAAAGCCAAGGGGGCATGATTCAAGCCTAATAGATAAGAACTAAGATTTTGTAGAAAATATGGTCAAGTTTTCACATGCTACAAGAGTTCAACAAGAGATGCTACAAGAGGTGCTACAAGAGACCTTGTTTTCCTACAAGAGTGAGATAGCTTGTCGAATGCCCAAATAAATCAAATTAAAATGATATGGTATTTTTATTTTTTATTAATTAGGATTTAATAGGACTCCATTAAAAGTGGAATCACTCCAAAACACCCTAGTTAACACGTGCTAAAAAATGGTAGAAAACTACTACTTTAAAAATGGCAATTCCAGAACTAGTGAGCTAAGTAACCTACCAAATGCCTAACCTAATAAAGTGAAAATTCTATGGGGTGAATTTTTGTATTAAATTTAATTTTTTATAACCCAATGCAACTAGAATAAACTCAAATTAAGCTGATTAACATGTTCGAAAACATAGAAGAAAAATACTACTATTTTGCTACAAGGAACTTCCAGAAATTCTATATTTATGAACTAGTAAACCAAACCAAGTAGCTCAATGATGAATATGAATTATAAAAGTTGTTATAAGATTAATCATGCTTGTGGCTCTATAAATAACTTACCAAAAAACTCACTTAAATAATTTAATCAATATAACCTACAACAAAAGAAGCATGAATAATAAATCCATAAATAAGAGATACAAGTGAAAAAATACATTAAAATTAGATACATAAATTGTAAAAGAGGGATATTAAGCTCCTGTGATGGTGAAGCCCAAGGAAAATCGTAGGATTATGGAGGAAACCAAGCTTTAGAAGCAAAAAATGGAACCAAACTTCATTATTTGAATCAATCGAAGTGCATTCTTGCTAGAAATGAAAGTGGAGCTGCTAAATATCAAGTTTTCTCCAAAATAAGTCTAAGAAATACATGAACCTAAATGAAAATTTGAATTTGTACTTATACATGATGAGAAGCATTATCCTTGAAAGGATACATCTTTCCCCTCCAAAATCCCTCAAAAAGTTGATCTGTTTCCCAACACTAGGAATCTTTATTAAATGAGAGGGAACACATTCCTAAATTTTCTCAAACAGTGGAGCTCCATAAATTATCAATAATTTCATGATATTCAGTTCATTTATTATCTAGTATTGGTCCATCTTGTAGTAGGGAGAAAGTCACTATATTGTCTCATTTAGAATTTACTCCATATTCTATTAATATTCTACAAAAAATAAATAATATTAGTCACATAATATGCAACTATCTCTAAACCTTCCTAAGAACATATTAAAGCTAAAAAAACATTATAAAGTGTAGAAGAAAAAATTTAATATAGCCTTTACATGCCTAGGAAAGGTTATATGGTCCTTAATTTATGTCTAATTTAGAGTTCCATCAGTTACTAATTAGTAAGTCAGTCCCGAGGTGGACTTTGAGACTAAGGTGCGGTTATTCATTTAACCATGCCAAATTAGCCGATGCATCCTATTTGTGATGTGAGCCCCTTTGCTGGCTCTAAGCGCTTGGTGGTTCCAAGTGTCGGTTGGCCCTATTAATGGCTTTGTGTCCATGGATTTCTGGTTTGGGAGCTCGGTTCAGAGATAGACAGTGAGTCATGGTGGGGATTTGGCACCAATTTTGGGGTTAATTTGATTTATCTATTGGTACATGAATGCCCAAATAGAAAAAAATCTCCTAGAGATGTCGGCTAAGACCATCTTGGTCGACTGTAAGTCACCTTCGAAGGTTGGCATCACCGAGAGACTCGGGCTGCACCACTTGGGTGTCAGTGAAGGGGATGAGAGCACGTGGCTGGAAACAGATGTTGGTAGGATTGGTGTCGTGGATAGAGTTTTGTATTGGTTTTGTGAATTTTTATTATTGATTTATTGTCCCATATCGAAGATGATTAATGGTTGAGCTTATGAAGAACTAGGTCCATGGGTGGGTGGAACGTATAGTGGCCATAACTAGCTGACTTTCAGTTACTAGATAAGCTCCTAAATTCGTATGTATGCCTATATATTTATATGCCATGATTAATTACTTTTTTTATTATGTGAAACCTTACTATGTATTTATTTTCACTGTAAATTTCCATATTATAGTTCACTTTTGAACAATAATGCATTCATAGCATGTAGTATTGCATTAATTTAAATTATAATTGCTAGGTACATGGAAAGGTTATGATAAATTTGATTCATGAATATCCATAATCAATTTTTATTTTGTGATTAATTTGTCCCTATTAAGTGGTGTTGCCCAGTTGGGAGTCGAGGATATTACAAATTGGTATTAGAGCATAGTTTCAATATTAGGTCTAAATTGGGCCAATTTTGGGTAGATTGGAAAATTTAGAGATTATTCACAAAGCATTTGAAAAAATTCCAATGATAAGAATGCTGAAAATTCACCTCAAAAATCGAGCAAAGGTATCAGAAAATTTTAAACGGGAATCAATTTGTTAAGTTATAAGACAAATTTGAAGAAAAATGATCGATTTTACCCCTTACATGCTAAAATTCATCGCATAACATTATTTCTTTGTACTTTTGGATATATATATATATATATATATATATATATATATATATATATATATATGTATGTATATATGTACACACATATATATATATATATGTATGTATGTATGTATACATATACATATGTATGTATGTAACAAAAATTGAAGGTGGGTGGTTAATTGTTTAATTGTTAAATGTTAACTTTTAATTACATATATAATTTAATCATAAATAAAGATATGTTTAATACATATATAAAACACACCTTTTATAGGTTTTGGTCAGATGTATTAAAGTGTGGAGGTTAAATTTGGAGTCGTAACGGTTACAAATTACGTTATGAATACATTTTGTATGTATGAGATCAGGTTTATATAAAATTTATCAAATTATATATATATATTCAAGCTTCATCGAAAGTGTATTGGTGCATATTAAATGTGTGTGGGAGAGAATAATGTAAAAAAAAAAAAAAGGAAAAAAAAAGCGCATCAATGATAAAAGGACATGATTTAATGTGTTATAAGGCCATATATATAATGTTTGTAAATGGTTTCAAAGGTATAAAAATTTGAACACCCGCCAAACGCTTTGTATACCCTATGGAATATCGCGATATAAGGTATATTAATATATGAGTTTATATAAGTGATTTGAAATGGAGATCCAGTGAAATTGTAAGCTGAAACTGACCGGGGGGGATCCTTAATAAAATTTAGGTATATAATTGATTACAGAGCCAAATGATCAGAACATTGCGTGAGAGTTGTGGGTGAACCATGAAATTCATGTGCCACGATTGAAGTATGAGATAGGGCCCCGAAGGATACCAAGGTCGGACGTACATGCCTTCGTGGAGTAGAGGTGA
Source organism: Pinus albicaulis (assembly GCA_034641835.2). Taxonomy (NCBI): domain Eukaryota; kingdom Viridiplantae; phylum Streptophyta; class Pinopsida; order Pinales; family Pinaceae; genus Pinus; species Pinus albicaulis. Next base: position 180,728,630 of record CM076583.1, on the reverse strand, counting down.
CCTTCGAAGATGGTGAGTATGTATACCACATGCCACAAGGGATATCATGTCAGTGCCAAAGCATAATTGTGATGTAAGGAAGGAATAACCCCAAGCCTATTGGTTGATAACGGTGAATCTAACGTGCCTCTGGGTTGATACCCAACAGTGATCACAACTATCAGATGAGGTTGATCTCAACCATCAGATCTACCGAGTGGTAGTGTTTTTTTCGTGTACATGCACATAGTTAGCCTTAATTAGATTTATTTCAACTCTATTTATTTCATGTGATGGGCACTTGTCTTTATCTAGTTAACTCGAGTACTTACATGTGGTGTGCACTTGGCTTTAGTTAGTTAACTCTAGTGCTTGCATGTGGTGCATGTGCACATTAACATAACATAAAATACACTTAGATTCAATTAGCTTTAATTATCCATAGTTATTTCATGTAGAACTAAGATTAACTTAGTTTCTTTATGTATTGATTCTCAAACTAATATTGATAAATCAAATTCATTCTCAATTCCAAATTTTCTTTGTAAATTCTCGCAAGTTTGTGAAATTATTCTTCAGCTAGATCCGTATTTATGCTCTAATAATTTTACATGGTCAACACATTCTAGAAAGTGCCAAGAATAAGGTAGAGAAAAACCATCAAAAACAAGGGGTAATGGAAATGCTTTGATTTCTCTTGATTCTACACCACAATAATGGATTATTGATTCAAGAGCTTTGCATCACATGGCTTCTTCAAAGGAATCCTTTTCTTATATGCATGCACATTCAGGACCTCCTATTCTCATGGGGGGTAATTCTACGGTTGAAGCAACTCGACAAGGAAGAGTGCAATTTGAAGATGGAAGTTTTGAGAGTGTCTTGCATACTCCAAATCTTTCAATGAATCTTATTTCAGTGTATTAGATGACACACACAGGTACTGGAAGGAAAGTGGAATTTGCATAGGATTTCATGAGAATTTATTACATGCAAACCGACTTGAATATGGCATATGGAAAGCTAAATGATCAATCTCATCTGAATACATTTTCTGATTTTTTTCCTCAATCAAATTCTATTTTGCTACTGACACATGCAAATGAAGAAAGTAGGATTTGGCACAAGAGATTTGGGCACTTTAATTTTAGATATATCCAACAACTTAGGAAGCAATGGATGGTCAAAGGATTTCCAACCATTGAATTTTCAAAAGGTGTTTGTAATGGATGTGCTCTTGGAAAGCATCCATAAGACAAGTTCGAGAAGAGGCATGCATGGAGAGCCTCTTCACCTTTGGAACTTGTACATAGTGATCTCATGGGTCCATTTCGAGTACTTTCAATGTGAAAAGAAAGATATGTGTTGTCATTTATAGATGATTACATGAGATTCACTTGGGTTTACTTCTTGAAACTCAAGTCTAAAGTTTTTCGACATCTAAAGATTTTCAAAGCGCATGAAAAAACTTAGTATGGAAAACGCATCAAGATATTTCGCACAGATAATGGTATGGAATGTGTCAACAAAGATATCAAGAATCTTTGTAATGAATCAAGCATGCAGTTGCAACATATAGTTCCTCAAACTCAATAGCAAAATGGGGTGCCCTAAAGGAAGAATCAATCTTTGAAAGAGATGGCCAATTGCATGTTGCATGCAAGATCTCTTTTGTGAAAATTATGGGTTGAAATTATCAATTGTGCCTCATACATCCAAAATAGATCTCCTCATAAATATGTAACTGGAAAAACACCTTTTGAGGCTTGGACTGGCATGAAAACTAAAGTCATTCATTTCTGCATTTTCGAATCTCGAGCACGGGCATGCATTCCTATAGAGAAAAGAAAGGCTTTGGAGACTCAAATTAATCATGCATGTTTGATATTCTGATGAAGTCAAAGGGTAAATATTTCTTAATATCAACACTAAAGAGCTCTTTATTGAAAGGAGTGTAAAGTTTGATGAATATATTTTTCATGCACTAGCAGATGAACTTGTTACCAAGTTTCCATCAACACTCATTGATGAGTATGTAGATGAAACTTCAGATCGGAATTCTGATGAAGATGAGCCTTTTCCTGTGACACCAGTTGGACCACCAATTTTTGAACATCAAGATCATACTTCCTCATGTATATCAGAATATTCTCAACCACCTTCAACACAAAAAAAATGTAGCATGAGTGATATCCTTGATGAACCTACCTCTATACCTCAGTTTGAGGAAGATCCACAAGCACTCTTAGCTATGGAGCCATGCATGCCCATGCATTCTTATATGATGCATGCATCTAATCCATAGACTTATGCAAAAGTAGATGGGAATCCTGAATGGGAAGTAGAAATGGATGAGGAATACAACTCTCTCATTGAGAACCAGACTTGGGATTTGGTTCGGATACCTTCAAATCATAAAATTGTAAAGTGCAAGTGGGTTTACAAGACCAAGAAAGTAGCAAATGACCAAGTTAGTCGATATAAGGCATCATTGGTAGCAAAAGGTTTTCAGTAGGTACATGGTGTTGAATATGATGAGGCTTTTTCTCTAGTTGCCAAAAGGGATTCCATTCGACTAGCTCTCTCCATTGTAGCAACAAAATGATGGGAGGTGCATCATATGGATGTGAAGAATTCCTTTCTTTGCAGTGATATTGAGGAGGAAATATACATGGAGAAGCCATAGGGATACATGCAAAATTCATCTCTAGTATGCAAACTAAAGAAGTTTGTCTATAGCCTCAAGTAGGCATCTAGAGCATGGTATGCAAATATGGATTCCTATTTGTTATCTCAAAATTTTGTACGCTGCAAATCTGATTCAAATATTTATTTTTTGAAGAAAATTGACTTCTTGTTGATCATAGTACTCTACGTAGATGATATTTTGATAACAGGTAGTTCGGATTCTCTCATTACTGAGATTAAAACTGCGCTGCATAAGCAGTTTTCTATGACAGAGATGGGCTTGATAAATTTCTTCCTTAGAATAGAGATCAATCAGAGTGGTTCTCAGATTACCATTTCTCAACCAAAGTATGCTAGAGATATTTTGGCATGATTTCACATGAGTGACTGCAAGCCAGCAACCACACCTTTCTTATTAGGGATAAAGCTTGAGAATGGAAAATACACACCATTGGTTGATTGCACATTTTACCATCAAGTTGTGGGAAGTCTTATTTATCTCACTCACTTCCGTCCTGATATCTCATATGTTGTAGGAGAATTTTATAGATACATGCATGAGCCACATTAGTTACACTAGAAAGCCGCAAAGCGCATCCTTCAATATGTTCAGGGGACAATCACCTATGGGATTCATTATGCAACAAATTTTTCTTTGGATCTCATTGGGTTCATAGATTCAGATTGGGTTGGCGAAAACATTGATCACAATTCCACCTCCGATTATGTACTGTGTTTTGGATCTGGCCTAATTTGTTGGTAAAGCAAGAGCCATGTTGTCATTTCTTTATCATCACTAGAGACCGAGTACAGAGGAGCAGTCAATGCCACTATTCAGGGCATTTGGCTATAATATCACCTATATGAGCTTGAGATCATTGTCCATCATCCCACTATCATCTGGTGTGATAATCAAAGTATGCTAAAGTTTTGTAGAGATCCAGTGCAGCAAAAGTGGACCAAACACATTGTGATCCACATTCACTTCATTAGAGAACTCATTCATGATGGGATAATTGATCTTCGTCATTGTCCAAGTTTTGAGTAGATTGTTGCTATATTCACCAAGACTTTTACTGAGAAAAAGTTTCGATTTCTACGAGATCGTCTCACGGTGAAGGACAATACTGCCTAGCAGTAGTCTTTTCTCTACTTTTTGCATTATTTTTTGAGGGGGGGTTTTCTTCCCACCGAGTTTTCCATCTTTCCTCTTTTCATGCATTTTATATGGGTACCTAAAATGACCTTGTTGCTGAGACTCATTCATTTTGCATCACCCTCACCTAAGTTATGCTTAAGGGTGGGTGTTGGTGTATATGCACATAGTTAACCTTAATTAGCTTTAGTTCAACTCTAGTTTTTTCATGTGATGTGCACTTGTCTTTAGCTAGTTAACTTGAGTGCTTACATGTGGCGTGCACTTGGATTTAGTTAGTTAACTCTAGTGCTTACATGTGGTGCATGTGCACATTAACAGAACATAAAGTACACTTAGCTTTAGTTATATTTAATTATCCATAGTTATTGCATGTATAACTAAGCTTAACTTAGTCGATTTATGTATTTATTCTCAAACTAATATTGATGAATCAAATTCATTCTCAATTCCAATTTTTCTTTTTCAATTCTCGTAAGTTTGTGCAATTATTCTTCAATTAATTGTTTATATATATATATATATATATATAGCTGTAATAAAAAAAAAATTTAATATATCGAGATTTATATAGTTCAAAAAATGGAAATATATAAATATGGGAACTTGGAGGCCTGTGCTTAGAAGGGAGACAACACGTTGGACACATGAAAGAAAAGGATATAAATTCAAATATCCTCCAATGAGGAGTTAGATGAAGCCTCAAGAGAGCAAATAATCACAGAGATATAGGAACAAAAGTGGGTATGTAACAAGTATAGTTAGTTACCAATTTAAAGAAGGATAATACAAGCTTGTTGACAATAAGAAGAATTTGAATTTCCAATTATAGAAGAAATTGAAAAGAAACAGATTCACCTTTACCGAGCCATAATTCTCAGTCCGTAAAAAAAATTAGAAAGATAATCCAGAGAAGAATACAACCATCCACCTAGAAATTTCGCTTCAGGCCAAAAATTATGGAAATTTTGAAAAGAAGGCTATAGGAGTTTTTAAGGGGAAATAACAGTCAAACATGATACAAGCCTTTAGAGGTAATAACGTTTATCCTGGGTATTATAGTAATGCAAATATATAGTCAATAGAAAACACTATTGATGAGGAGAATGACTTAGTAAACCCATATTTTGGAATTCAGTAAGATTTTTGGGATAAATTCATAGGAAAAACTAGAGGTAATTTTTGGGGAAAAAATACACAATGATGGATAGAAGTGAAGAAGATGGCCAAGGGAATTATAGTGTAGAGGAAGTGGTCAAGTTTGCTAACATAAGAATTATTAATGTGGAAACCAAATCTAATGGTCATGGAGTGGACAAAATGGAAGGTGGAGATTTGGAAGAAATTGTCAAGGGTCTCAAATTAAAAGTGATGAGCTATAAAGCTAACAATGAAAAGTTGATGAAGGAGTGGCAGTGGATTCACACCCAATTTTTGTAGAGTTTGAACAAAACTTAGAGAGAATTGGACCAACAAACTCAATCTAGAGTAGTATATGAGAATAGAGCTAGAGCTAGGGAGACATACATTGAAAGTTCGAGGCATTCCAGGAGTGTTTCTCATCAACATCATTACTTAGAAAGGAGGACTAGTAAAAGGGTTAATTCTAAATCTAATTACAAAATCAGCCCGAGTGTGTCAACAGGTAGGAAGTCAAGTAGAAAAAATAACATGCAAATTTTGTAAAGAGAGATGAGGAAAATCAAACCTCCCACCTTTAATGGAGAAAACACAAAAGGATTCCAGATCGTCTGGCTGATTTTGAGAAATCAAATATGGACAAAAAATTTAATATAGAAAATTACTTACTGATACATGAATTTGGTGATGTTTTTACAGAAAGAACCATATTAGATTCAAAGAGGTAGATTTATTTTTCTATTGACTTGGTTTTCAGAGTTGTACTAGCATCTAAATCACTCTACAGGATGCTCTGGAACTTAAATAATTACAAATTTAGATGGAAAAATGATTGAATAAGGGAAATATACACCCTAATGTATCACCGTGGGGTGCTGTAGTTGTTTTTTGTTAAAAGGAAAGAGGTACATAGTGGCTATGTATTGATATTCAACAATTGAATCTGGTCACTATTAAAAATAAATATTCATTTCCAAGAATAGATGATCTATTCAACTAGCTTCGTGTGGGAAATGAAATTTCTAAATTTATTTAAGATTGGGATATTACTAGCCGTGGAAAAAAGCAGATACCATTAAAAAAAAAATTAAAACTCATTATGGTCATTATGAGTTCGTTGTGGTACCTTTTAGATTATCTAATGAACTGATATTTCTTATGTGTTTAATGAATGGACTCTTCATGGAATATTTAGATAAATTTTCCATTATTTTTCTTGATTAAATTTCACAAGGACTTCACTTATTGAACCTATGACATAACACGTGCATTGGTGGCATAATAAAAAATACCTTCAATTTGAATACATATTGGAAAATACCTTTAGAAACACTTTATTTAACCCCCTACCAATACAAACCCAATAAAACTTCCCAATTTAAAAAACCCCTACTTTCACTAGAGATTGTAGGTATCCATTTTTTCATTAACATTTTTTATACCCAATTATATCTTTTCATTAACTTTGAGCTCCATTTTTTATATAAAACATATAAAAACCCTTTACCCCTATTATATGCTCATTATATTATGTCTTTTTTTTTCTCAATATATACCCCCCAATATGATCACACATGGTATGATATTGTTCCCCCAATGAAGTCCCCATGTGACATTTTAATATACTCTAAATATCAAGAGGAGAATTAACAAAATTTGAAATTGGAAGCAACTTTTCAACGTTTAAAAAATTTATTAACTAGAGCCCTAATGTTAAAACTTGTTGATCCAAATGAGAATTTTCTGGTGTGAAAAGATGCATGTAAGGAATGTTTGAGTCCAGTGCTCATGAAAAATGGGCAATTAATATGCTACTAGACCACAAAAATAAAAGAACACGATAAGACTTATGTTTTCCATGACTTGGAGCTCGCAATTGTTATTCACACACCTAAAATATGGAGGCATTATCTCATGCACTCAATATTTAAATTCTAGACCTATCATTATGGGTTAAAGAATTTATTCAAGCAACTGAGTTTAAATGCTTGAAAAATCAGGTGGCTAGAATTGTTGGGAGAATACAATTTTGAAACTAAAATATCAAGGGAAAGGAAAATTGGGTGGATGATGCACTTAGCTGAAGAATACACATTATGCATGCCATGAAATTCAGTGTTTCTAAAAAAAATTATTGGAAAAATTCTACAGGCTAGTAATTTGGACCAACAATATCTGCAGATTAATATTAACCTACAACAATATACAGTGCATCCAAATACTATGATTTTGAATTGGGCCAAGATGAGATCATTTTTTAAAAAGGAAAAAATTATGTGTCAGATGTACTAGATTTAAAAGATTTATTTTTATAGGAAATTCACACAATACCATATGTCGGTAACTCGGGATACCAAAATACTTTGACAATAGCCAAGAAGAAATTTTACTGGCCAAAGCTAAAAAGGGAAGTGGATAATTATATTTTTGGGTGTATGGAATTCGAGTGGGTTAAAGCAAAGCATAAACACACCGCTGGTTTAATTTAGTAAATTCCAATCCTTGAGTAGAAGTGGGAGGTGGTTGTTAGCTCCCTGTAATCAGCAAGATTGGCAAAGTCTGATCTCAGCGAGAAACATTGTTTCAACCAACCTTTGGATTCTAGGATCTAGCCCTCCTGAATCCGGAGAGGGATCTCTCCAATAAGTGCAAAGATGGATTTGTATTTGAAGTTTGGGGTAATAATATTAGGCTAGTTATGAAGGCCAAGGGTTTTTTTTGGTTTTTGGATGGTTTATCATGATTACTGTTTGAGGTGGAAAGTCCTAAGTGCAAAGAGTTTCAAAGGTGAGAAGTTGCAAGAAAATAGAACAAGCTTTGGCCAGGAAGATAGATAATTGCAGGTTTTAGTCCATTGGGCTATGCAGTCATAATAGGGTTTAATTGGAACAGCAAGAGGCAAGAGTGGTCCATGGAGCCGTCATCTATGTCTAAGGATCTCTTTGAAGATTGATTTGCTGAATGAAATGATACCTTGAAGGAAAAATTGAAACGGATACTCCACAAGAGTAATGGATCTGATAGAATACTAAACTGTGTGCTTGTGAGCATGAAGAACATGAAAGCAAACTAGGATCTGGTAAGTACTTTTAAACTAGTCAGCCTTTGATACACTTTCAATAGAAAAAAATTTAAAACAAAGGGGAAACTTGAAGGAAAATTTTGGAGTAGAAACTAGCGGGTCGGGCTCACCAAAAATCCTCTCCTAGCTCTGCTTTACTTGGTTACTTTCAAGACCAACACAAAGATAACACATAATGGCCTAAGATCTGGTAAGTACTTCTAAACTAGCCAGCTTTTAACACATTCCAAGAGAAACATTTAGACAGTCTTTGGGGATAATACTAGGACCAGGGCACACCATATCTTCCATAGTTCATCTCTACTTAACTAATACTGAACATAACATTCAAGAATAATATTCAGCTAAGGCAATAAGACGAGGGAACGCCAGCATTCCTATGCTTAAACTGAATTAAATCATTCCCAAATAACACAGTTTGGAAGAAAACATATAAATAAAGATTTTCAGTCAGAGAAGGTTACTGATATACAGTAGGTCCTAACTCTATGCATTGCTGTTCTTTATAAGAGAAAATGAAACATAGTGAAAACAGAAACAAAATAACAAGTTACAAGTAGAAAAACATCACCGTCAACATAGACCAGGATCCCATAAATCAGCTTGTATTGATGCTCCAAACCAGTTACAGCTTTAAGTCCAATGATTGAGTTTAGCAATCATCTACTAATCTCAGCCTAACTTATCTATCACAAGCAGAGCTCCAAGGGCTAGTGAACACTATTTACAGTCAGAATTTTAAGCTCAGATGTATTTCAAAGTTCTGCAACCAACAGTTTCTCATCTTCTACAGAGGTATTTATAGAAGAATGAGGAGGTGAGATCTAATAAAAGATCTCTCAGGATAATTAATACAGATTCATGACTTCTCGGCCTTTGAGCGGCTCGATGGAGAATTTTACAGATGGTCTGTCTGTATTAACTGTTTTTCATTTAAGATTAAGCTCGGTGGGAGCTTTTTTTGACTTTGAGGCTCTGCGTTATGTTGGAGTAACTCTGCAGATATTTTTTGCATTAAGTTGCTTGCAGAAGTAACTTTTTGGCTGCGCTGAGGCAAATATCTGATTTCGAACAATAAATTCGGCCTCTGTTTGAATGGTTTGAGGCACAGGTGGCACTTATGGTAGCTGGGAGGAATCAATTCGCCTCAAATGCGGCGGTGGAGGCCTTTCTGTCTGTTAAAAACTTATGATTTTCTTTTGACTGTGTTTTAATTTGGGGGATTAGGCTTTTGATAATCAATCTTAGCCGTAATCCCTGAAAATCGGTCTTCAATCTTCTATTTATGTTGTGCTCTGTCTTCAATACTGATACTCTTTTAATCATGCTTAATAACACAGTGTCTTGTCGATGTGCAGGGCCATGCAGGGCTCGCATGGCATCACTGCCTCATGAAACAATGATAAAACGTTGAATTTGAACCTTGCAAATGGTCTATATTGATGAATCAAAGGCACGGGAAACGTCTTTCCCAGCCTTTGGCATTTCTTTCGAACAATGAAAAAAAACCATTAATCCCTGCAAAACACACAAAATATTATGAAATCCTGTGTTGTTTGGAAAAACTGCTTCAGAAGGCGGGGAAGGAGCGTAGCCGTTGGATGAAAGCATCCAACGGTGGAGATTTATTTTGGAGGAGGTCAAAGAAGAGCGGGGAAATGAAAAATATGGAGTGATTTTAGACCATCCGATCTGGACACGTGGACGGTCCGGATCCAATCGGAGGATCGCAATCGGGGGATTGCAATCGAGGGTGGCGAGCAAATGCACCGATTGAAAGTTGCGATGCGATGTAGTGCAGACCATCGACCTAAATATTAGATCAACGGTGGAGAATAAATTAGGGAAAGGCCGATCAGGGGAAGAAACATAACACAGCGATTGAAACATGCGATGCGATGTAGCACGGACCGTTGAGCTGAGGATCAGATCAACGATGGAAAATGAATCGGGGGATGGCCGATCGGCGGGAGCAAACAAGTGTATGTGATTTAAACTTTGCGATGCGATTGAAAACTCCGATGCGATGGAGCGTTGGCCGTTTGATCGGCTTTTGATCAACGGCGAGGATTTCTTTTAGAACGAACCGGTGGAAAACCCTTTTATAATTTATAAAAGTTTGAAAAAATTAAAATGAAATGCAAAGGTTTAATATACAATCAGGCGGATTTATATGTAATATGGCTGGCACCCGTCTGCAGGGCCTCTGGACTTTATGAAATGTAATATGCCCAGGGCATATATAAAACAAAGGGCCAATCGCAATCGGATCCATCAGGCCCAGTCTTTTTAATCTACCCATTTGTATTTCTCCGATGCGATTGCGCGATCGGCCTTTTTAATCTAACCATTTATATTTAACACGTGACTTTAGCTCTTTAGACCAAAACTTTGGATAAATGGGTTTTATGATTTATAAAGGAAAAATAGATCGGGAATGGATTTTCAATGTTTTAAGCGCGGAAGGCGGGCCCACGGGTTATATGGAAATGATAATACAATCGGGGTTTTTACAATGCAAAGGCTTAATCGCATCGGAACTTTTTGGAACATGGAAAAGACTTGCGCACTTGAATCTTTCAGATGCGATAAGCACCGAACAGGATTAGCGCTTAGTTCTAGGATGTGGGCATGTGGGGGAAGTGGTTAGGACTTAACCCAAGGGGGCTTAAGCCTTTATGCAAAAACATGTATTTTTCATGAAAATTTTCAAGGTTTTCAATGGATTTGGGGGTTTCGGTATAGTTTAAAAATGAGTTTTAAACTATGTAAAGGTGATTTTCATGAATGGAAAAAGAGGAATCATGAAAATAGAGGAGTTTTATTGAGAAAAAAAGGGAGAAAATGAAGGTTAGTTCTGAGTGAGAGAAGGGGGGAAAATGATGGTTTCTCAGCAGTCTTTTCTCACGAAATCAGCATAATTTCCGAGTATAAAATGGAAATAGTAAATGAAGATTTTGAGACAGAGGCATGAGGCCTTCAAGATTCTTCAAGAGCCAACACTTTTTAGGAATAAAATTTGTTCTTTGAAGGCTCAAAAAAGTCTTAGCCACCTTTTGCTATAACAAATTTTATAGGTGGCTAACAGTGGCTCCACTTGGGGATGGTGCCTTCTTGAAGGCATCAAGAACTTCAAACTTACATTCTCTGGGAGGCTGACCTGTGCCTCATCCATTGGGCTGCTTTCCTTTTCTTAAATGACCTTCTTTTTGAAAACATATTAGCAGCTATAAAAACAATGGTTCTTTTATCAACAAGCTCTCTACCTACCCAATCCTACCGATCTAGCATTTTTTCTTCATTTAGAGTGCACTTGGATTGACAAACTCTTTTCACAACATTTTATTCTTTTTGAAAGTAGGAAATCTGATCTATTTCTACTCCTTATTTCTCCATGGACTCAGATTAAACAGTTGAGCCCATATGATTCTCTACCTATTCTATCAATCTGTTAGGATTAAACAGTCTAACAGATTTTATTCTCTAAATTCTACAACAGAAATTTAAAAGCATTCAAGTTAGGATTAAATAGTCTAACTTGAAGCTGGTCCATGGCATAAAAGACAAGCTGCACATAGACATTTATTTTGCAGAAAATTTAAAACAAAATGGAAGGCTTAAGATCTGAAAATTCAAAGCACTTCCTTCATCCTCTTACAGCTCTGTTTTGGCTCTTGTTTGAGTTGTTTCTTCCTTGTTCTCTGGTTCAGATTTTGAGCTGATTAGAACCATATTTTTACATCTCTTGACTCAGAATTTGAAGCAGATTTGAGTCATTTTCTTTTTGAAACCTTAGGTTCAGATTTTGATCTTGTTTGAACCTTTAATTTCTATCCTAAACTATCTACTGATAAGCCAAGATTAAACATTTTGGCAAATCGAATTCACTATCCTATCAGCAGAAAATTTAAAGCTAATTAGTCAAGTTTAGACAGTTTGACTAACTAGAAGTGTGTTATTCAGGAGTGGCATTTGAGCTTGCACACCTTTAGATTTGTTTCTCTTTTTTGGTATGGGGCTATACCTTTCTTGTTTTTCACAATCTGCCCTCTTTTCTCTTTTCTATTGTTTTTGTAATTTTGACTTTTCTAACTTTGAATGCAATGGTGGATGAGATATTTATAATGAAAAAGATAAAAAGGCTTCAAAACATAGCATTGATCAAGAGAAGTAATGCTTAAGAATCCTACCATTGACAGGACCCCCAAACAATTCTGCTCCATTCAACTCCTGCAAGAAAAATGCATTGTTACCAGCAGCTGAATGAATAGAGTAAGGGCCAAGCCATAAGTTGTCAAATTTTCCATGCTTGCCCTTTTCTTCCCTTCTTGAATCCCATTTTAAAATTTTGTCCCCAATCTTGAAATTGATGGCCTTTGTTCTTCTGTCAAAAAGATTTTTAATGTTGTCCTGTTTCTGCAATGCTTTGTTATACACCTCCTCTCTGGTTTGCTGAAGATGAATGGTCTGGTTTATTCTTCTGATCATGTCATTATCTTCAGTTTGTAACTCTTGAATCAACTTTATTACTGGTACACCAAGGCTGTTTGGAAAAATTGCATCAGTACCATAGACAAGCTGGAAAGGTGACATACCAATAGATTTCTTCAAAGTCAATCTGTTAGCCCAAAGTGCATGAACCAGCTTTGTGTGCTAAGACTTTTTGTTTTCCTTCAAAAGTTTCTTGATTATGCTCACTAAAATTTTATTTGAGGATGTTGCAAGGCCATTACCTTGGGGGTAATAAGCCGTGGAATGCCCCAATTTTATCTGATATCTATGACAGAACTCAACCGTCTTATTTGATCCAAATGCTGCTGCATTATCAGTGATAATCTTGGTGGGATAGCCAAATCTGGAGAGAATATTAGTATCCATAAATTTTATGATAATTGAATCATTGGCCTGCCTAAAAGGAATGGCTTCTATCCACTTAGTGAAATAGTCTGTGGCAGTGAGAATCCATCTATGCTGGGCAGAAGATGGTGGATGGATTTCTCCTATGAAGTCAAGTCCCCACTGTTGAAAAGGGGCTTCAACAATGATTGGATGTAGAGGTAGGGGTAGCAGTTTTCTTTTGCCTTCAAAAATTTGACATTTATGACAGGAAATGATCATTTTATGCACATCATAAAAAAAGGTAGGCCAGTAGAAACCATCCCTCAAAATTTTGTTGGCTATTGTCTTCCAGTATAAATGACCTCCACACTCTCCTTCATGGAATTCGTGCTTAACCTTCTCTGCATCCAACTCAGGCAAACATTTAAGCTATAGATCATGTTGCACATATCAACCCCTACATTTATTTTGTGGTCATTAGCTCCTCCATTCAATTTTTTAACTTGCAGATCCGTTTAAATCTGTTTAAATCCCCCGTCGTGGCCATAAAACCCCATTTTCTGCCTATCGCTACCCTTTTCCGCCCGAAAAATACACTCTGCAAAGGTTAAGATCCGCATTTAAAAACATATCGGGCCTAGCCCCTGCAGTCTTAGCCCCTTTGTTTGGATTCTCACATGACCCGGGTGCAAAACCGTGTGCCGGACAGGCAGGAGCTTATCGTCAAATATTTCAGGCGCGTCTGGAGCAGTCCGATCAAAAACAAATCGACGGAGCGGAGCCGTGCTTACCGTGGTGGTCCCCACGCCCGTACCCGTTGCGAACCGGCGGTTTCATTCCGCACCACCATTGCTGAGAGGGCAGTATTCTCCGCGGGGCCAGCGATTCCATAGATCGCATGACAAGTGTCCTCATGTACGATTCCTGAAACCGCCCATTTCGCGCATTATTGTTCATTCAAAGGTCGGGCAGCGGAATCGTCGTCAGCCATCAGATCTCAAGTCCTCCATCCAATGGTGGTTATCCTCCGGAGCTGCACATGTTTTAACCCACGTCTATTGCGTCCCTGGCCCACCATTTCATTGTCCTCCGATGCGTTAAAACTGTCGATATCATCCAATGATCATGTGGCCCATATCATCCGCTTGACCACCTGCTGACCGAGCCTCCCACCACGACAGCGTTACACGTGTTCACCGTCTCATCCTCCGCCATGCATATATATGTTTCATTCATATATACATTCCATTGTCTTTCCCTGGTCAACTCGTCCACCTCCATCATCGTCCCCCTATGTTTTTCGCCACCCTGCATCATTTCATCATCCTCTCAGACCTATACCACCATCTCCATTAACCCCACCATGTCCGCCATCCTTGTGATTGGTTTTATTTAACGATTTTTTGTTTTTTTAGGTTTATCGTGGCCAAGAATTATCATGATTCGTCACTCCCATTACAGAGGCCAAGAATGCACAGCAGGACCATGTTTCAGGAGTAAAATTGGTGGGAAAAGATCCAGGAGCTGCTATGATGTGACCACCATTAAAGAAAGCAAGGATTTGCAATTGTAGAACCCTCCAGAGAAAATCAAAGGGTAGATTTGGGTAGGCGAAAACATTAATGGGGCCGCATGAAATATCAGTGAAAGATCGAGAAATACAACGCCCTGCATTAAAGATCTAGGATTTTAATTCAAAGGTAGAGGGCCAAGAGTACCATGCACAAAAACAAGCAACCTCAAGGTTTTATTGCAGCAGATTTTTCTCTTCCCGCCAAGTACAGAACATGTGTATATTTTATTCTTTATGTCTTGTTCATGAGGAGATTTTCATCCTCAGCATGTATTTCATGAAGTAGTAGCAGAGTACTTGCACCAGTTCAGCACCGTCAAACAACATAGGCGGGTTTTTCTTTCAAATTTGTTTTAAATTAGATCATTAAATGTATATCACCTACCTCATTCTCTAGAGCTTTCTGTTTCTCTTATAAAAATGAGGAAGAAATACATTGTAAGGGTTCCAAATTTCTATCAGCAAACTGTGCAGTGAAAGGCTTTTCTATACATCTTGTAAAGTTTCTGTATGAAGGCTCAGAGCCCGTAGGGTTTCAGTGAGGAGGAGTTATAACTGTAATGAGGATTCTGGTCTTTGGTATCCCACAGTATGTAAACCTCTTTTATGTGATTAATACAATTTTTCATTTCATATATCTTCTTCTTGTATCATGATTCTGGAATGCGAGTGGCTCACTGGCTTTAGGTAAGGATTCATCCCAGTTGATGCCCATACTTGAATCAGTCAAGCGCTTTAAATTGGCCCAGACATGATATAGTGTTTCATATTCATCTCATTCATATTTCTACTATATTAGTTGCTTGAGGAGGGTGCTTTTAAAATGCCATTGTCATGTATGGATTCTTAGATTGATAATCCCATATGTGGTTCTGTTGTGTATCTGGGTATCAGCCTCATGTTAACTAGTATCTTCTTGATGTTTTCTTCACTGCATCCACCCTCTGATATTTGATTTATGTGGTATATTACTTGAATCAGCCCTCTTTATAGTAAGTTGTCTCTGAATTGTTTGTTCCTTAATGCTGGAGTTTTGCATGTTGTTCCTACACTATTCTTGTCTCTGTATCAACTTCTGAGAGAGCTTGGTTCCATTCAAAACCATTTTCCTTGTTTTACAAGAGATAGCAGGAGAGTTTTTGGATTGACAACCCAAGTTATATTATATGCTCCTTGCTATGTTAAGATTTCCTAGGCACTGGTCTATGGAAACTCTAGACTATCTCTAGGAGTTACAACATCTTTCTGGCGCCGTTGCCGGGGAACGAATTCAAGAATATCAATTTCCCTGGGCCTCGACAAATCATATTCACTCTCTAATCAGGTGAGCACAAAGAGTTGAAGAGTTGCATATCTCTCACCTTGGCGACTCCACTATTTTTTATTTGATAAATCTATTGGCAGTCCTGGCTTCTCGTAAGCCACATTTGAGATCGGACACATCACAGCCAAAAACACCTGTGTCTGACCTAGAGAAGATCATACACAGAAGAGGTTGGAAAGAAAAGAAATCAGTTCGTGCTGAAATCCTTGAATTTTCTGAAGAATATTATCCGTCCTCTTCCTCTCAAGAAATTAGAATAGAACATCCCGATTCCACCAAGGAAAATCCGAAATATTACTCAGAAATTCCACCTAGGGGAAGTGCCAAGATTGAAGAGGATTTTTGTCCTACTCCTGAGGCTAAGGAAATAAAAGAAGTTACAGAGGTAGCCTTTGTTAATTGTGAATTGTTTCCATCCACACCTCAGACCTCTGTACAACACATTCCGACTATTATACATACTCCACTCCCTCTGCCTCCCCTTCCTCCATTTGTACCTCAGATTGTTGCACAGCCCCACCTCCTCCAATGGCTACTGTACCAGCTTTTCTACTGAACAAATATGCTCCACTGGCCTTACCCCAAGTGCTAAATGATATGCCACAGGATTATTTGAAGATTCTGCCTAGATTTAATGGAGAAAATGAAATTGATGCTCAGAAACATCTTGAGACTTTCTGCTCCTTTGCAGAGAACCTTAATGTTGAACATTTAGATGTGGTCTTAAGATTATTTGTGCAATCTTTGGATGGTGAAGCCAGAAAATGGTTCAAGACCTTAGGAAACCGTTCAATGACCACCTGGGATGACATGGAGAATAATTTTCTTAGGAAATGGGGAGAAAAGAAAGACCATGGATAGTGTCTTACTGAATTCAATACTCTTAAGAAGAAACATAATGACGGAGTGTCAGAGTTTATTAAAAGATTTAACAAGTTATATTTGAGCCTGCCTCCTGAGATGAAGCCTCACCAGACTGCTGCTAAAGTGGTTTTCATAGCAGCCTTTGACTCAAATTTTGGCTTCTCCTTGAGGGAAATAAAACCTGCCACTTTAGATGATGCTCAATCAGATGCCCTCGATCTAGAAGCAAACTTTGCCTCCACTGGGAAATCAAAGGGGAAAGTTGAACAGGATACTAGGAGGAGAGGTAAAGAAGAGGTTTCCACCTCTAATCAAGATAAGGATGCAGATAAGATGGATGAAATAAGTAAGATGGTTAAGAAGATGGTCAAGCTTGAGTTGGAGGCTAAGAATGCAACTCCCAAGAATTTCTATAATGCTCCAAACAGAGGATACAATCCCTAGTATAAGAGACCACCACTGCAGATATTTCCAAGAGAAGCAAAGGAGCAGCAAGATTAGGTACCACATCCCTTGTACCTGGAAGGTCCAGCATATGACTCCACTGAAGATGTTGCTTATGAACTAGAAGATTCAAATCTTGATTTCTCAAACAATGATGAAATGGAATGCCCATTTCAAGAAGAAGAAAAAGAAGCAGAGATTTATCATTATTGTAAACAATTTTCTAATTTCATGCAAGCACACTTCAATAGAAAATATGATCTCAGATCTTCAAGGAAGAGGACCCGAACTCAAGATAAAGAAGAGGAGCCACCTCAGAAGGAGGTACCTGCTCAGAAGGAATCAGCAACAAAGAGAAACACAGAAAAAGGTAAGAGTCCTCTAAATACTCCCTTGCAGCCTAATGATCAGATTCCTTCTTCTTCAAAAGTAGTCAGTCCTCCTAATGACGAATCTGTGTCAAAAGAAATTAAATTTTCTGCTGAAAATAAAGAGTCAAAAGAAGTTGTGATAGAAAAGCCCCCTCCTGCTTTTAGTTTGCAAAAAGAACTTGAGAAAATTAAAATTCCAGTCCCCTTGACCGAGCTGCTAAAACAACCTGCATATCAATCTCAAGTTACTTCTTTTATGCTCCCTCCTGAAATATCAATTGTGCCTAATAGTTTAAACCTTCAAGAAGAAATACCCTTGGTAGTCTTTGGTCCACATGTTGAGGAGATAGACCCTTCTACTCCTCCTTTTTACGTGTCTTTAGTTATTCATGACCTGCTGCTACACAATTGTATGTTAGATTCTGGGGCTTCCCATAATCTCATGCCTTTGTCAGTCATGGAGCAATTAGGATTGCAGATCACATGTCCATACAAAGACCTCTACTCATTTGATTCCAAAAGAGTTAAATGTTTGGGGATGATTAAAGACTTAGTGGTCAATCTGGCCCAAATTCCAGCAAAAAGTGTAGTAATGGACATCGTGGTTGCTGATATCCCAGCCCGCTTTGGCATGTTGCTGTCAAGGTCCTAGGGTACAAAAATTGGTGGGTCACTTAAAATGGACTTAAAATATGCTACTGCCCCAGTCTTTGGAGGCCAGGAGAGGAGGTTATACAGGGAGACTATATTTGTTAAAATGGTGACTAAGGCTGACTGCTCAGAGAATTCCCCAGTTTATAACAAGGAAGGGGATTTCTCGTGTTTGATGTTAGAAGAAAATCAAAATTATGCCCATGAGCCCTCCTTCAGTCAAATCCAAACTGAGCAGCCTTCAGAAGATCAGGAGGCAGAAATCTGGACTTTACATTTTGATGGAGAAAATTCAAAGGAAGGTAATGGAGCTGGAGTGTTATTAATCTCTCCTACAGGAAAGTGGGTGCCACTGTCCTTTAAATTGGAATATGAGGCTACTAATAACGTGGCTGAATATGAAGCACTGCTATTGGGACTGCAAACAGCCAGGAATATGAATATTAAAAATTTGAAAGTTCTGGGAGATTCTGAATTGGTTGTTAGACAGGTTAGAAATCAATGCCAAACCAGACATCCTCGGCTCAGAGCCTATAGGAATGAAGTATGGGATATGGTGGAGAATTTCTTCTCAGCATTTAATATACAGTTCATGCCCTGGGAACTAAACAGAATAGTAGATTCTCTTGCTGTAGCTGCCAGTAC
This sequence comes from Pinus albicaulis, assembly GCA_034641835.2. NCBI lineage: Eukaryota > Viridiplantae > Streptophyta > Pinopsida > Pinales > Pinaceae > Pinus > Pinus albicaulis. Next base: position 180,709,874 of record CM076583.1, on the reverse strand, counting down.
ATTCCGTCCTCCTCAGAACCCACTTTTGAGGTACGAAGTTGAGGTACGATATAGACCATCTATCCCAGATAATATTAAGCACTGGCAGGTATTTGAAGATGATGAACAGATGAAGATATTCTTGGAGACAGTGGGGGAGTTTTCAAATATGGAGATTGATGACAACGAAGAAGGGGAAGCTGAAAATATTGCAAAAAACAAATGGGAAGATGAAATGGCAGGAAGTAAAGTGCTGCAGCTGAAAGGAAATGTTATACCTAGAGGTCTGGTGCCTCTAGAAAGGTTATTTAACAAAGATGATATTCCATTGCAGCCAAACAAAGTGGTAGAAGAAGATAAAATGGAAGATTTAAATCTAGGTACTTATGCTGATCCCAAAATTGTAAAATTATCTAAGAAGGTCCCAGAAGAATATAAAGAGAAATATCTGAAGTTGTTTCAATCTTATAAAGATGTATTTGCATGGTCCTACCACGACCTAAAAACTTTTGATATTAATATAATGCAGCATAAAATTCCTCTGAGGGAAGATGCAAAACCATATAAGAAGAAGCTCAGATAGATAAACCCTCTGTTGCTTCCCTCCATTGAAAAAGAGATCAAGAAGCTGCTAAATGCTAAAATAATTGTGCCATTAAGATACTCTGAATGGGTGGCAAACCTTGTCCCCGTTCGAAAGAAAAATGGAGAAATTAGATTATGTGTGGATTTCAGGAATTTAAATAGAGCATCCTTAAAAGATAATTATCCACTACCGAAGATGAACCACATCCTGCAGAGAGTGGTGGGAGTCGCTAGAATGTCAATGATGGATGGGTTTTTTGGTTATAACCAGGTGGCTGTACTTCCAGAGGATCAGAAGAAAACTGCATTCACCACACCATGGGGTATATTTATGTATGCCAGGATGCCATTTGGGCTAATTAATGCAGGAGCTACTTTTCAGAGGGCAATGGACATAACTTTTGTTGGAGAGCAGGACAAGTTTCTGGTGGTATATCTGGATGATATCATAGTATTTTCAAAGGATGATATTGAACACATTCAGCACTTGCAGAGAACCTTTGAAAAATGCAGAAGGTATGGTCTTTCCCTCAATCCTCAAAAATATTTATTTTTATTAGATGAGGGAAAACTCTTAGGGCACATTGTAACTAAAGATGGTGTGAAAATAGACCCTAAGAGAGTTGAAGTTATAAACAGTATTCCTTTACCCAGGAATAAGAAGGAAGTGCAGGTGTTTCTAGGCCGAATCAATTTCCTGAGAAGGTTTATTCCTAACTATGCTGAGATAGTTAGGCATATAACTGATATGTTGAAAAAGAATAATGAAGTAAAATGGTCTCAGGAATCTAGAGATGCATTCACCAGAATAAAACAGGCATTTGTTGAAGCTCCTGTACTAGCTGGACCAGATTACAACAAGCCGTTTATGATTTTTTCTTTTGCATCACCTCATACAATAGTTGGAGTATTGTTGCAGAAAAATAAAGAAGGATATGAGCAGCCTATAGCCTTCTTTAGCCAGGTGCTTCATGATGCAGAATTGAAATACAATATACTAGAGAAGCAAGCCTATGCCCTTGTACAGTCCCTCAAAGCCTTTAGAATGTATGTTTTGCAGTCTCATATTATTGCATATGTCCCTACAGCAGCTGTCAAAGACATTCTCATTCAGGGAGACAGTGAAGGAAAAAGGGGAAGATGGATTGCAAAAATACAAGAATATGATTTGGACATCAGACCTACTAGGCTGATTAAAGGACAGGGACTTGCTAAAATGTTATCTGAATCAAATCATCAAGCCTTGGGCATTAATTTATCTATGATTGCAAGTGAAGAATCAGAAAATGAAAAAGACCGGCAAGGACTAGAGAAATCCACTCAAAAAGCACATCTAAAGTATCTCACTAGTCCTTGGTACAAAGAAATAGTTGAATATCTTTTAACACTCAGCTGTCCACCCAGTTGTGATAAATCAAAATACAGGGCTTTGAGGCTGAAATCACAAAAGTATATAGTTGCCAATGGTCAGTTATATTGGAGAGATCCTTCAGGCATACTATTATTGTGCCTCACAGAGGATGAAGTAGAAAATATAATGGTGGAGTTTCATGAGGGAATTTGTGGAGGTCATTATAGTTGGAGGGCCACAGCACATAAAATACTGAGAGCTGGTTTTTATTGGCCTAAATTATTTGGAGATGTTTTTAATTGGGTTAGAGCATGTGATAAATGTCAAAAATTTGCTGAGAGACAAAAGATGCCCGCTCTGCCCCTAATTCCAGTCCATGTAAATGAACCATTTCAGCAATGGGGATTAGACTTTATAGGTGAAATACATCCCCCATCAAGTGGCCAGCATAAATGGATATTGACTGCAACAGATTACTTTACAAAATGGGTGGAAGCAATACCTGCAAGGAATGCTATAGATGCTGTAATAATCAAGTTCACGGAAGAAAACATCATATCCAGGTTTGGTTGTCCAGCTATAAGTGTAACTGATAATTCACAGGCCTTCAAGTCTGTAAAATTCGTAAATCTCTGCCAGCAGTATAACATTATATTGAATCACTCCACAGCTTACTATCCACAGGGGAATGGCTTGGCAGAATCTTCCAACAAAACACTGGTAAGGGCCTTGAAAAAGACTATTAAAGAGAATCAGAAGAATTGGGATTCCCAATTGAAATTTTCTCTGTGGGCAAACAGAATAACTAGCAAGAGAGCAACAGGGAAATCTCCTTATGAATTAGTATATGGACGAGCAGCTGTGTTTCCGGTGCAGCTGGCATTGCCAGTGGCACGCTTTATGCAGGAAAATCAGGAAGAACCAGATGACATGGTCAGAAGAATTAACCAACTGGTAGAATTGGAGGAAACACGGAGCTCAGTGAATCAGAGATTAGCGGAGTATCAGGAGAAAATGAAAAACATCTTTGATCAGCATGCAAAAGACAGGAAATTTCAAATTGGTGATCTGGTTCTCAGATGGGATATATGGAGGGCTGAAAAGGGAAAACATGCTAAATTTGATCCACTTTGGTTTGGCCCATTTAAGATTATGGAGCTAAAAGGTAATAATACATTTATTTTAGAAAATTTGCAGGGTGACTTGTTAGATGCCCCTGTGAAAGGCCAATTCCTAAAGCCCTACTTTCAATTTTGATTCGGGCAGAGTATGCCTGTTGTATTATATTGTATATAGACTTTGTTTCAGTTTTTATTTTAATAAGGGGTGTGCTAATGAGTTTTGAAGAAAAAGAAAAAGGGCTGAAGAGCGGAATCTACATACAAGATGATCAAGGGTCTACATGTTCTCGACATGTCCAAGGATGAACATGCCGTCCCCAGATGGGGCCGATGTTGTACATATCAACCCCTACATTTATTTTGTGGTCATTAGCTCCTCCATTCAAGTTTTTAACTTGCATATCCGTTTAAATCTGTTTAAATCCCCTGTCATGGCCATAAAACCCCATTTTCTGCCTATCGCTACCCTTTTCCGCTGAAAAATACACTCTGCAAAGGTTAAGATCTGCATTTAAAAACATATTGGGCCTAGCCCCTGCAGTCTTAGCCCCTTTGTTTGGATTCTCACATGACTCGGGCACAAAACCATGTGCCGGACAGGCAGGAGCTGATCGTCAAAGATTTCAGGTGCGTCTGGAGCCGTCTGATCAAAAAAAAATCGACGGAGTGGAGCCGTGCTTACCGTGGTGGTCCCCGCGCCCATACCCGTTGCGAACCGGCGGTTTCATTCCGCACCACCATTGCTGAGAGGGCAGTATTCTCCGTGGGACCAGCGATTCCATAGATCGCATGACAAGTGTCCTCATGTACGATTCCCGAAACCGCCCATTTCATGCATTATTGTTTAGTCAAAGGTCGGGCAGCGGAATCATCGTTAGCCATCAGATCTCAAGTCCTCCATCCAATGGTGGTTATCCTCCGGAGCTGCACATGTTTTAACCCACGTCTATTTCGTCCCTGGCCCACCATTTCATTGTCCTCCGATGCGTTAAAACCGTCGATCTCATCCAATGATCGTGTGGCCCATATCATCTGCTTGACCACCTGCTGACCGAGCCTCCCACCACGACAACGTTACACGTGTTCACCGTCTCATCCTCCGCCATGCATATATATGTTTCATTCATATATACATTCCATTTTCTTTCCCTGGTCAACCCGTCCACCTCCATCATCGTCCCCCTGTGTTTTTCGCCACCCTGCATCATTTCATCATCCTCTCAGACCTATACCACCATCTCCATTAACCCCACCATGTCCGCCATCCTTGTGATTGGTTTTATTTAACGAGTTTTTTGTTTCGGGTTTTATCGTGGCCCAAGAATTATCATGATTTGTCACTCCCTACGAGGTAAGAATGCACGGTAGGACCATGTTTTGGAGTAAAATTGGTGGGGAAAAGATCGAGAAAGCTGCTATGATGTGACCATTAAGAAGCGAGGATTTGCAATTATAGAACCCTCCAGGAAAATCAAAGGAAGATTTGGGTAGGCAAAGCATTAATGGGACGCATGAAATATCGAGTGAAAGATCGAAATACAACGCCACACGTAAAGATCTGGGATTTTAATTCAAAGGTAGAGGGCCAAGAGTACCATGCACAAAAACAAGCAACCTCAAGGTTTTATTGCATCAGATTTTTCTCTTCCCGCCAAGTACAGAACATGTGTATATTTTATTCTTTATGTCCTGTTTATGAGGAGATTTTCATCCTCAACATTTATTTCATAAAACAACAACAGAGTGCTTGCACCAGTTCAACACCGTCAAACAGCATAGGCGGGTTTTTCTTTCAAATTTGTTTTAAATTAGATCATTAAATGTATATCACCTACCTCATTCTCTAGAGCTTTCTGTTTCTCTTATAAAAATGAGGAAGAAATACATTGTAAGGGTTCTAGATTTCTATCAGCAAACTATGCAGTGAAAGGCTTTTCTATACATCTTGTAAAGTTTTTGTATGAAGGCTCAGAGCCCGTAGGGTTTCAGTGAGGAGGAGTTATAACTGTAATGAGGATTCTGGTCTTTGGTATCCCACAGTATGTAAACCTCTTTTATGTGCTTAATACAATTTTTCATTTCATATATCTTCTTCTTGTATCATGATTCTGGAATGCGAGTGGCTCATTGACTTTAGGTAAGGATTCATCCCAGTTGATGCCCATACTTGAATTAGTCAAGTGCTTTAAATTGGCCTAGACATGATATAGTGTTTCATATTCATCTCATTCATATTTCTGCTATATTAGTTGCTTGAGGAGGGTGCTTTTACAACTCCATTGTCATGTATGGATTCTTAGATTGATAAGCCCATATGTGGTTCTGTTGTGTATCTGGGTATCAGCCTCATGTTAACTAGTATCTTCTTGATGTTTTCTTCACTGCATCCACCCTCTGATATTTGATTTATGTGGTATATTACTTGAATCGGCCCTCTTTACAGTAATTTGTCTCTGAATTGTCTGTTCCTTAATGCTGGAGTTTTGCATGTTGTTCCTACACTATTCTTGTCTCTGTATCAGCTTCTGAGAGAGCTTGGTTTCATTCAAAACCATTTTCCTTGTTTTACAAGAGATAGCAGGAGAGTTTTTGGATTAACAACCCAAGTTATATTATATGCTCCTTACTATGTTATGATGTCCTAGGAATTGGTCTATGGCAACTCTAGACTGTCTCTAGGAGTTACAACAGTTCACTTGCATTTTTCCAATAAAGACATATATCTATAATGCAATAGTTTATAGCTTTTAACTTTAAGAATCTTGCCTTTGTTTTTGTCAAACCAGGAGATGTATTTAAATTAATCAAAACATAAATAATATCAGCATACCAAGGAGAATTCATAAAATGAACCTCAACTATAAGAGTTGAGAATTCTTCTTGATCATCCAAAGCATCAATCATATTAATATCAAGAACTTCAAAATTTGATTCAGCCATTAATCTAGCTAGACCTTGGCCGTTGATGAGTTTAGTGGGTTTTATCTCTAAATCATATTCAAGGATAACAGCAATCCACTTACCTCTCTTACCATCTGGGTTCTGTGTTATAATGTCTTTAACAACTGAGTTTGGGATGAAAGCAATGATGTGTGAGTGAAGGATGTACACCCTGAAGTCATTCAAAGCTTTAACCAAAGCAGAAGCTTGCTTCTTCATAATGTTATACTTCAAAGGGGCATCCCTCAATGCGTTACTAAAGAATGCAATAGGCTGTTCTTGTCCTTGTGGATTTTTCTGCAAAAGGACAACAGCTATGGTATGTTGTGATGCAAATGAAAAAATATAAAAATCTTTTGAAAAATCATGACTTATTAAAACCGGTGTTTTGGTTAACGCTTGTTTCACCAACTCAAAAGACTTCTTTGCTTACATGGTCCATTTTACCCCTTGCTCCTTCTTTAACATGTTTGTGATATTCCTAAGGAGCTCAACCAAGTTGGAGATGAACCTTCTCAAAAAGTTAATCTTTCCAATGAAAGACTGCAACTCTTTGATGTTTCGAGGATGAGAGATTTGTAATATGGCCTCAATCCTCTTTGGATCTATCTTTATACCCTCTTCAGAAATGATGTGCCCAAGAAGTTTACCTTCTTGGAGACCAAATAGTGTCTTCTTAGGGTTTAAAGATATCCCAAATTTTTTTCATTTCTTGAAAACTTTTCTCAAATGTTCTAAGTGCTCTTCATCTGTTTTTGAAAACACAGTGACATCATCAAGGTATATAATGATGAAGAAGCCCAGTTCTTCCGAGAATGCTATGTCCATGGCTCTTTGAAAGGTTGCTCCAGCATTCATTATACCAAAGGGAATTTTCACATACATGAAGGTGCCCCATGGTGTAGTAAAGGCTGTCTTTAATTGATCAGCAGGGTGAACTAAAATCTGATTGTACCCTGAATAGCCATCAAGAAAAGAAATTATTTTAGACCCTACCACCCTTTGTAAAATATGATCCATCTTGGGTAAAGGATATTTGTCTTTTAACGAAGCTTTGTTTAAGTCTCTAAAGTCTATACAAAGCCTGATCTCTCCAGTTTTCTTCCTAACAGACACCAGATTAGATGCCCATTCAGAATATCTAACAAGGACAATAATACCAGCATCATACATTTTCATGATTTCCTTATGAACAAATGGTAACTGAACAGGTTTTATCCTGCGCAGTTTCTGTTTGAATGGTTTTTGGTTTTCTTTGAGGGGAATTTTGTGCTGTATAATTTCAGTGTCATAGGATTTAAGATCTTCGTAACTCCACGCAAAAACATCAGAAAACTCTTTAAAGAGCTCAATGTATTTGAGTTTAATGTGAGCTGGTAAAGTCTTGGACAGTTTAATCATTTTCGACTTGCTTTCGCTGCCAATATTACACTCTTCCACTTTAGTCTCTACAGGTTCCAGTTTTGGTTTATTCGCCACATCGTTAAAGTCGAACAACTCTTCTAAAGGGGCCAGACCCTTACGCAAACTTTCATCTTTTGAGTGCAGAGTTTCTAACTCCTCTATTTCAAACTCTGCATTCATTTCTATTTCACTTTTAAGTTTTCTAGATAACAGGTTTATATTAGCAAGTTCAGGAGACGGTTCTTCTTCAACAAGGAAATTTTCTTCACTATAGTCTGTCTCATAATTCGAGTCCGAACTGTGTAGTTCGAATTCTTTCTGAATTTCATGAAGGCTTCTATTTGTTCGTCTCTGTCAAACACCTGCCAATAATTTTCACTATCAGGCACGGTTGGTCTAAACTTTATCTGAGTTGTGCAGTCTTTGGTTTTATATGGCGTTAAGCATGTTCTAGCTGCAAAGGCTAAATTGTAGGCCGCAATATTTCTTTTTCTTGGGACAAAAATCAATTTGGACTCCTCGAATGTTTTTAAAATGTCCATGACATCGTTTTGGTAGGCCCTAAGTTTGGGATGATTTGCGTTATACTCCCCGTTGACTTGCCTAATGACTAACTCTGAATCCCCATACACGTTAATTCTTCTGGCTCCTAACCTTTCCAATAGATGTAAGCCTAAGAGAAGGGATTCATACTCTGCTATGCTATTGGAACACTGAAAGTTTAATGTACAGGAAATACATTCTGTGTGGTTATTTTCAGTGTTGGAAATCTAGAAACCTGCACCAGCGTTAGTTCTAGTGCAGGATCCATAAAAATACATACTCCACAGAGGACTATTCTTAGTTTCATCCTGCTTACCGTCCTCTTCAACTACTGTGCTTTCTAATTGTTGTGGAATGTCAGCACTTAGTTGTGTTTGTTTTGACTCTTCAGGTTTTCGTTAAGTGGAGGCACGTTTTCTTTACTGTCCAGTTTTAAAAGAAAAGGACACGTGACTTGTATTTCAAGACCCATATTTGGTTTGTTGTTGTTTAAAGGTTCAGCAAATTGTTTTGACGGCTCTGTGGTATTTACGCCTTCCTCTCTATCGGCCATTAACTCTGTTAAAGTTACTTGTTCATCTAATGTTTCTTCATTAAAGAGGATAAATGAATCAAGGCCTGTGTTTACAGAGTATAAAGGGGATTTTTGTGGTCTGTCTTGACTTGTCACTGTGTATTGCATATGATACTCCCTGTAGAGTCTTCTATTCTGATTGAAAATAGGGGTCGCGTAGGTCATGTCCATTTGTATAGTCCCTTGTAACTTAGCCCCCCATGACCTTGATAACAACATTCCATATTTGGGGGGAACATCAGCCGCCACAATATCCATGACTAAGCATTTGGCTAGAATCTGGGCTAAGTTAACACATAGGTCTTTGATTAATCCTAAACATTTTACTCTGCTTGAGTCAAAGGAGTACAGATCTTTATAAGGTCTGGTGATTTCTAGACCAAGGCTCTCCATCACAGCTATAGGCATTAAATTATGAGAAGCCCCGGAGTCATGCATAGCGTTGCATAAAATCTTGTCATGAACGTTTAAACTCACATAAAAGGGAGGAACATGTCCCTCTTGATACATACCTTCAATCTTAGGACCAAAAATAAGCTCTGGTTGATCATCATTAAGATTGACAGTGTCCTCATTCTCTTCAATGTTTAAAGCCTTTAAAATTTGGGTCCTATATACATGTTGGGCAGCTAACTCAGTCAAGGGAACAGAGATTTTGATTTTTGAAATTTCCTGCTCAAGGCTGAAGGGAATTTTGTTCTTTGAAGAACTTGTTTCAGCCTTATTAGTTGTCATTCTATCAACAATATCATCTTGCTGATTTGTTTTATTTACACTTGACAAAATTGTTTTCACAGGAGTACTAGCTGAAGTTTTAGTACTACTAATGTATGCACTCTGTTTTTCATTGTTTTGAGTGCCTTTCTCTTTTCCGTTATCAGAATTTACAGCCACTGTTTTATCCTTTTGTTTGACAACTCTAGGCTTGGTTGTAGTGTTGTTTTGTGAATATTTGTTAGAGGTTTTGTTTTTGGGGGTTTGTTGACTGGTTTTGCTTCTGAGGTCATATTCTTTTTGAGATTCTATGATGACATTTTCCATGTCTTGATAATAATTTTCATCATCATCTCTTTTGTCATCATAAGGTGTGTATAGACCCTGTTTTCTATCATAATGAATCTCAAAGTCATCATTGTCTATCCCCAGCATGTTGATATCATCCTCCTCTGCTATTTCATATGTTTCCTCAACCTCACTTACATAGTTTTGATGAAAGGGAGGAGTGATCTGCTGATCATCTTCCCTAGGTCTATTTGGAGGTTGGTTCCTTCTAAAATTCTGATTCTGGTTCTGATTTCTACTTTGAGGAGCAGTTTGGTTTTTGCTTGCTTGTGCTCTCTTAATTATGCTCATCTCTTTCATCATCTCCTCCATCATTTTCTCCATCTTTGAGTTGGAAGTAGAAGGTGTGGATTCCTCTCTAAAAGATACTCTCTTTTCAGTTTTCATTCTTGCTCTCTTCTCCATTAAGTTGACTTCCACAAAAAGAGCACCTTTTTGCATATCTTCAAGAGTTGCAAAATATCTCTCTCTCAGCTGATAGGTCATGTCAGAGTCAAACCCTTCAGGAAACTTGTTTAAAGTTGAGCCCTGCAGAGGTTTTAGTTCTGGGGAAAGTGCATTATACACACTATTGAATCTAGTGCAATAAGCTTGCACACTTTCCCCGGTGTTTCTATGGAGGTTTTTGTAATCAGAAAGGACTTGGAGAGGATTCTTATTTACTTCCCATTTGTTTAATAATGTTTGATGGAAGGCTTGGAGATCATTAATACTATGGGGGGCTAGGCCTTTGAACCATTTTCTTGCTTCTCCCCCTAAGCTCTGAGCAAATAACCTAAGCTTGACAGAATCATCATCAATTTCATTTCTGTCAAAGTAGTCATTCATCTTATCGACATGTTGTGATGCAATTGTAGCATTGCTAGCATCATATAATGGAATTTTGGACTGACAGTCCTGTGGAATATTGACTAATGGTGCAGGAAGGACTAACGGAGCATACCATGCTGCCATGATATGTGGTGGGGGTGAATTCACAAGGAGTGGATTAACAACAGGAAAAGTGGGCTGAAGTGTAGTGGTTTGAACAGTGGATATAGGGTGAGCAAAAGTGGATGGACTAGGAATAGACTGCTGAGTTGATCTTGGATGAGAGACACCTAGGTTGTGAAGGAAATGCAAATCAGGAGGTGTTTTCTCTCTTCTACTAGGATGTTCACTTGTTTCAAGAGATGATAGTGAAGACTCAGAATCTAACTGATGTAAATCACCAAGAGACCTAGTTCTAAATGGATTTACTAAGTCAGTTTGTGATTTTTGTAGAGCTGAAATATTTTCAGGGACTGAATTAGCTCTCAAGGGTGATCTGAAAACAGTTGACAATTTAATCTTAGGAGACTTCCTAAGGATACCTTCTGGGTTATCAACTACTTCAGGTGGATCAGGGTCAGGATGGGCTCTAGTGTGAATCTTTCTAGGAGCCACTATGTTGTGTTTTCCAGACCCAAATAAAACAGGAAAAGTGCAACCAGATATGACAATATTTAAGAGGTTAACTAGTCTGTTTTACAATTTTAATCCTACAGTCTTCTGAATGAGTTTGAAAGATATTATAATGATAAGGGTTCTTCCCAGTGGAGTCGCCAAGTGGAAGTTTTTAGCCCATAAGGAGGTAAAAGGTTTTATGGTCCACCACCATGTTTATTGGATACCAATCTGAAATATTTTTAGGTTTTTTCTGAGTTATTTTTCAGTTGTATGGTTTTTAAGAATATCCTAACTCTGTTTCAAAACTTAGTTATGGTTATGAGACAAAGACAGTTTACTCTTATGGCTAAGCCAGCTGATCTTTCAAGGTTAGATAAAGTCTTAAGAGAATCCTAGGTTTTACCTAGTTTGTCACTGATTCAAACAAGTTACATCCATGATTACCATTATTTGGTAGTGCTTGAAAAGGCTGCTTTTAACTCACAAGTTTTATTTATTTTTAAGGGAAGTAGTTCCCCAGCGGATTCGCCAGAAATGTTAGTTGCTGGCGGCCCAGCTGGTTGATATAACAAATATTCTTTGAAACAAATCTTTGATGTCCTATGGTTACCTCAAAATGAAAATGATTCTGGGTTTGATCCACAGCGGAGTCACCATAAATATTAGCTCCCTGTAATCAGCAAGATTGGCAAAGTCCGATCTTAGGGAGAAACATCGTTTCAACCAACTTTGGGATTCTAGGATCTAGCCCTCCTGAATTCGGAGAGGGATCTCTCCAATAAGTGAAAATATGGATTTGTCTTTGAAGTTTGGGGTAATAATATTAGGCTAGTTATGAAGGTCAAGGGTTTGTTTTGGTTTTTGGATGGTTGAGCATGATTCCTGTTTGAGGTGTAAATTCCTAAGTGCAAAGAGTTTCAAAGGTGAGAAGTTGCAAGCAAATAGAACAAGCTTTGGCCAGGAAGATAGATAATTGCAGGTTTTAGTCCATTGGGCTATGAAGTCATAATAGGGTTTAATTGGAACAAAAATAGGCAAGAGTGGTCCATGGGGAAAGTCATCTATGTCTAAGGATCTCTTTGAAGATTGATTTATGGAATGAAATGATACAACAAGAAGGAAAACTAAACAGATGCAGAACAAAGAGCAGCCCAGGATCTGGTAAGTAATTTTAAACTAGCCAGCCTTTGACAAACACTTAAGAAGAACATGAAAGCAAACTAGGATCTGCTAAGTACTTTTAAACTAGCCAGCCTTTTATACACTTTCAATAGAAAACATTTTAAAACAAAGGGGAAACTTGAAGGCAACTTTTGGAGTAGAAACTAGCGGGCCGGGCTCACCACAAATCCTCTCCTAGCTCTTCTTTACTTGGTTACTTTCAAGACCAACACAAAGATAACACAGAATGGCCTAAGATCTGGTAAGTACTTCTAAACTAGCTAGCTTTTAACACATTCCAAGAGAAACATTCAGGCAGTCTTTGGGGATAATACTAGGACCAGGGCACACCATATCTTCCATAGTTCATCTCTACTTAACTAATACTGAACATAACATTCAAGAATAATATTCAGCTAAGGCAATAAAATGAGGGAACGCCAGCATTCCTATGCTTAAACTGAATTAAATCATTCCCAAATAACACAGTTTGGAAGAAAACATATAAATAAAGATTTTCAGTCAGAGAAGGTTACTGATATACAGTAGGTCCTAACTCTATGCATTGTTGTTCTTTATAAGAGAAAATGAAACACAGTGAAAACAGAAACAAAATAACAAGTTACAAGTAGAAAAACATCACCGTCAACATAGATCAGGATCCCATAAATCAGCTTTTATTGATGCTCCAAACCAGTTACAACTTTAAGTCCAATGCTTGAGTTTAGCAATCATCTACTCATCTCAGCCTAACTTATCTATCACAAGCAGAGTTCCAAGGGCCAGTGAACACTATTTACAGTCAAAAGTTTAAGCTCAGATGTATTTCAAAGTTCTGCAACCAACAATTTCTCATCTTCTACAGAGGTATTTATAGAAGAATGAGGAGGTGAGATCTAATAAAAGATCTCTCAGGATAATTAATACAGATTCAAGACTTCTCGGCCTTTGAGAGGCTCGATGGAGAAGTTTACAGATGGTCTGTCTGTATTAATTGTTTTTCATTTAAGATTAAGCTCGGTGGGAGCTTTTGTTGACTTTGAGGCTCTGTGTTATGGTGGAGTAACTTTGTAGATATTTTTTGCATTAAGCTGCTTGCAGAAGTAACTCTCTGGTTGCGTTGAGGAAAATATCTGATTTCAAACAATAAATTCGGCCTTTGTTTGAATGTTTTGAGGCACAGGTGGCACTTATGGTAGCTGGGAGGAATCAATTCACCTCAAATGCGGCGGTGGAGGCCTTTCTGTCTGTTAAACACTTATGATTTTCTTTTGACTATGTTTTAATTTGGGGGATTAGGATTTTGATAATCAATCTTAGCCGTAATCCCCGCAAATTGGTCTTCAATCTTCTGTGTCTGCTGTGATCTATCTTCAATACTGATACTCTTTTAATCATGTTTAATAACACAGTGTCTTTTCAATGTGCAGGGCCACGCAGGGCTCGCATGGCATCACTGCCTCATGAAACAATGATAAAACGTTGAATCTGAACCTTGCGAATGGTCTCTATTGATGAATCAAAGGCACTGGAAACGTCTTTCCCGAACTTCGGCATTTCTTTCTAACAATTAAAAAAAACCATTAATCCCTGCAAAACACACAAAATATTAGGAAATCCTACGTTGTTTGGAAAAACTGCTTCAGAAGGCAGGGAAGGAGCGTAGTCGTTGGATGAAAGAATCCAACGGTGGAGATTTATTTTGGAGGAGGTCAAAGAAGAGTGGGGAAATGAACAAGACGAAGTGATTTTGGACCGTCCGATCTGGACATGTGGACGGTCCAGATCCAATCGGGGGATCGCAATCGAGGTTGGCGAGCAAATGCACCAATTGAAATTTGCGATGCGATGTAGCGCAGACCATCGATCTAAAGATTAGATCAACGGTGGAGAATAAATCAGCGAAAGGCCGATCGGGGGAAGAAACATAACATAGCGATTGAAACATGCGATGCGATGTAGCGCAGACCGTTGATCTGAGGATCAGATCAACGATGGAAAATGAATCGGGGGATGGCCGATCGGCGAGAGCAAACAAGTGTATGCGATTTAAACTTTGCGATGCAATTGAAAACTCCGATGCGATGGAGTGTTGGCCGTTTGATCGGCTTTCGATCAATGGCGGGGGTTTCTTTTAGAACGAACCAATGGAAAACCCTTTTATAATGTATAAAAGTTTGAAAAAATGAAAATGAAATGAAAAGGTTTAATATACAATCAGGTGGGTTTATATGTAATATGGCTGGCACCCGTCTGTGGGGCCTTTGGACTTTATGAAATGTAATATTCCCGGGGCATATATAAAACAAAGGGCCAATCGCAGTCAGAGCCATCGAGCTTGGTCCTTTTAATCTACCCATTTGTATTTCTCCTATGCGATTGCGCGATCAGTCTTTTTAATCTAACCATTTATATTTAACACGTGACTTCAGCTCTTTAGACCAAAAATTTGGATAAATTGGTTTTATTATTTATAAAGGAAAAACGGATTGGGAATGGATTTTCAATGTTTTAAGCACAGAAGGCGGGCCCACGGGTTATATGGAAATGATAATACGATCGGGATTTTTACAATACAAAGGCTTAATCGCATCAGAACTTTTTGGAACATGGTAAAGACTTGCGCACTTGAATCTTTCCGATGCGATAAGCACCGAACAGGATTAGCGCTTGGCTCCTGTGGGCAATATGATGCTAAATGTTGTCCTTGATGGCAACCCACTTGATGAAGATGATGGAAACCTCTTATTGCAGATATTCTTGATGCTTGATGAGTTTATTAATGATGTAAATCTGATGTTCTACAAGTAGCTCAGAAGTACCAGAGAAGGAAATATCAGTGAGGGACAAAGCAATTATGAAAAATGTGTGTTTCAAGGCATACGCGGGTTTGTCAAGGAGAAAGCGCGTATACACGCGGATAAGTACGTACCAAGTCACGTATGGTATTTTGCGCTCCAAAATTAGAATACCAAGGGGCATTACCATGGTATTGACCCATTGTATTGAGCACTGGATTGTCTATTTGATCTCATCCAGGAAAACCATCGGAAGTAATGTGGTTTTGACTCATGGTATTGAAAAAGGCTAAATCTATATAAGGAGAAGAATTTCATTATGCAAAGGGGGTGCAAGTGTCTGGGCTTTAATGAATACTTCACTCTGAAGTATATCTGCATGGTTGAACTCTGCTCTCAATTGATAGATCCTAATCTATGATGCTTCTATGAACATGATGAAGGTTCAAGATCTCTAGATCTTGAAATGGTGAATCTCTAAGATTATCTGAAAAGAAGTGATGAAGACCTGGCACAAATCTGTTGAAGAAGTTGAATAAATCTGGGTAAGTTCATAGATCTGGTCTATTCTGCAAAGTTTATCTTTTATAGATCTATACGCAGGTTCGCTTCATGGAAGGCGCATGTATACACGGATCGGTTTCAACAAAGGCACGTATGACATGTTAGGGTTTTTCTGAAAATTTGCACGAATATATACGCGGGTTTGCTTCATTAAAAGTGCGTATATACGCGGCTTCGTCTAAAGAAAAGCGTGTATGATATCTAAACTGATGGTTACTCAAGGTTGAATGTGTTCTTACATATTTATTCTGAAGTCTGGGTTATCTCTGATATTCTGGTTACAGTGGTTTCACTTTTCTGTTTGAAGCATTGGGAAAAGTATGTTTGTTGATAAGTGAAGGGTTGTGTTAGAGTTGTTCAATGCTTGTTTGTTGATAAGTGAAGGTTTGTGTTGGAGTTGTTTGATCCAGTTTGAAAATTGATGAAACGTGGTCTGCAGTGGATCTGAGGGTTGAAGCCTTCAGTCTGATAGTTGAAGCTTTCTGTCAACAGAGGCTGGTGCTAATATCAGGGGGTAGTAGCTCCCTTCCAGGTGAGGCTGGTAAACGAGAGCAGGGGGTTGTAGCTTCCTTCCATGTAAGGCTGGTAAACGAGAGAAGGTTGTAGCCTTCTGCAGGTGGGTGCCTGCGTGCTGGTATAAGTCTGCACCAGTACATGATTGTAAGAAGTTTTTCCTTATAATAAATATTGAAGACTGAGACGACGGCAGTGGTGGTTTTCTCCCGAATTGGGTTTCCACCTAAAAATCCTGGTGTTCATGTGTGTTTCCTATGTGTGATGATTATTCTGTTCTTTCTGCACCTGTTTACTGTTTCCTGTAATATCTGATAAATGAATAATGCAATGATCTGAGTTAAGAATTGAATGCATAATTATATCTCTGTGCATACGCGAGTTCTGTAAAGGATATCTGCGTATATACGCTATTTGGATTTTGAAAATTCGCGTATGGGTTTTTTAGAAAGGAAAAGTAAAAAGTTTTATTGTCTGCATTAAATACTGATTCACCCCCCCTCTCAGTATTTTTCCAACAATTGGTATCAGAGCAGGTCCTTCTGAAAAAGCTTAGCTGCTAGAAGGAAGATCAAGCAAGATGAGTAATCATGAGGGAACAGCATCTATCAAGCCCCCGCTCTTCAACGGAAGCAATTTAATCTTCTGGAAAATGAGGATGAGATCCTATCTTCAGTCTATGGGAGCTGATGTATGGGCCATTGTTGAACAAGGGTATCAATATCCAGCTGCTACACCAACAGATCCAACTGAAAGGAAGAATTATGAATCAAATGCAAAAGTGGTCAATGATATAACAGGAAGTCTAACTGAATCAGAATTTTTCAAAGTCATGCAGCTGAATACAGCAAAGGAAATATGGGACAAAATCATTCTAAGTTATGAAGGTGATGCAAAGGTAAAAAGTGCAAAACTCCAAACTCTCAGAATTGAATATGAAAATTTAAAGATGCATAGTGATGAGAGTATTGCCAGTTTCTTTTTACGTATTGATGATGTTGTAAATCGTATGAGAAATCTGGGTGAAACAATATCCGACACTACTTTGGTTGAGAAAATTTTACGATCGCTAACGGAAAAATTTGAATCAAAAGTTTCTTCCCTTGAAGAAAAACAGGATATTTAAAACATTTCCGTGGTGCAACTTCATGGCATACTGACTGCATATGAAATGAGAAGAGGAGGACCGTCTGAAGTTAAAGAAGTTGTTTTTATAGCTTCTACAAAAGGGAAGGAAGTGCAAGAAGCAGAAGGATCAGGATATATTTCGGAAGAAGATGAGGCAAATTTTGTAAAGAAACTTCAACTTGGTACAGGATGGTTTAGAGGTAAGCTTCCTTTCAAATGTTTTAATTGTGGAAGAGTTGGTCATTATGCTGCTAAGTGTCCTTACAAAGAAACACCTGCAAAAGGAAAGGAGGTAGCTAGAAATAAGAACCGGTCTAGCACTAGAAGAAGTTACTATACTCATGATGACAGTGATGGAGTATCTGATAGTGATGAAGAATGTGAACAAGATGTTAGACTTCTCATGGAATTTGAATCTAAAGAAGAAAAGGATACTTTTGTGGATGCTCTGGAGGACAATGATTTTCTTGAAGAGAACAACCAACTCAAAAGACGCTTAGAAGAAAGCAAAATTCTCTTAGAAGAATATAAAATTCTCTTAGAAGAAAGAAAAATAACCATCGAGACTCTGGAAAAGCAGGTTGAAGAAGCAAAGAAACACAATGAGAAATTAGAATGTGAAGTGGTAAGTGTAAGAAAAGAATTTGAGAAAGTAAAGACTTTGAATTTTAGATTTGCTAAAGGATCTGAAACCTTAGATGAGATTATCAAGGTTCAACGTTCTCCTCTTATAAAGACAGGTCTTGGATACACTGGAGAATCCTCTCAAGCTTCAGCACCAAATTATCTAAAACTAGCTACAACTGGTTTACAAAATTCTGCCACTCAGCCAGGGATTAAAGAATCTCTACATGTAAAGCATGATCATCCTAATGCAAGGAACACTAACAGGAATATCTTTCAAAAAGGCACCAATCAACAGGTAAATTCAAATAGAAGATTTCATGATCGTAGAAATTTCTTCTTCAATGGACAATGTTTCTCATGTCACAATTTTGGTCATAAAGCTACTCAATGTGTTGCATATAAAACCATCATGACAAGAGAAGCAAGAAAGAAAAGGATTGATGTTGAAACAAAGAAGAATACCTATAACAACTTTATCCTCTTCTAAATGAAGTTGAATGTGCTTATTGCAATAACTTTGGCCATGAAGATTATGAGTGCAGGAGCAAAGTACAGCCAAGAGATCATTTTCCTTCAAAATCCAAAATATGGAAAAGGAAGGAACCACAGGTTGAAATTGTGGCATAGCGTTATTTGCGGAAGGTGAATAAAATCATTGGTACATTGATAGCGGATGCTCAAGACACATGACAGGTGATAAACACAAACTTTGTGCATATAGTGCTCTAGAAAAGGAAAAGAAAGTTACTTTTGGAAATGATACTCCTGCTGTAATTAAAGGAAAAGGGTCTGTGTTTCTAAAAGAAAAGTTGAAGGCTAATGATGTCATGTATGTGGATGGATTAAGGCATAACCTGTTAAGTGTAAGTCAAATGTGTGATCAAGGAAATGAAGTTGTCTTTAGTTCAAAAGAATGTGTGGTGCGTGACCTTGATACAGGTAAAACAATTATAAAAGGAAAAAGAACTCCAAGCAATCTGTATGTATTGAAGAATTGCAAAGAACAATGTTACTTGAGTAAATCTTCAGAAAACTGGCTATGGAATAGAAGGTTGGGGCATCTAAGCTTCTCTCAAATCAACAAATCTAGCAGACTTAATGTTGTTCGTGGTCTTCCCAATATTACTCTGCCTGAAAGTATCATATGCAAATCCTGTCAATTCGGTAAGCAAACCAGAGTGCAATTTAATGCTAAGGAAGGATCATCAAGTAAGCCTCTTGAACTCAATCATACTGGCATATGTGGACCTATGAGGAAAAAGTCACCACGGGGTGAAGAATACTATATCTTATTTATTGATGATTTCTCTAGAATGTGTTGGATTGGGTTGATCAAACACAAAGATGAAGCATTTGAAAAATTTCAGATTTTAAAAGCACTGGTGGAAAATGAATTAGATCTAAAAATCAAGTGTCTTAGATCTGATCAAGGAGGATAATATACATCAAATGAATTCTTTGAATTTTGTGAACAACATGGCATAAAAAGACAGTTTTCTGTAGCAGGCACTCCACAACAAAATGGCGTAGCAGAAAGAATGAATAGAACGATTCAACAAATGGCTAGAGCTATGCTTGATGATTCTGGAACACCTGACACTTTTTTGGGAGAAGTAGCTCACACAGCAGCAAATATTCTTAACAAGGCACATGTTCGAGTAAATAGTGATAAAACTCCGTATGAACTATGGTATGGTAATCCTCCTTCTGTGAAGCATTTTAGAGTTTTTGGAAGTAAATTCTTTATCAAAAATAATGATGAAAAGCTTGGCAAGTTTGAACCCATATCAGATGAAGGAATATTTCTTGGTTACTCATCTACAAGCAGAGCATACAAATGTTACAATAAAAGGCTTCGGAAGATTGTTGAATGTATTGATTTTGTTATTGATGAGTTTCCTGCAGCTCCTAAAGAAGAAAAATGCACAACAGATGAAGATGATGGTGACTTTTGTCCTTCTGCGTCAAATAGAAATGATATAGACAATGGATCCAATGAAGAACCAGAAGATGATTTATCTAAAAAGGCTGCATCCAGATATGTTCAAAAGAATCATCCTGAATCTCAAATTTTGGGAAATAAGGAATCAGGAGTACAAACAAGGAGGACTCTTGTGGGATCTTCTAGCTATCTGGCATTTCTATCCACAATTGAACCACACAATGTCAATCAAGCTAGCAGAGATGAATGTTGGATTCAAGCCATGAATGAAGAGCTTGATCAAATTGAAAAGAATCACACTTGGGAATTGGTACCAAGACCACATAACAAAAATGTCATTGGAACCAAATGGATATTCAAGAACAAGTTAAATGAGAATGAGGACGTTATAAGAAACAAAGCTAGACTGGTTTGCAAAGGGTATACTCAACAAGAAGGTATAGACTTTGAAGAAACTTTTGCTCCTATAGCTAGACTTGAAGCCATAAGAATGTTTCTTCCTTTTTCAAGTTTTCAACAAATCAAAGTTTATCAAATGGATGTCAAATATGCATTCCTCAATGGTGATCTAGAAGAAGAAGTTTATATAGAACAACCAGAAGGATTCATTTTGGGAAATGATGAAAATCTTGTTTGTAGACTTAAAAAGGCTCTATATGGTCTCAAACAAGTGCCAAGGGCATGGTATTATCGTCTTGTCAAATATCTTCATCAACAAGGATTTTCAAAATGGTCTGCTGATAGCAACTTATACACAAAAATTGAAAATAATAAACTATTGATTGTGGTGGTTTATGTTGATGATATCATTTTTGGGAGTAATGAAGAATCTATGAGTCAGAAATTTGCTTCTGTCATGCAGCAGGAATTTGAAATGTCCTTACTTGGGGAACTAACATTCTTTCTTGGCTTGCAAGTGCATCAAACTACAGATGGTATATTCTTATCACAAGCAAAATATCTTAAGCAAATTTTGAAGAAGTATGGCATGGAAGAACGCAAACCTGTAAGTACACCAATGATAACCGGATGCAATCTCAGTTCTCATGATGATTCTCCCACGGTGAATCAACCAGAATACAGATCAATGATAGGAAGTCTACTTTATCTCACTGGGACTAGACTGGACATTATGCATGCAGTTGGGATTGTCGGATGATTCCAAGCTAATCCAAAAGAGTCTCACCTTCAGGCTATCAAAAGAATATTCAAATATCTACAAGGAACTCAAGATTTTGGACTATGGTATCCAAAGAATGCTGATCTTACTCTTCATGCTTACACTGATGCAGATTGGGCTAGAAATGTTGATGATCGAAAAAGCACTAGTGGTGGTGCATTCTATATGGGGCCCCGATTAGTATCTTGGTTCAGCAAGAAGAAAAATTCTATTGCTTTATCTACAGCAGAAGTAGAATATGTGGCTGCCGCATCTTGTTGCACTCAACTCCTTTGGATGATGCAAACCATGCAAGATTTTCAAATCAAATGTACACCTCCTATCTCCATTATGTGTGATAATACAAATGCCATCAGTATCTCAAAGAATCTTGTTATGCATTCGAAGACCAAGCACATTCCCATCAAGTATCACTTCCTACGTGAACAAGCGCTTGAACAAAAGGTGAAGTTGGAGTATGTTCCCTCCAAGGAACAAATTGCTGATATATTTACCAAACCTCTACCCAGGAAAGCATTCGAATATCTTAGATAGAAGTTGGGTGTTGTCTCTGCCTCTCAGAAGATCAGATTTGATTAAATTCAAAAGATTAAATTGTATACGCGGGTTTCCTGAAAGATAGTCGCGTATATACACGAGTTTAAACACATAAAGCCGCGTATGGTTGGTTGCTGGCAATTTTTGTTTGGGTTCAGCATTTTTCAGCACAACTGCAGTGTTGTTTGATATCTTTGATGCTGTTTTGAGTCACTGGTGGTATTTCAGCTCTTATATTTCTGTTTCATTCTATTTTTTTGGGTGAATATGCCTTGATGATTTGTTGTTGAAAGTATTCAGGATGCACAAGCAAAGGGGGAGCTTTTGTCATATGGAAAGGAGGCTTGGATGCACATTTTTAGGAGGAGCATTAGTCTTGCTGAGTATAATGCATTGTTGGCATTATGATGGTTCTGAAATATGATCTCTCTCTTGAGGTCCTTCTGGTATTGATCATGAAAAGTCATATTTGTAATTTGATGAAAAGGTCATGTTGAGATCTATGATGTAAAATTGTAATATTCAGTCATGTAAGGACTTGTTCAAATTTGTAAACCCACTTGGTTGGGTAGTTGAGTCAAAATGTGTAAACCCTCTTGGTTGGGTACTTGAGTCTCATATGTAAATCCACTTGCTTGGATCTTTGATGTAAGTATGAGTCCTTGGTGATAGGAAGGTCATAGAGTCATGTACTTCATTGAAAAATATGTTTGAACTTTCGGCATGAACTCAGGGGGAGCATGGTAACTTCAATGTACAGCGCTCTTCTTTCTACATGAGGTGAAAAACCTTGTGTTGGTTTTGATTCGCCCTTTTCCCTTGATGTCAAAGGGGGAGAGTGACATGATGTTTGAATAGGGGGAGAATATCATTATGCTTAATGTATTTATCTATTATGGTGATCAAACACCATCATGGTTGCCATCAAGTCCAAAGGGGGAGATTGTTGGCAATATGATGCTAAATGTTGTCCTTGATGGAAACCCACTTGATGAAGATGATGGCAACCTCTTATTGCAAATATTCTTGATTCTTTATGAGTTTATTAATGATGTAAATCTGATGTTCTACAAGTAGCTCAGAAGTACCAGAGAAGGAAATATCAGTGAGGGACAAAGCAATTATGAAAAATGTGTGTTTCAAGGCATACGCGGGTTTGTCAAGGAGAAAGCGCGTATACACACGGATAAGTACGTACCAAGTCGTGTATGGTATTTTGCGCTCCAAAATTAGAATACCAAGGGGCATTACCATGGTATTGACCCATTGTATTGAGTGTTGGATTGTCTATTTGATCCCGTCCAGGAAAACCATCGGAAGTAATGTGGTTTTGACTCATGGTATTGAAAAAGGCTAAATCTATATAAGGAGAAGAATTTCATTGTGCAAAGGGGGTGCAAGTGTCTGGGCTTTAATGAATACTTCACTCTGAAGTATATCTGCATGGTTGAACTCTGCTCTCAATTGATATATCCTAATCTATGATGCTTCTATGAACATGATGAAGGTTCAAGATCTCTAGATCTTGAAATGGTAAATCTCTAGGATGATCTGAAAAGAAGTGATGAAGACCTGGCGCAAATATGTTGAAGAAGTTGAATAAATCTGGGTAAGTTCATAGATCTGGTCTGTTCTGCAAATTTTATCTTTTATAGATCTATACGCAGGTTCACTTCATGGAAGGCGCGTGTATACGCGGATCGGTTTCAACAAAGGGACGTATGACCTGTTAGGGTTTTTCTGAAAAGTTGCACGAATATATACGCGGGTTTGCTTCATTAAAAGCGCGTATATATGCGGCTCCATCTAAAGAAAAGCGTGTATGATATCTGAACTGATGGTTACTCAAGGTTGAATGTGTTCCTACATATTTATTCTGAAGTCTGGGTTATCTCTGATATTCTGGTTACAGTGGTTTCACTGTTCTGTTTGAAGCATTGGGAAAAGTATGTTTGTTGATAAGTGAAGGGTTGTGTTGGAGCTGTTTGATCCAGTTTGAAAATTGATGAAACGTGGTCTGCAGTGGATCTGAGGGTTGAAGCCTTCAGTCTGATAGTTGAAGCTTTCTGTCAGCAGAGGCTGGTGCTAATATCAGGGGGTAGTAGCTCCCGTCCAGGTGAGGCTGGTAAACGAGAGCAGGGGGTTGTAGCTTCCTTCCAGGTAAGGCTGGTAAATGAGAGAAGGTTGTAGCCTTCTGCAGGTGGGTGCCTGCGTCTTGGTATAAGTCTGCACCAGTACATGATTGTAAGAATTTTTTCCTTATAATAAATATTGAAGACTGAGACGACAGCAGCGGTGGTTTTCTCTCGAATTGGGTTTCCACCTAAAAATCCTGGTGTTCATGTGTGTTGCCTATGTGTGATGATTATTCTGTTATTTCTGCACCTGTTTACTATTTCTTGTAATATCTGATAAATGAATAATGCAATGATCTGAGTTAAGAATTGAATGCATAATTAGATCTCTGTGCATACGCGAGTTCTGTAAAGGATATCCGCGTATATACGCTATTTGGCTTTTGAAAAGTCGTGTATGGGTTTTTTAGAAAGGAAAAGTAAAAATTTTTATTGTCTGCATTAAATACTGATTCACCCCCCCTCTCAGTATTTTTCCAACAGTTCCAGGGTGTGGGCATGTGGGAGAAGTTGTTCGGACTTAGCCCAAGGGGGCTTAAGCCTTTATGCAAAAACATGTATTTTTCATGAATTTTTTCAAGGTTTTCAATGGATTTGGGGATTTTGGTATAGTTTAAAAATGAGTTTTAAACTATGTAAAGGTGATTTTCATGAACGGAAAAAGAGGAATCATGAAAATAGAGGATTTTTATGGAGAAAAAAGGGGAGAAAATGAAGGTTAGTTTTGAGTGAGAGAAGGGGGGGAAATGATGGTTTCTTAGCAGTCTTCTCTCATGAAATCAACAGAATTTCTGAGTATAAAATGGAAATAGTAAATGAATATTTTGACACAGAGGCATGAGGCCTTCAAGAGTCTTCAAGTGCCAACACTTTTTAGCAATAAAATTTGTTCTTTGAAGGCTCAAAAAAGTCTTAGCCACCTTTTTCTATAACAATTTTTATAGGTGGCTAACAGTGGTATCAGTTGATTTTATTATGAAGTTTCCCAGAGTTGTGAGAGGACAAGATTATATAATGGTGGTAGTGGACAAACTTACAACAATAAAATTAGTACATAAGGAGGAAAATATTCCAAATATTTATGTGTGATAAATCACGAGGCTTCATGGGTTTCCTACGGCAATAAATTTAGACAAAGATCCAAAAATTAACATCTAATTTTTTATTGGTTTATTTAAAGGACTAGATACAAATTTAAACTTTAGTATAACATATCCTCCCGAGTTATATTGTAATATTGAGAGGGTAAATCAAATAATTGAAGATATGGTATAGATGTATGTGATCGATAAACCATCCAAATCGGAGGACCATCTTAATTTGGTGGAAATTTCTTATAATAACGAGTATCACACATCATTAAAAATGAGTCTGTTTGAGGCTTTGTATGGCAGAAAATGTAAAACTCCCGTGAGTTGCAGTAATACTGGATAGAATTATGGTGGTTCATGAATAGCTCAAGGACATGGAAGAGAAAATGGTTAAAATAAAATAGAATTTGAAATTTTCCTAGGATAGGCAAAAAACTTATGCAGACATGAACAAAATAAATAGATAATTTAAATTCGGGGAAGATGTATATTTGAAAGTAAAATCAAATAAGAGCTCATTAAAATTGGAAAAATGTTGCAAGTTGGCAGCTACATGTTGTGGGCCATGCGACGCCCTAGAGAGGATCAACCCCATTTCATATATTCTTGCATTTCCTTCATCTTTGGATATTCTTGATGTATTTCATGTTTCATTTCTTAAGAAATATGTCCCATCTAACACTAATCATGTTACTGATTGGAAAATGATTCAGGTGGAACCTAAGGTAGACTTATAGGTTTAGCTGATGCAGATCTTGGAAAACAACATCAAGGTGCTCCAGAATTAAGGCATAGGAATGGTAAAGGTACAATGGACTATGCCTAGTCCTCAGGACATGACATCAGAGCGAGAGAAGTCATGAGGGTAGAATACGCTCACCTTTTTTACCATCATATTTTATATGTTTGTATATTTGTATATTATTATCCATGAAGGAAAGTGCATAAAATCAAGGGGGGAGGAATGTAATACCCCCACCTTTTTTCACAATGTAAGTATATGTACTTTTGATTCTAGGTTGTTGAGCCAGATAACCCTGACTCTTAGGCTGGTGAGCCAGAGTTTTTATTATATGGCTTATGTGACCATATAGTTATTTTGTACATATTATGATATTAACAAAATAAGGTTGGTTGTATAGCCCACTCCACGAAAAGAGTATGGGAGACACAACTCCATGGAAAAAGGCAATGATTGTGTATTGTTGGTGAAAAGTGCACCTCAGGGCCCATGTGGCTTATGATGGTGCCACATGAAAAAATTAAACCATAAATATAAGGAAGTTTATTTTTGATACTGAAAAGGGGAATTAGTTAATCATTATGCTAGTTATTGATTAGTCAGTGAGTCCTAGGATAAACGTGTCTAAGATTGACATAGGTGTGGTTATTCAATTAACCATGTCAAACTGGATGCATCATGTTTCTGATGTGGTCCCCTTTGCTGGATCCGGGAGGTTGGTTGATCTAAGGGTTGGTTGGTCCTATTTATGGCATAGTGTCCATGGAGTTCTAGCTAGGGAACTCAGTTCGGAGATAGTGGTGAGACCTAGTGGGTATCTAACATTGAATTTGGGGTTATTTCGGTTTGGCCGTTGGTATTTAGATGCCCAGACAGTAGTTGAGCCCTTGGAGCTATACGTTGAGACTATCTTGACTGACTGTAACTCAGCCTAGAAGTTGGGCACTTCCAAGAGATCAAGTTGTGCCACTTGAGTGTCGGTCAAGGGAATGTGAGCCTATGGATAGAGATTGAATATTTTGGGGTTGGTTCCTTACCCATGATTTTGTATCGGTTTTTCGATTGTTTCCTATGGATTTTTTTATCCCAACTCGAGGGTGATCGATGGTTGAGCTTGTGAGCCACCAGGTGCATGGTTAGGTGGGACTCTCGAGAGGATACAACTAGGAAACATTTAATTACTAGATAATTTCCTAAATTATTACGTACACTGATATATTTATGTACCATGATTAATTACTATTTTTTTATGTTAAACCCTAGTTTTCAGGGTTCTAACTATTCACATTACTGCGTGTTTATTATCGTTGCGAATTTACATATTATAGTTTATTTGTGAAATAAATGCATTTATGGCATCCAAGATTGCATTCATTTTGTTTATAATTTCCATGAATAGGGAAAGATTATGATAAATTTGAGTCATGCGCTTCCGTAACTATTTTTACTTTTCTATTAAGTTGTGTTGGTTGAGTGGTGTTTCCCTGTTGGGTGTCGGAGACATTATAGAATTTTCATGGTCAACAGAAGCCGAGAGACGGGAATCCTCACCATCATCGTTACTCGTTGTAAATTTCACACCCCGGAGGAGGAGTTGAGGGTTTAAAATGGCATGGTCTTGTAAGATGAGAGTCGGGGGGACATGAAATGTCCCAACATCGATTTTTGATGGGAAAGTCACAACTTAGCCTATTGTGGTAACACATTTTATGGGGAATGTCACAATGGTGTGGTGGTGCGATAAGGTATGGGACATATGCCTTAGACGTATGATAATATTTTGTTTTCAACATTTACAAAAAATTAGGCATGATAATGAAATTCGTGCTTGACAGTTCAATATTTTTCCTAGAATTTCTTTTCATGGTTTTAAAATTTAGTGCTACAATTTATGAATTTGAAGAAAATACTAGTGAATCTCAAAGAGAATAATATGAATATTTTTTCTCAATGTGTCAAAATGTAAAAAGTCATAATGAAGAGAATAGTTC
Source organism: Pinus albicaulis (assembly GCA_034641835.2). Lineage (NCBI taxonomy): Eukaryota > Viridiplantae > Streptophyta > Pinopsida > Pinales > Pinaceae > Pinus > Pinus albicaulis. The sequence goes on along the minus strand of CM076583.1, from coordinate 180,682,478 downwards.
TATATAAACAAGTACTTCAAACTACAACAAAGGATTTTTAGAACTTATTCTGATAAAAATTAATAGCATAACGGAGAGAGTGAGATAGATGATAAGAGAAGGTAGTAAAAACTTGCTAAACTAAGAAGATATAAAGCATAAAAATAACAATGAGATAAAAATTTGTTGTAAGGAAAGTTCAAAGGATAAAAAAAAGGTACAACAAAGATAATATCAAGTAAACCAGTAAGAACAACTATTGATATGTTTTATAAGGGGATTGAAGTTTCCTTCATGTAGGTGCTTGAAGAATCAATATGTTGGTGCATGTGAACAATGGGAGTTGGCTCTTCCAGCAGATGGGTGCTTGCAAATAGAAAGTGAGGTTGGATTCTCCTATATTTTGGTGCCTACATAAAATGATGTAAAAATGAATTGTTGTTTGCATTTACAAAAAAAAAAAAATGTTTTTGGTTTTCTCCCTTTGTGGGTTTCCATGTATATATGATGTCTATATGTGTTGATTATGTGTGTGTTGTTTATATTGATTTCATGGTTAATTGATAAATAAGTAATTAGCTTCCCTCATTATTAATGGAATTGGCCAAATTTCTAAAAGTGATAAAATACTAATTAACCCCCCTCTTAGTATTTTCCCAATTTCCAACCTGATCTCACAATTAATGTCTCATCCAATGATGGAGTTTCACAAGTGGTTGGAGTAGTTAGTTGCAAAACCTACTTAGAGGAAACATCTACTATTGCAGTCATTGAACTGTCATCATGGGTTGATGTTTATGGGATTGCATGGGGACTGTGTGGAGAAACGACCAAGGATGGACTAGTGGCAATGAAAATGGGGGAGAAATCAAATGGTTTGTGGATGAAAGCTATATGGATGGATGGGATGGAAAAGGTAGTGGCGTCGGGTGATGATGAACACACATGAATTGTTGTAATGATGGAATTTCCCCAAAGGAGGTAAGAGGAGTACAAAAATTAGGGACAATGTGATGATATTGAAGGAAACCTGATGAGGGAATTGTGGATTATGGTGAATGATATGTGGGGGATATAGTGGAAAATTGAAAAAATTAAAGAACCTCCTTACCCATACATAACATTTTAAATATTTAACCAAAATAAGATCATGAAATCAAAGTTTAAACAAAATTTGACATGACACATGATACCTGGGAAGGGGATGATATTTCTATCGTAGGTGGGCTTGGTTCCTCACTCGATGTCATCACATTCTTTAAAAACATTAAACAGAATCTAAAATTAAATCCAAACTAAAAACAATACATAATATGGACTTGAATCATTTGAAATTTTTTACAAGGGGGATTACTGTTAATTCATCATATCTGAGTATGTAGTACACCAAATTAGCAAGCGATATCTAATATAGTATCAATAATAAAAAATAAAATTGATGAACTTGTAGGGGTTGGGGGAACGTTATCAAGGCGTGGAAACTATAAACAACATATAATTAGAGATATAAAGAAAACACATAATGATATATATATATATATATATATATATATATATATATATATATATATATATTGATGACTGGATGTGGATTTCTTTCTGCGAATTACAACTTCAAAGATAGGTTGAGACTATAGGTTTCAGGAAAGTGTGGATCTGGAATTACAACTGCCTCCGTACTCCATTATTTGATAAACAAAGAGCTTGAACTTACCCATGCTATTGAAACAAAGTTATAGGAAGAGACAGCCCCGTGTCTTAGGCAATTTTTGGGTCGTTATCCTATATCTATGCTCACATAACCTAAGCAGTTTCTTGTATTGCATAGATCTACCAAAAAAACCTCCATGTGCACACCTATTTTTCTTAGGCGGATGAAAGGACAGACAACCCCGTGTCTTAGGCCCTTTTTGGTTGTTATCCTATATATATGCTCACATAACCTAAGCAGTTTCTTATATTCCATAGATCTACCAAAAAACCCTCCATGTAAACACCTATTTTTCTCGAACGGAGGAAAGGACAACCGAGATCAGGAGGTTTTTTAGATATATATAAAAACCATAGATGGGAAGTATCTACAGTTTTGGGTCAAGGGTATAAAATTAGTGCTTAAATTGAAGAAGAGGGTAGAGAACATGACGAGTCGTAAAAATATGAAACGTCTTCTCTATGATGGAAAACATCTTCAATACCTATCTCAGCAAAAAAAAATATTGTATTTGAAGAAAATTCTCTATAATATTGAATATGAGGCTATGTGGGGGTGCCTCGGTATCAAGGAACATTGAAATTTTTGCATCCTATAAAGGCGCGACACAAGGAAAGGGATCAAACACAATAGATAAACCACAATACAACCAAAGAGCATCCATCATGGAAAAAACACAATAAGCACTTGCCATGAAAATAAATCTAGAAGAGGTTAACTAACATTTTATTATTCTCCAATCTCAGTATATGATATATATATTCAATGGGTTTTATCCTAGATATGATGATTTACATCGGTGTTTTTTCATAACGTAGGCCAAAAACTATGATATATCCCTGCGTTGCAAAGCATTCTTTATCATTCAATTCGATACTCAGGAATATTAGGAGTAATTATTGAAAGATGGGACATAGTTTTGGGGAAGAGTTGAGTACTTCCCTTAGTTCCCTGATTTTGAATCCACAACAATGGTGGTAACAACAATGATGGTATGGGTGAGGCTGCCAAATCTCTCCCTTCCCTTTTGGCACCATAAGTTTCTTTAGGATATTGGAAATAATTTTGGGTGTTTTAAAAAGATGGAATTCGAAATAACAAGGGTTTTTTTTATACCTTTTATAGGATATGTGTTGAAATATACTTAAGAAAAGGTCTTCTAGTTCGTATACAGTTGAAACATAAAATCTTTCAATGGAACCTAATGCTATATTACTAAAATAAAAAATTTAGATGTTACCCTTCTTACCAAACAAGGAACATATAGGACACATGCCCCCATGGGAAAATGCACACAAAAAGGAAAAAAGAGAAGACTCACAAAACAAAAGGATGACAACATTTTAATCCCCATCACATAGATGATGAAGAAGAGAAACAATAGAGAACCCACCTGTTAGCCACCTATAAAATTTTGACATAGCAAACAGGTGGCTAAAAAGGTTTCTGAGCCTTCAAGAGAGACATTTTCTTTGAAAATCTATCATCCTTGAAGCCTCCATGTGTCTTTGTCCTCTGAATAAATCCTCACTGATGTGTCCATTGAAAATCCCTACTGTTTTGTGAAGAAAACTACTTTCAAAAAGCCTCTGTAATTTCCCATTTTCACTTATTCCCTTTTCATTTTCATAAAGCCTCCTTTCATCTTTTAAACTCCCTTTTTTCCTCCAAAAACCTAGAAAATCCCCCTAAACCTCTAAAAATCCCTTTTATTGGTTTAAATCCCCCTTTTTCCCTTTACCGAAAGCCAAGAAGTTCCTTAAAAATCCTTGTTTTTGGCCTAAAAACCACTTTTTTTCACTAAGGCTTTAAGCCCCTTTCAGCCTTAACCCTAGCCCCTTTTCCGCACAGGACCAGAGCTATAACCAAGCTCTAATCGCAAATCACAATCGGAAATTTCAATTATTGTGTTCCCTTTTTCGTGTTTCCCCGACGTCGATCCCATGATTAGATCTGGACTGTTGAATCCACAAGAACCAATGGCCAGATCTAAATCAGGCTCCCTTATAGCCCCGTCGCACAATCACAATCGGAGCTTTCCTTTACCACCTTTTCCTTTACTCCTTCTATTTTTCTGATGTGATGGACTTTTGATCCATAGACCTCCACTGCAATCTCCACCGTCGATCTTTCCAAATCCAACAGTCAGCGCTAATATCGCATCGCGCCTGTAACCTCTCTTCAATACTCCTCTGATTGTATATGGACCGTCGATCTCCCCTTTAATCCAATGGCCCTCGCATGATCGCCAATCACAAAAAGTCTTAAGTGCCATCCATTGTCTCTGCGGATTTGCGATCCCCGATTTAATCCCGACCGTCCATCCATGTAGATCCGACGGCTGAGACACCATCGCACTCCGCTCCTGAGCCTAACGCCATCGCTCCGCCAATTTAATCTGGACCGTTGAATCCACAAGAACCAACGGCCTAAATTCAATCGCGCTCCGCTCATGTGCCCTCCGTCATTTCCCCTCCAATCAACTCTCAACCATTGATCTCCCTTATGATTTGACGGTCCGCACTAAATCGCAAATCGCAAATTGCAAAATCAAAAACTTCGAAGTTTTGGCCCCCTGCCTTTTCTCCGATGCGATTAAATCTCAGCCGTCCATTCCACTAAATCTGACGGTCCAGATTTCATCGCACTCCACCTTCCCCTTTCCATGTTCCACTATTCCACTGACCCCCGATCAAATCTTGGCCGTCCATTCTAAAAATCCAACGGTCAGGATTTAATCCGTCGTTGGCTCTTCCCACCTTATCGCTCGTGCATCTTGCCATATCTCGCTCTCCTTCCCACCGTCAGATCTCTCCACCTTTCATCCAATGGTTGAAAATGCATATCGCATAATTTTTGCGCTCGAGGTTTAATGTTTCAAAATTACGCGATAAAAGCGGTTTTGGGAAGACACGTGTCAGGCAATGAGGCATATCGTGTTTTTTTGGAGAAATTTCAAAACCACTTCAGAGCTACGCAAAACTAGCAATTTTCCTCTAAAAACCACCCCTCCCCAATATAGTCCTTATTTAATCCTAACCGTCGATCACTTTTATCGGACGGCTCTGACTTATATCGCATCTTTATCCATCTACTGTTCATCGAACCTTCCAATGATTCATCGAAAGATCCCCACCATTGATCTCTACCAATGATCTGACATACTGCATTCAATATTCCTCCGCCCTCCTGGTCCCACCACCAAATGCCCCCGATCTCATTCATTTTTTCCTTTTTTCGTTGTATTTGTCCAAGTCATAAGCTTTTATGTTTTAAAAATAAAAGTATTTTTTCACGCTATTCATGTTTAAACCCCAGTTTCATGGTGTTGCGCCATGAAACCCTTCTCCGCCGCGCACAGTTCCTCTGCAATCGCTCCTCCACCTCCGCCAGAACATTTTCTGAAGCAGTTTTAAGCCCCGTGCAGGATTCATAACAAGTTTATCGTATTGTTGCAGGTTTTAAAGGGGCGTGAATCCACTCTGATTCACAGTCATAGACAATGTTTTTTAGAGCACATGAAGATATTTTTAGAGCCAGAGATCACAGAGGGAGGTGCCCGAGAAGGTTTAAATGTGATTTTCAGCGAATATCAAGTTATTAACTCTGTTTCAAACCCTCCGACGCCATTGAAACCTGTGTATCCATAGACAAGACAGAAGAGAAGCGGCAAAGAGTATTAGTGAAAGATTAAAGGGATTTAAAGCTCGTCATTGAAGATTAAGTTCTATAATCCAGTGTTTAAGGGACGAAGATACAGATTGAAGACCTCATAAATGATCCAGAGGGCTAATAAGGCCCAAAGCACATGAAACAAGCCATATCAGTGTTTCGCATCAGCAGCATGTTCTTTCCCAAGAAAGGACAAATTCCCATAGTGTTTTTATTTCCAATCGAATTCCTGAGAAGATCACCACCCTGACAGGAGTCCTAAGATTGCCAGAGCATTAGTTACAAAGTATGGAAGGCCTGAAAGTAATTTATCTGCCTTACTTGTCCGAGTGTACAAAAGAGTACAAACAGCCAGAAAGTACTTCAAGAACATACCTTTGGAGTTATTATCAGCCTGTTGAAAACCCCCAATTCATCCAAAGAGTACTGAAAGTCAATACGGGGTATTAAAACAGAATGGCCTCAAGTATTCTTCTTCCTCTTTTTTAATGATTCATTTAAAGTTATACCTACCTCTACTGCTGCATTTTCAGCTATAAGAACTCATGAGAAATACATGTTATTGTTTGGTTAACCATGGATTGTAAGCTGTTTCATTGAGATAGAGTTCTGTGTGTATTAGTTGTAAAATATGCTGGGAGATGATTTCTAGTTGATATCAAGCTGCTGGACAATGATGTATGTGACTGGTGTTGCTCTTTAATATGACAAGCATGTTCATTGGATCCTGATCTAAATCAGTGGTGATGTGTTCTATCTGTTACTGTTTTTTCTCTCTTATGCAAGCATATTTCATTTCTCTGATAAGAATCAGTAATCTAGCTTAGGATATACTGTTGTAAATTACCCTAATGGTTCCTGCTCTTCTTATCTTTGATGTTTTCTGCTAATTGTGTGATCTAAGAACAAATTCAATATAATTTAACCAGTGTAGTAGTTGGTTCTCCCTGCTTACTGTTGTATGAATTTAGAGTTTGTTTTTAGATGTTCTTGTTTGGCTTTAGTTGAAAGAATAGGGAAGCTGGGAGATTTAGAGTTGGTTCTATATCACTAGGGTCCTTTTCCAACAGTCAGCCTTTCTGAGATCCCTTAAGTTGAATGTCAAAAGCATTGAAAGTTAAAAGTATTTCTCTAATCTTAGGCTTCACTTTGTGTCAAATCTTAAATTTTTTCTATTGTCTGAAGAGTTAGCCTCATTAGGAGAGTGATCATAGACGGTTAAGGCATGCCTTGTCCCTAGATTTGATCCTAAGTGGTCACCTTGGAAGGTTTCCTTGTCATTCACCTTCATTTCCTTATCACTTCATACCATTTCTATCATCTTAAGAGATCCTTTGTTTAGATGACTAGCCCATTTGAAAGCCTTGGATATTGAATTGCAAGTAAACCCTTTTATGACCCCATTACCCAATGGACTTGAGTTTTCTTTGAATTATCTCCCCATTTCCAAAATCCTCTTTGCTCATTTCTTTGTCTTACATTGAACCCTTCTTTCATGTTTCCCAACCAAACAAAAAACAAACAAACAAACAAAACGAAACCCTTGTTCCCTATGACTAGCCTAATACCTTAAGTTGAACTTCAAAGACATATATTTCTTTACCTTTATAGAGAGATCCCTCTCCAGATCCAGGAGGGCTAGATCCTGAGATCCCAAAGTGGTTTGATGTTGTCTATCATTTGGTATTACCAAATCTGCCAAATCATAGGAACCACAACATAATGGCAACTCTGCTGGGGAACTTTTGAGTAGGTTATACCTGATACATCCTTGAGACCTCAGAATTCCCCTTGATTCAAGAATATTTGGTGTGATAAACAGTTGAGTCCCCAACATAATGGCGACTCCACTAGGGAACTTTGAGTAAAATACTCCTTAAAAAATATCTAAGAACTTGAAGAAGACCATAGTAGCCTTGATTTGGTAAGTTAATCACTGTGGTGGACAGTAAACTTTCTTGAAACGCTTTAATTATTCCACCTGGCGACTCCACAGTTCCTAAATGACCATAAGACTTCACTGGGAGACAGTTGCAATACAACATCATCCATATAAAAAGAAACACATAGGATTAAGCTTCTTGGTTTGAAGATAGTTTTCCTCTTAAAGACTGTCATACCTGGCTAACTTTCTTCGTTGAGACTTAATATACTACCTTCAAGAACAATCCATACTAGATCTTATCCTAATCCAAACCCACCTGAGATAGTTGACAACCATGAGAGTATTCTTAGGAAGCCTGATACATATAGGGATCCAACTATTGTCAGACACATTAATAGAGCTAATTCAGCACCCAAAAAATTTACAGCTCTATCAAACACTCAAATTGGCTTAGACTTACCAAGTAATTTACCAAGAACTCAGTCACTCAGTGCTATAGAATAGACAGGCTTTGAGCCCCCAATGTCACCACCACATAGTGGTCAAAACATTAGGGACAGAGAAACTCCTCCATCAACACCTCCTGATATTCATTTCATCCATAACTTGGGTCTCTCTCACCCTAGATCTGCTCAACAGTTTTCTGCTGGTCCTAGCATTTCTGTCATTCATATACCTGCTGCTCAAGCCCAAACTTTACTTCACAAAACACTACCATGGCTGCATGGTATGCTCCCTTGGTGTTACCACAGCCTCTAGTGCCCTTACCCAATGATTATCAGTCTAAAATCTCACATTTCACTGCAAAAGAGTCTACCACAGCTCAACACCATGTAGATACGATGGAAGATGCCTTTGACTATATGGAGATAGAAAATGAGACAATCAAAATGAGAATCTTTGCTCAGATTTTAGGAGGAGAAGTGAAGAAGTGGTTTAAAGGCCTACCTCCTAATAGCTTCCATGACCTTCCCTCTTTACATCAAACTTTTATAAACAAATGGGAAGTAAAAAGCAGCCCTCTCCAAATCTTAGCAGAATACAAGAATCTCAAGAGAAATCAAGGAGAGAGTGTCCATGACTACTCTACTAGATTTAACAGTGTTTACAACGCCCTTCCACCACACATGAAACCTCCCCAAGGAATGGCCTTAGTGAAATAACCTGAAGGATTTGATGTTGACATGGCCTATCAGTTAAGGGAAAGAGATTATAACACATTAGAAGACATGCAGAAAGGAGCAGTGAGTGTAGAAGCAAACCTGATTGAAAAGAGAGCTAGGATGAAGACTGAAAAGAAGGTGACATATAGGGATGACAACACAGCCTCTTCTTCTAATTCCAAATATGATAGTTTAGCCAAAAATATGGAGAGGATAGAAAGAATGATGGAGAAAATGGTTGTCCAATTCAATAACCAGAATAGAAACGAAAATCAAAACCAGAACCAAAACTTCAGGAGAAACACCCCTCCCAATAGACAAAGAGACTCTGATCAACAAGTCATGCCTCCATTCCAAGAAAATTTCCTGGATGAGGATGAAGGGATAATAGAAGAGTCAAAGGGAACCACCATAAACATGGTGGAGGTGGATAATCATGATCACACCTTTTCTACAGAGGATAATCAGACCTCATACTCATGTTGGGATGAGGAAGGGTTAGAATCTGAAGACTATAGGTTGGGATTCGAAAATTCCATCATGCAGGTCTGAGAACAATATGATCTCAGAAGAAAAAAGAACATAGATACTCCCAAACCAAAAACCTCTGAAATCACCATCAATAAAAGACCTGAGAAGACTCCTAAAGTGACTGCTGAAAGTAACAAATAAACTGCTGAGAGTTCTGGAAAAAATAGAAATAAGGGCGTCCAAACTAATGACAAACCAAGCCAAGAAACTAGCAGCACTAGCATTACAGCTAATGCTCCTGATAAAATAGCTTCAAACATTGTCCATAGTGAGAATCGGGAAGCTAATTCTGCCAATAAAATAGTGGCCAGTAAAACAGAATTGAACCTTTCAAAAGGTCAGTCTCCTTTCAATTTGGAAAGTGAGATAGCCAAAATCAAAATTTCTATTCCTCTCACTAAGTTGGCCACCCAAGATGTATATAAAGGTCAAATTTTGAAAGCTTTAAACTTAGGAGAAAATAGTGACACTGTCAACTTAAATGATGATCAACCAGCTCTTTTGTTTGGTCCAAAAATAGAAAGAAAGTTTCAGGAAGGAGTAGTGCCTCCCTTCTATGTCAGTCTCAATATCCATGAAAAAATCCTGCATAATGCCATGCATGATTCTGCGGCCTCGTACAACCTTATGCCAAAGGTGATTATGGAGAAGTTAGGCCTAGAGATAACCAGACCTTATAAGGATTTATATTCATTTGACTCTAGCAGAGTGAAGTGCCTTGGCCTAATCAAAGATATCTGTGTGAATCTAACCCAAATCCCAGCCAAGTGCATGGTAATGGATGTTGTAGTGGTAGATGTACCTCCTAAGTATGGCATGTTGTTTTCAAGGTCATGGGGTGCCAAGCTGCAAGGTACAATGCAGATGGACATGACATATTCCACAATCCCTGTCTTTAGCCAGCTTAGAAGACTATATAGAGAGGCACACATGAATTTTATGGTTAGCAGCCTTGAGAAACCTAAAAATTCACCTTTGTACTCTGTCCATACAAATCTGGACTCTTTCATCCTTTGCAATGATGAACTTAGAGATGAGCCAGAGCTAGAAGACAAAAATTCAAACAATAGAGTAGAGCCCACAGATCTTAACATAATGGCAGCTCTAGATGTAGAGGAAAACGAGGAAGAAACCTTTGAACAGTGTACTGAATCAAAAAACCAGAGTGAGCAAAACCAATACTACAAACAGCAGATTACTCATCACTCTGAATTCCATGACAGTCCTAAGGAACTAAACATTACACAACACGGTGCAGGCCTCATAATACAACATAATGATGAAACTGATAACAAATATGCAAACAATCCTTTATGGTGAATGAACTTCGATGGGTCTTGCACTAAAAAGAATGCAAGAGCTGGGGTATGGTTGTACAATGTTGAAAACAATTATACTGAAATTCATGCCTTCAAGCTAGACTTTAAATTCAAAAACAACATTGCAGAGTATGAGGCCCTAATCCTAGGATTGCATCTATTAAAAAAGTTAGGAGCTAAGAGAATAGTTGTTCAAGGAGATTCAAAAGTGGTCATCAAAAAAATAAATGGAGAATATACTGCAAAGCATCCTAAATTGAGAGCATACAGAAATGGTGCTATGGATTATCTGAAAACATTTGTAGAATATGAGCTTGTGTTTGTTCCTAGGAGTCAAAACATAATGGAAAATGGGCTGGCCTGCACTGCTAGTTCATATTAGAGACTTCCTAGTGATAAACAGATAGTTATTCAAACAAAATACAGACCAACGATGCCAGATAATGAGAAACATTGGCAGGTCTTTGAGGGTGACAAACAGATAGAGGATTTCTTGCTTTGCAGGAATGAGTTTGAATTACTTGATTCAGACTCTAAATCTGATGAAAAATATTCAGATAAATATCCCCCTGATGAAGAAAACCCATCCCCCACTGCAGAGATAAACATGTTAACCAAAGAATTCGAAAAACAAACTGAAGAATACATGAAATCAGGTAAAGAAGACATAGAGGTGTTGCAGTCCAAAGACAAAAGCATACCTAGAGGGTTAGCACCCTTAGAGGACCTTTTTTATTTTAACGATGTGGAAAAGAAGCCGAGTATAGAACACATTGAATCAGATGTTGAATAATACAATATAGGCAGCCATGACAAGCCTAAAATGATTAAATTATCTAAATCCTTGCCAGCACACATCAAGAAGAAATACATTGACTTATTTAAAGAGTTTGTTGATGTGTTTTCTTGGAGCTATGAGGACTTGAAAGCCTATGACACAGATATCATCGAGCATAAGATCCCATTGAAAGAAAACCAAAAACCCTTTAGGCAAAAACTACGCAGAATTAACCTAGTACAATTGCCTTTGGTATAAAAGGAGATTAAGAAAATGTATGAGGCAGGTATCATAGTGCCTGTGAGGTTTTTAGATTGGGTCTCCAACCTTGTGGCTGTAAGGAAAAAGACAGGAGATATTAGGTTGTGCATTGATTTTAGAAACCTTAACAGAGCCTCCCTAAAGGACAGTTACCCCTTACCCAAAATGGAACACATCCTACAAAGGGTAGTTGGCTCAAAGAGGATATCTCTGTTAGATGGCTTCTCAGGGTATAACAAGGTCTTGGTACTCCCAGAAGATCAACTAAAAATAGCTTTCACCACTCCATGGGGCACTTTCATATATGTGAAAATGCCTTTTTGACTAATGAATGCTGGTGCAACCTTCCAAAGAGCTATGGACATCGCATTTTCAGAGGAAATAGGGCATTTCATTGTAATTTATCTTGATGACATAACAATTTATTCCAAAACTGATGAAGAGCACCTTAAACATCTGAGAAAAGTATTTGAGAAATGCAGAAGGTTCGGGCTATCGTTAAATCCCAAGAAGACTATATTTGGCCTTCAAGAAGGTAAAATTCTTGGCCATATTATATTAGAAAAGGCAATTAAAATAGACCCAAAAATAGTTGAGGGAATACTGCAGATTAGCCACCTAAGAAACATAAAAGAATTGCAGTCCTTTATTGGGAAAATTAACTTCTTAAGGAGGTTTATTCCCAACTTAGCAGAACTCCTAAGAAATATGACTAACATGATTGAGAAAGAAGTGGGAGTTAAGTGGACTCTAGAGGCTAAAAAGTCCTTCGAACTAGTAAAACATGCACTCACCCGGGCACCAGTCCTAATCAGCCCTGATTTCAAAAAAGATTTCCTTATTTTATCTTTTGCATCAGAGCACACAGTGGCTGTTGTCCTATTGCAGAAAAATCCAGAGGGACAGGAGTAGCCAATTGCTTTCTTTAGCAAAGACTTAAGGGACGCACCCCTAAAATATAACATCATGGAAAAACATGCTTATGCTTTGGTAAAGGCCTTAAAGGACTTCAGGGTGTATACTCTGCATTCTCACATCATTGCCTACGTGCCCAACATAGTGGTGAAAGATATTTTGTCACAAGACCCAGATGGAAAAAGAGGTAAATAGATAGCAGTGATACTAGAGTATGATTTGGAGATCAAACCCACAAAACTCATCAAGGGTCAAGGCTTGGCACAATTGATGGCTGAATCTAACTTACAAGCCTTGGACATAAACATGGTAGATGCTTTGGATTAACATGAAGGATTACCTGCTCCCACTGTCGAAGAACAATTCCAAAACTCACCTTGGTATGCTGACATTTTGTATGTACTTACAAATCTTAATGCTCCTCCTGATTTATCGAAGACAAAGGCAAGGTTTCTAAAGTTAAACTATAGAAACTATTGCATTTTAAATGAATGTTTATACTAGAAAAATGCAAATGGCTTGTTTCTTAAATGTTTGCCTAAAGTGGAGGTAGAGAGAATCAAACATGAGTTCCATGAAGGAGAGTGTGGAGGCCATCTATACTGGAAAACCACTGCCAAAAAAATCCTTAGAGCTGGCTATTACTGGCCCATCCTTTTACAAGATGTACATAAAATGATAGTTGCCTACCATAAGTGCTAGATCTTTGAGGGAAAAATAAAACTCCTTCCTTTACCATTACAACCCATCACCGTTGAAGCTCCTTTTCAACAGTGGGGCCTAGATTTCATAGGGGAAATCCATCCTGCTTCATCTTCCCAACACAAGTGGATTCTCACAGCCACATACTATTTCACAAAATGGATAGAGGCCATCTCTACTAGGAATGCCACAAATTTTGTCATCATAAAATTCCTTGAAAATCACATCCTATCTAGATTTGGCTGCCTTGGGAAGATTATCACTGATAATGCTGCTGATTTTGGTTCCAAAAAGATGATTGATTTTTGTCACAGGTATCAAATTGCACTTGGTCATTCTACAACTTATTATCCTCAGGGTAATGGACTAGCATAATCATCAAATAAAATTTTGGTGACCATCATCAAGAAGCTGCTTGAAGAGAATAAAAAATCATGGCATAATAAGTTGGTGCATGCGCTATGGGCTGACAGATTAACAACAAAGAATTCCATCAAAATGTCTCCATATCAACTTGTCTATGGAGCAGATGCAGTATTCCCTACCAGCTTAGGGGTACCAGTGATAAAATTGGTCCAAGAAATATAGTCAGAAAAGGACAGCATGGTAAGGATGATCAATCAAACTATCCATCTCCAGCAAACAAGGGAAGAGGTCTACAATAGATCTCAGAAAGTGCAAGAGAACATCAAAAAATTGTTTGATAAGAGGACAAAGCTTATGATTTCAAAATTGGAGACAAGGTACTTAAGTGGGACTCTAGGAGAGAGGACAAGGGTAAGCATGGCAAATTTGACAGTTTGTGGCCAGGTCCTTACATCATCCAATCCACCATTGGTCCCAATTCCTTTTTTTCTGCAGAAATTAGATGGTACAGATCTGTTTTGGGGTCTTGTCAATGGCAGGATGCTCAAACATTATTACTGCTAAGTTCCAGTTTAAATTGTTCACTTCCATTGTAAATACCATTGTTGTGTTTTGTTTTCAAAAAAGAGAGAAAAAAATATACAAAAAAAAAGAGAAAAGAAAGGTTCAGACAAGCTCAAAACTCGAACCTTTGAAGTTCCAAGAGAATGGCTCAAACAAGCTCAAAACCTGAGCCAAAGAAAGGGAAAGGCTGGTTCTAATATGCCCAAAATCTGAACCAGTAAAGAAAGAAAAAAAAATTAGCTCTAACAAGCTCAAAACCAGAGCTAAAATGAAGAAGAAAGTGACTCTGACAAGCTCAAAATCTGAGTCACATGAAAAAGAAGGATGCTCTAAAGTTTCACAATTTCAAGCCTTCACATTTTGGTTTCAATTTCCTGCAAATTTTAGTTCATGTGCAGCTATCTTTAGGCCATGGACCCACAGCAAACCAGACAGTCTAATCCTGGTCTGACTGTTTTTCAATTTCTGTTGTAGAATGTAGAGAAAGAAATCTGCTAGATAGTTTAATCCTAGCAGATATTAGTGTAGGTAGAGAAGCTATGAGGCCAACTGTCTAATATGATCTCATGGAGGAATAAGGGTAGAATTAGATTAGTGTTTTCTGCTTCCAATAAAAAATGATGAAGAAGGTCTGCAAGTCTAAATGCACCTTGAAGAAAAAATGTTAGGACTGTAGGATGGGTAGGTAGATTGTTTGGGAGAATATTACTGTTGATATGATGTTCTCATGATTTGTAGTAGCTGATCAAAGAAGAGAAAAATTGTCGAGGATCAAGCATCTGGCCTATGTCCAAAAGATTATTTCTGAAATTCTTGACACCTTCAAGAAAATGCCATCCCCATGTGGAGCCAATGTTAGCCACCTATAAAATTTTGACATAGCAAACAAGTGGCTAAAAAGGTTTTTGAGCCTTCAAGAGAGACATTTTCTTTGAAAATATATCATCCTTGAAGCCTCCATGTGTCTTTTTCCTCTGAAGAAATCCTCACTGATGTGGCCATTGAGAAGCCCTGTTGTTTTGTGAAGAAAACTACTTTCAAAAAGCCTCTGTAATTGCCCATTTTCACTTATTCCCTTTTCATTTTCATAAAGCCTCCTTTCATCTTTTAAACTCCCCTTTTTCCTCCAAAAACCTCCAAAATCCCCCTAAACCTCTAAAAATCCCTTTTATTGGTTTAAATCCCCCTTTTTCCCCTTTACCGAAAGCCAAGAAGTTCCTTAAAAATCCTTGTTTTTGGCCTAAAAACCCCTTTTTTTCACTAAGGCTTTAAGCCCCCTTTTGGCCTTAACCCTAGCCCCTTTTCCGCACAGGACCAGAGCTATAACCAAGCTCTAATCGCAAATTGCAATCGGGAATTTCAGTTGCTGTGTTCCCTTTTTCGTGTTTCCCCGACGCCGATCCCGCGATTAGATCTGGATCGTTGAATCCACAAGAACCAACGGCCAGATCTAAATCACGCTCCCTTATAGCCTCATCGCGGAATCGCAATCAGAGCTTTCCTTTACCACCTTTTCCTTTGTTCCTTATATTTTTCCGATGTGATGAACTTTTGATCCATAGACCTCCGCTGCAATCTCCACCGTCGATCTTTCTAGATCCATCAGTCAGCGCTAATATCGCATTGCGCCCGTAACCTCTCTTCAATACTCCTCCGATTGTATATGGACCATCGATCTCCCCTCTAATCCGACAGCCCTCGCATGATCTCCAATTGCAAAAAGTCTTAAGTGCAATCCATTGTCTCTGCCGATTTGCGATCCCCAATCTAATCCTGACCGTCCATCCATGCAGATCCGACGGCTGAGACACCATCGCACTCTACTCCTGAGCCTAACGCCATCGCTCCACCAATTTAATCTGGACTGTTGAATCCACAAGAACCAACGGCCCAAATTCAATCGTGCTCCGCTCATGTGCCCTTTGTCATTTCCCCTCCGATCAAATCTCGACCGTTGATCTCCCCTCTGATCCGACGGTCTGTGCTAAATCGCAAATCGCAAATCGCAAAATCAAAAACTTCAGAGTTTTGGCCCCCTGCCTTTTCTCCGATGCAATTAAATCTTAGCCGTCCATTTCGCCAGATCTGACGGTCTAGATTTCATCGCACTTCGACTTCCCCTTTCCCTGTTCCATTGTTCCGCCGACCCCCGATCAAATCTTGGCCATCCATTCTACAGATCCAACGGTCAGGATTTGATCCGCCGCTGGCTCTTCCCACCTTATCGCCCATGCATCTTGCCATATCGCGCTCTCATTCCCACCGTCAAATCTCTCCGCCTTTCATCCAACTGTTGAAAATGCATATCTCGTAATTTTTGCGCCCGAGGTTTAATGTTTCAAAATTACGCGATAAAGTGGTTTTGGGAAGACACGTGTCAGGCGGTGAGGCATATCGCGTTTTTTTGGAGAAATTTCAAAACCACTTCAGAGCTACGTGAAACCAGCAGTTTTCCTCTAAAATCCACCCCTCCTTGATATAGTCCTTATTTAATCCTGACTGTCGATCACTTTGATCGGACAGCTCTGACTTATATCGCATCTTTATCCATCTCCCGTTCATCGAACCTTCCAAATGATTCATCGGAAGATCCCCACCGTTGTTCTCTACCAATGATTCGACGATCCGCATTCAATCTTCCTCTGCCCTCCCGGTCCCACCCCCAAATGGCCCCGATCTCATTCATTTTCGCCTTTTTCCTTTGTATTCGCCCAAGTCATAAGATTTTATGTTTTAAAACTAAAAGTATTTTTTCATGCTATTCATGTTTAAACCCCAGTTTCATGGTGTTGCGCCATGAAACCCTTCTTTGTCGCGCACAATTCCTTCGCAATCGCTCCTCCACCTCTGCCAGAACCTTTTCTGAAGTAGTTTTAAGCCCCGCGCAGGATTTCATAACAAGTTTATCGTATTGTTTCAGGTTTTAAAGGGGCGTGAATCCACTCTGATTCACAGTCACAAACAGTGTTTTTTAGAGCACAGGAAGATATTTTTAGAGCCAAATATCATAGAGGGAGGCGCCCGAGAAGGTTTAAACGTGATTTTTAACGAATATCAAGTTATTAAATCTGTTTCAAACCCTCCGGCACCATTGAAACCTGTGTATCCACAGACAAGACAGAAGAGAAGCGGAAAAGAGTATCAGTGAAATATTAAAGGGATTTAAAGCTCGTTATTGAATTTTAAGTGCTATAATCCAGTGTTTAAGGGACGAAGATATAGATTGAAGACCTCATAAATGATCCAGAGGGCTAAAAAGGGCCAAAGCACATGAAACAAGCCATATCAGTGTTTCATATCAGCAAAATGTTCTTTCCCAAGAAAGGTCAAGTTCCCATAGTGTTTTTATTTCCAATCGAGTTCTTGAGAAGATCACCACCCTGACAAAAGTCCTAAGATTGTCAGAGCATTAGTTACAAAGTATGGAAGGCCTGAAAGTCATTTATTTGCCTTAATTGTTCCGGTCTAAAAAAGAGTACAAACAGCCAGAAAGTACTTCAAGAACATACCTTTGAAGTTATTATCAGCCTTTCGAAGACCCCCAATTCATCCAAAGAGTACTGAAAGTCAATACGGGGTATTAAAATAGAATGGGCCTCAAGTATTCTTCTTCCTCGGTTTTATTGATTCATTTAAATTTCTACCTACCTCTATTGCTGTATTTTCAGCTATAAGAACTCATGAGAAATACATGTTATTGGTTGGTTAACCGTGGATTGTAAGTTGTTTCATTGAGATAGAGTTTTGTGTGTATTAGTTGTAAAATAGGCTGGGAGATGATTTCTAGTTGATATCAAGCTGCTGGAAAATGATGTATGTGACTGGTGTTGCTCTTTAATATGACAAGCATGTTCATTGGATCCTGATCTAAATCAGTGGTGATGTGTTCTATCTGTTACGGTTTTTTCTCTGTTATGCAATCATATTTCATTTCTCTGATAAGAATCAGTAATCTAGCTTAGGATATATTGTTGTAAAGTACCCTAATGCTTCCTTCTCTTCTTATCTTTGATGTTTTATGCTAATTGTGTGATCTAAGAACAAATTAAATATAATTTAACCAGTGTAGTAGTTGGTTCTCCCTGCTTACTGATGTATGAATTTAGAGTTTGTTTTTAGATGTTCTTGTCTGGTTTTAGCTGAAAGAATTAGGAAGCTGGGATATTTAGAGTTGGTTCTGTCTCACTAGGGTCCTTTTCCAATAGTCAACCTTTCTAAGATCCCTTAAGTTGAATGTCAAAAGCATTGAAAGTTAAAAGTCTTTCTCTAATCTTAGGCTTCACTTTGTGTCAAATCTTAAATGTTTTCTATTGTCTGAAGAGTTAGCCTCATTAGGCGAGTGATCATAGACGGTTAAGGCATGCCTTGTCCCTAGATTTTCTCCTAAGTGGTCACCTTGGAAGGTTTCCTTGTCATTCACCTTCATTTCCTTATCACTTCATACCATTTATATCATCTTAAGAGATCCTTTGTTTTAGATGACTAGCCCATTTGAAAGGCTTGGATATTGAATTGCAAGTAAACCCTTTTATGACCCCATTGCCCAATGGACTTGAGTTTTCTTTGAATTATCTCCCCATTTCCAAAATCCTCTTTGCTCATTTATTTGTCTTACATTGAACCCTTCTTTCATGTTTCCCAACCAAACAAAAAACAAACAAACAAACAAAACAAAACCCTTGTGCCCTATAACTAGCCTAATACCTTAAGTTGAACTTCAAAGACATATATTTCTTTACCTTTATAGAGAGATCCCTCTCCGGATCCAGGAGGGCCATATCCTAAGATACCAAAGTGGTTTGATGTTGTCTTATCATTTGGTATTTCCAAATCTGTCAAATCATAGGAACCACAACACCACCTAATCAAAAGAAGTGTAAACATAGGTTGGAAATGCAACTGATATGAAGTAAGGCATATAATCCGTAGTGATCCATAAACCAATACAACTGGAAATTGCGGCACCCAAAGGGGAAGAGACAATGGGCTCAAATATATTGCATGTGTTAGAAAGCTATGATTTAGATAAAGACCCCCCTGAAAAAACAACAATGAGTGATCTGGCAATGGTACCGGTTGACATCCACCTAGACAGATGGTAGAAGATACAGAGAAAAAAGGGGATGAAAGAGAATCTAATTGAATACTATAATAATTAACCTCTCTTAGTCTCAACAACCGAGAGACTACTATTATTGAATGTAGATAACATCTAAAAAATGTAATTTTGTTTTTTTTTTCAAACGTTGAATAAAATTATGGGTTTTTTCCATTCATTATATATATATATATATATATATATATATATATATATATATATATATATATATATATATCAAGTATGTTTATAGTCGGTACATCTATGAGGCTCACATGAGGCTCTATGTACCCTTTGTCGATTGAACTATGATGTAAATTTTGATGGTCCAACCCCTTCCACAACATGAGTTTTTGGTGGCTCCTAGCATCTTGATGCTACCAAGCTGGCATGTTACATTAGGGTGCAAGTCAATGTGGCTATTATTGTATGGGTTATAATAATGTTATCCATTATTTGAGGATGACAGTAAAGGGATCTTGGTCTTCATATAATTAGATGAGGAATAATTGTTAGATTGCACCTAACATTTTGTTTAACTTGTGTCGACCCATGACCCAACCCCTGGAATTATGAGATTTCAAAGTAGTTGTTAGGTCCCTATATTTAGTGTAGCCCCCTTATTGTTATTGTTGTACCCCTTTAGTCCCTATATTGTTATTATTTTTCCCCACAAAACCCCACTATTGTTATTGTTATGCCCTTACAATATTATTGTTAGGTCGGTTAGGATTATATTGTGACCCCATGGACTCCTATATATAGAAAGGATGTTTTATCATTTGAATCATCCAAGAATTTTTCATTTATGTAATGTAAAGGAGGTTTCCCCCTCGAAGTGGCTGATTTCTAAGGATTTGATCTCTCTTTTCTTCTATTTTTGGAGCTAGTTTCATAACATTTGGTATCAGAGCTTTCGATTCTAGGGTTTCGCTGCTTCAAATAGGTCATCATGGAATTTTCGCTATAAATTTTTTTATATGAAGGTTCAGACACTAAAAAAAAAATCCATTTGCGAAAAAAACCTGATGAACTTTGTGTAAAAATTTCAGATCTTGGTTCACAATATTTTTAGAGATATGATATGTGGAAGTTAGGGTTTTTGTAGGCTCCCGAATTTCATCTAAAAGAGGCGACCTTGGGAAAATGATCATAACTCTCTCTCTGAGAATCAGATTCAAATTCTGTAAAAATTGGATGAAATCACATGGACTATAGTTTCATGTATATCAATTTTAGAGTCGAAGGAGGAAACAATGACATGTGGAACACCGTACAAGTTTTCTCTACTAAACCAGTCCATAATTAGGTCATTGTGGGAGATTGGGTATAACTTTGCCTTGAAGAATCCAAATCAGGTCTGACTTGTGGAATTGGAAAGAGGAATCAGAGGGCTAATACACGATAGAAATTTAGATCTTGAAGATTCAAAATTACAGAGATACATCAATTTCAATATCGAGCTCCTCAAAACAAGAAAAATGTGTATATTTTTTCAAATTGCATAGCTCTTGTTTGAAAAATCAGTTTGAAGTGATTCCAAGGGCATATTGAAGCATAGATATCAGTATTGGGTTATAAAATTACCCCTAAAACAAATTCAACGCCGATTAAACCCTCAGAAGGCTCTACTATGAATCATGAAGAGGAAGAAGTGCAACATGATATATCAAAATTACAAGAGCAAGTGCAACAAATTTCACTCTCGCAAAAAGAAACAAAAAATGAAATGGAAGTTTTGAAGAAAGGTGTGGAAGCTAATATGGATGGTTTGAAGAAAATCATGGAATCTAAGATGGATGATTTGAAGAATGGCATGGAAGCTAAGATGGATGACATGGAAGAAAAAATGAAAGACAACATGGAAGACATGAAGAATGATCTAAAAGCAGTAGTTGACATGCATTCCTAGACTAACTCTACCAATAACATCCCAAGAATTATAAATATACCTCTATTATTATAGGGAGTTTTATCAAATACTCTGAACCACCTATCCATCCAATGGTCTCAAAATGTTTAGTTTGTAAGTGCACCAGTCCATATAAATGTGTTTTTGTTGATTGGTAAAGGTTGGTTGTTTCTTCGGTTAGCTAACCATGACAAAAAAATATTGTTTAGTAATGTTAAGGTCTCTAATTTATCTGGTTTAGTAATGTGATGGTCTCTAATTTGGTATTTATGTAGACTGATTCTCTCTAGATATGTAATTACAAATATTAGTTAACTAGCCTTGATACAATTAAGTTTAATAAACTTGCAAGAGACAATCATTATGACTCGATGGTGTTTTGGAGATCTTGCATTAGTAACTTCAAAGTAAGCCAATGATACATCCATTTCATCATTTGAATTTCGTTGTTCAATAATGCATCAATTTCATCATTTAGAATTCTTTGTTTTGGGTTGAAATTTCCTTGTTTTAAATTGTGGTTTGGGTTTTGATTGATGTTTATAATACTTAATTTCCTTGCAATCTCGTGATCATTTTTAGGGTTAGTTACATTTATCAATTTTAAACCCAATTTTTAAATTAAAAAAAAAAAACAATTATAATGCTTTATCTTGAATCCAAAGATAAATATATTATGATATGACAAAATTTTGCTCAATAGCTCTTAAAAATTCCTTTTTCGTCCCAAAATAATAAAAAATAAGACCATGAGTGCATAAACATAGTCCCAAAATAATAAAAAATAAGACCATGAGTGCATAAAATGGGTGGAAACATGAACATGTGCACATTCTTAGTAGTGGGCACACCTTATGAGCCATGTAGAACCGGCAACCCTGTTAATATCTTAGTTGGTCAAGCTTGGATGATTGAGAACACAAAACGTTAGCTTATAAGCCATGCACACTTAGCAACCTTGTTGATGTTTTAGTTGATAAGCTTGGATGCTCAATACATAACATTTTTGAAAACCCACACAAATTCTTAATATGCCATTGCCACTTTTAAGACCATCCAGAGCCCACGAGCGTCTCTCTTAACCACAGCACACGTCTCTCTTAACCACACCACCAGTACACGACTATGAAATCATGCTTTCGATTGAAAATTTTAATTTATGCTCAAAAGTTTTGAATGTACTCACAAATACAATGTAATTCTGATTTAGAATGTATTTGATTTAAAGTCAATTACATGCGAGGTAAAATGTCATATGATTATAATATCATAACATCAAAGAGGTAAGACGTCATATGTTTATAATATCATAACATCAAAGAGTAATAACATGCATGTTTATTGGTGTACATGCATATAGTTAGTTTTAATTAGTTTTAGTTAAATTCTAGTTATTACATGTGATGTGCACTTGTCTTTAGCTAGTTAACTCTAGTGCTTACATGTGGTGTGTATTCGGCTTTAGTTAGTTAACTCTAGCACTTGCATGTGATACATCTGCACATTAACAGAACATAAAGCACACTTAGCTTCAATTAGCTTTAATTATCCATAATTATTGCATGTACAACTAAGCTTAACTCAGTTTCTTTTATGTATTGATTCTAAAACTAAGTGTAACTCAGTGGCTTTTATGTATTGATTCTAAAACTAATATTGTTGAATCAAATTCATTCTAAATCAGTGATCAAATTTGAAGGGCGGGTCTTAATTTCAATTAGAAGGGCATATATTCATGTCTCCCTTCAGTAATGAAAAGCTTAAAAATAAAAATCCTTTCAATTGACGAAAGTATATTATTTTTACATTTCATTTTCAGAAAGAAAAAACAACAATCTTTATGTTAATAAAAGAGTGCTACTTATACAACTATGAAGGAGGCTCCATCTTGCATTTCTTAATTTGTCATTGGAAATTCCAGCATGAGTATTGAAGGCATTATTATAAGAATTTATATGGATACCATCGGGATAAAGGAGGTTTCCAAAAGTAGGGAAGTTGAAATAGGGCCCATGGAATAGGATGGAAGTTGAGTAGCACCATTAGACATCTGTTGTGGGATTTGTGTAGGGATGTTGTTGGTACTAGCACCCCCTCTACTATTACACTCACAGTTTTAGGAATTTGGGCTAGAAGTCGATGACGTGGGAAGAGTTTTCATCATTTAAAGGGAACATGGATATGCTTGTACACCTGGTGAATGAAGCATTTATTTCGATTTGTAAATATTAAGGGAGTTCTAGTTTTTTTTTATGGAGAGAGAATTCAGATTAATTCAACGGAATATTCTACAACAAATCTTCATAGAAAGTATTTGAATGAAACTACTTTTTATTTAAATACAAAAACAAATTCCATACACAAAAAACAAGGTTAATCATAACCAATATATTGAACAGAGGGGTTTCTTTGAGGTTAATCAAGTCTTGGAAGGTTGTGGTTAGCTAAGATTATTGGTTGAAATTTCTTCTATGTTATCATGCTCATCCAAGGTATATTTTCAAAAGGCATAGATGGATCTCAAGATTTATCACTGATATTAGGAGAAATAATTCAGGTGCCTATTCAATATTTTATTAGTCACACCTCAAATAATGGATCAGGGAAATTAGTATTGGACCAACTATAAATGCATTCTTATTATTCAGTTACAACAAATCACATAATTGCAGTTTTTCAGTCATGGGCTCAACATGAATTAGTGTCCATGTCAAGTGCTTACATGAAACTACCTCCTTGTGCTAGTGTGTTAAAAATGGAAAGATGATCTTAAGTTGTTCGTAAGAATTTTTTTTGGAGCGGCAGATATTCCACATCTAAGCCCACCAAATGTTGTTTTTCCTAAATTATTATCTTCTCTTGAGTCAGAGATAGTCTTTCTGCTCCTAGAGTGGATACAAACTTTATCAACAAACTGTATTGAGACACTTCCATAAATGGTCATGAGAAGCATAGCAAAATGAAAAAAGAAATTGAATACTTTTTTAGAAGAACATGATGATCTCTTTTCTCTAGCATTTGCTCGTATTGAATATCACCATTCTAATAATAAGGTGTCATTTCTCCAAAAATAACCCTAGCCAAACATTGGCAACGCATCAAGGATATTTGTTTGCACTTAATAAGTACATATGTTCTAAATCATTGCTGGAAATTATTTTCCAGTTGGTTTCATACCAAAGTCTTTTTCTCCTTTTCAACATCCAATACATGAACTTTTGAAAGATAATGGTTTAAAACAAAATAAATATTTGAAATTTTACAACCATTTCTTGGAAGACTTTGAATATGAATTTTGAAGTCAATTCCATGATGTTGTATAGGATCAAGTGTCATTTGAAAGGTAACTCAAGAGAAATTTCTTGATATTGATTTGGGAAAGTCTTAGATGTCGACCTTCACCATTCATAATAGATGTCAAATTCTTGATTTTTCTTGTGGTTGAATGGAATGTACCCTATGGTTTTACTTTGGGAAGAAAGCTTCTCTTCCCAAATAGAAAAATGGGAGAAGAGTCTCCTTAATTGAGGTCCAGAGCAAGAAAAGCAATGTCATATTGATTATATCTCTAACTCCGCGTGACAGAGAGATTGTAAAATTGAAGACCCTTAGAATAGGCCTCACACTTGGCATTCATATCCATTAGCATATTTTGTAGAAATTTGAAATATGGCATGTGAAAGATTTGACCATGCATGTATCACAGAGATTGAGATGGGTTTGAGAGGATTATTGGCAAAAAGGGATACTTCCTCTTTGTATCGCTCAAAGTGAGAAAGAGTTTGGAAAAATAATTCATTGTTGCTAGAGATGAATTTTCTTAGGATTTCGTCACTGGTTGTAAGAAATGTTATTGCGAGGGGGCACCAAGGCCTTGCTCCTAGAAGGGTTGAAATACTCTTGTTTTATACTCGTGGATCTGCCCCGACAAGGTTTTATATTAACAACTCCCTCGGAGCCTGCAGGGCTGAGTATTATGTTTCATCATGATTATTTTATGAATTTACTGTCACGAACAAGGGAGAATAAAAAAAGCAAGGCTCATATAGGAATTCATCATCCTTTGTGCCAACGAGGTCGGTGAGCCCTATTTCTGGAAAGACTCATAGGATCAATCATGAATTTGAGAGTGTTGATGCAGTTGTGGCAAGCATCGAGAAGAAAAAAATTAATGAGAAAGAAGTTGAGACTGCAACCAGTGAAATCGATATGGAGAAATAGAAGGGGAAGGGTTTGGTCCATTCCAATTATTGGGGGGTTTATCCTGCCCGCATCTTTTGCCAATATGGATCACCATGGCCATGGAATTCATTTAGAGTGAGTCAACAACATTTCTTTCATTTTGTGGGAAATTGTGGGAAATTTCGAATTAGTATAAGTAAGAGGAAATTTCAATAGAAGTTTGAGGATATTTCTATATTTTTCCATGCTTGTTCAAATTCATGAAGGGTTTTTAATTTTCAGCCTTGGGAAAGCATCACATTCCAAAGACTTTCACTGACAAATTTTCTTATTGGACAATGAAGGCAGTGAGAATTCCACTGGATTTTTTCTTTAGGGTAAAAAAATACTGTAAATAATCAAGGTTTGGGAATTTGTTTTCTTGAAATGATTTTAGATGAGTGATTTTAAATATTTCTAAGGAAATTTTTTTATATATGACTTCAGAAGCAGTATGATATCTGAGTGATGATGCTAGAGATTGTGGTTGTTGTCCTGGGTGTTATTGCCTAAATCTACCTCAGGCTGAAAGAAGGCAGAGTTCAAGGTAACATCAAACCACGCTCAGTCTGGTAGCTAGCCCTACCAGATCAGGAGAGGGATCTCTCTGGGTCAATATCAGCAAAAATAATCGATGGGGCTTGAGATGACTTGAAATAAAAGCTAATTTAAGGCTAGGTATATAAGTAAAGGAGTTTGATTTTGATTTTGGGGTTTTTTGTTGGAATCAAAGGGAAAGGCAGTTTTGGGTTCGGGGATGAGGCCTAGTTTTTGCAGAGTTCTGAAAGGGGCAAGGAAGGCAATTTTTTTGATGCTCTGAATTGAATGAATGGATAGTTTAGACCGGTGAGGAGCTGAAGAGGGAAAGAGGCTTTCAAGAATCCTCTTCAAACATATGAAAACATGGAAAATTAAACAAAACTGAAGGCAGAGCAAAGCAATCTAATGAATTCCACCTTTATAACTCATTTCTTTAATTTAAGAAGAAAGGAGAAGGGAAATGATACACATAAACATCAATGAAATTACAATCACATAGAGAAACACACCATCAAAACACAGAGCCACATGGATCCCAAAGAGTGCTGCAAACCCTGGTCTATTCCTTTGCCAAAATTGGAGAGATGAAATGTACAATGAAGTACCAAGCAATCCCAAGTGTCCAACCTTGAAAATGACTGAAGAACTACATGATATAGACAAGCCTAACTCATCCCCATGCCTCTAGGGGTCGAGCTCATCATTCTAGGAGCTGCTTCAACCATATCTAAACTAAGAACTGCAAAATAGGCAATGAAACAACTTGCCTCTATATGATAGGAAACTGATTCATTCACTTACATTTCACTTTTTGGTGAATGAATCTACTAGAATGAGTCAAAATATGCCAAAATTACATCAAAGTCATGAAATTACATCAAGTTACATCAATATTTACATGAAAAAGTCAAACTAGCCAAAACTAGGCGAAAATCTGAGCTGCTGAGTGAAAAATAGGCCAAATTTCCCAATGCGTCGTGCCTGAAATCTCTATGCGTAGCACAAATTTGAGGTTGATTTTGAGGGTTTTCCCGAAGTCAAAATTGAGTACAGGATAGCTCGTTGGAAATCCCTGCCTGTCTACTTTCTAACCCAAGTATAATTTCTAGATTTGGTTGCCATTTGCTCCTCCAAAAATCCAATCTCCCAACACTGCTTCCTATGTGTCCAAAAAGTGGCAGAAAGGTCATTTTTGAGGTGTTTTTGACCCTTTAGGCAACCCAAAACTTGATAAAATCCTTAGGTAATGGGTAGGCATGCATAAATTTTGATGAAAAATCTAGAAATTAAAAGTTTTCCTCCAAAAGAGCTGCCAATTATAAGCGCGCGCCAAGTGGCGCTACGCGTTGGGCAGGAAAATCTGTGTTTAGGCCAAAAAATTCAAAATTGACAAAAATTTTCCCAAATTTCTTGAAATTTGGGCTGAATGTCCACCATCAAGCACTATGCTAGGCCAAGGAAGCTTTGGCCAAAATTTGGAGTCTATCATGCCTTTTGCGACGTTTTAGTGCCCTCCTTAGCCTTTCTTTCAGGATTTTGATCCTCGGTTTGCAAACATGATTTCGCGCCCAATAATGGTTCTTCATGTGCCTGAGCATGTTATTTTCCTTGTTTTCTTTCTCCAAAATCTTCTCAAGATGAATATTGACCCTCTCAAGCCAAGTCTCTCTATCGGCCTCAATCTCCCACTCAATGGGTGTCATCTCGGTTTGGCTTCTTTGGGCAGCGTGCTGGTTCTCGCGAATGTTTTGCAACTCCATGATTGTTTTTTGATCCTCAAACTGTTTGTTTCGCTACTCCAGGTAATTTATGATCCATTGGGCTCTTTGCAATTTGACGGTCAATGTTTCAATCTCCGCCTTCTGCTCCTGAATAGTCTCTCTCAACTTTGAGCTTGGAGAGCTCAAATCCTCATCAATCAATATGAAATCAGTATTCTGGCCTCCTGAAGGGCCCTCATCCTGCATAGGCCTCTTACCTCTGTCCTGTACCTGTACCTGTGCTGCTGATGACGGAAACGAGACCCCTTCCACCCCAGGTGGAGATAGTACTCGTCGGTCTGCTGCAAATAATACTCTAGTGCCTCTCTGATAAGTAACAAACACTGGCATACTGATAGGCTCTGTCTCGTGACCTTCAGGCTGATGTGAAGGTTCACCTAGCTCATGAAAAACCTCCGGAGGAACCTGAGGAACTATGAAGAAATCACGGGAAATGAAATCCTCCCATGAAATTCCCTGCAATCCAAGCTGATGTACGACCACGATCTTGATGAGTGCATAGTGATAAATATTGTTGTACTGCTGTTCGGGAGTTTTCTTCTGCACAAGAGTGGTCATTCTCTCGATATTCCGGCACATGAAATAAGGTATGTTCATCATCCTCACCCTTGTGAAATGCATCAATAACTTGATGTGGTACGCATAAAGGTGTGAAAACCGGCCCTCACAATTGAAATATCTGATAATAAGTTTCATCAGAGGCGCATAGGATTCCTTCAGGAACCGGAATGGGAACACTCTGCTGAGCTGCCTCACAAAGCTAGGCCTGATGTATGGTTCATAATGCACTCTGTCCACCTGCTATATTTTTTTCCACTGTTCACCCACATTCAGTATTTCGGTTGCTTGAGAGATGGTTTCCGGCATCACAGTTAAATTTACACCAGCAAGAGTTACCTGACCATCATGTAAATGAAATACAAACAAACGAGCCAAATCCTGATGATGATGAATCCTAGCAATCATCTCACAATACTGATAGCATGACTGCTCTCGAAAACATGTCATGGAATGTGGGAAAGCCTGCAATTGAGTCAATGAGGTGGGCTCTTCTCTCACATGTTTGCCACCTTCACGAGGCCTTCTAGGTGCATGTAGCTCAATGGTAGAATCACTATCTCTGTCATATGATGTATCAATGTCTGTCTCCATGATGTCCATACAAGGTGTATGTTGGATTGTATGAGATGAAAATGAGAATTTGGTGCTTTTGTTTCAATTGCCAAATATATGTCAAAGGGGAGGGACTGTAGGAGAAATAGGACAGTGGGAACAATGGAATTTAATCAAGTGGAATTTACCTTTTGGAATTTTGACAAATGTAAGGACAATGGACAGCCACTTGACTGTTTGGGAAACTTGGGGTTTGGAAATTTTTATAAGTGAGATGGGAAAAGGAGAGTGATAGAAATGAAATGACTTAGGGATAGGGATAATGGGAATGAGATAATATGAGTGGCTTTAGGGATGTAAGGGGATAGGGGATGTAAGGGATAGGGGATAGGGGATGTATTGATAGTAAAACAGTGAGAGGGAGGAATAAACAGTGAGGAATGAACAAGTTTGGCACCAAAAAAAATTTTAAAACTTCAACTTCAAAACCCTAAGGAGGCACTTCAACAAGAGGATAGGGTTTATAGTTTTGGCATTCAAATTCTCCAAAATGCATTTTCAAATACTTGTAAATGACAACTACAGTCTCACTTGGACAAATTAGACTGAGCGATTTGGAATTTTTTGGAGGCAATGACAAAAATTTGGGTGTCGGCCCTGTGCGCCGCAAGAGTGGCCCAGTGCGCCGCGACCGTTGTATACGTCGCGCTAGTTTAAAAATGAACAGTGGTGAGTGGCCTTATGCACCGCGCTCAAACAGTGTGCCGCACCCAACGCCCAATGCGCCGCGACTCTGAACTTCACCACAGTTTCGGCCTTCAAACACTGTTTCGCCCTCCACGATTTGTCTTTGGCTCTTTGATGACTTTGGCATGCAAATGAAGTTTTGCATTTGGAAAGATCTTATGTATACAAAGGATTTTGATTTTTGATTTGGAAAACCCACTTTGTAAAGTCTGAAAACTTTGGTACTTTTCACATAAACTCTGTTTTTGTTTCCTTTGTGATTTTTGAGCTGAATGATGAATCTCTTATCTGTCTTTGCAGGGATAGCTGGCATGAGGTTTTGGCAAAGGTGACCAGGGCTGCGCCTGAAGAACATTACAACTGAAAAAACTTTGAAAATTACATTGCATTTGTTACAAACGGATAAAATAGACAATTTTTCTTCAAAATAGAGTTTTGAAGAAAAATCATTATCAAACATTATGACGATGAAATTTTTGCAGTGAAACCTTATTTGAATCCTCCTCATGTGCCTGCTGACATTATTAGAAATTTTTAAGGCCAAATTAACGAAACCCTAGACCTAATGAGACTAAAAAATCTAAAATGACTCTTTGTTGACCAAGAGACCAAACATGACTGTAAATGACTGTAAATGATTTCGATGAACAAACACGGACCAGCAGGTACATGACATGAGGGATATGAGTGACAAGACCCTTCTGTCAGATGATCCATGCTCCTAATGAAATGCAGCTGACTGAACTGAATAAGACACCTAAAATGAAATGCAACAAGATAAATTTGATCTCTGACGGAGGGATGAAGATACTGACTCTAACACCAAGAATGGTGGGGGGAATTCTCCTCCATTGTAAGACCCTTGAGAAACTTCAACAGAGTGTTGGATGGATAAAGGTTCTTCAAGAAGAACCTAAGAATGAGATAATGACCTTATGAAATTCATGGAAGTGACAAAGCCCACTTCATTTGAGAGGGCCTTGGTCTTTGCAGTGCAAGTAGTCTTCTTCAATGCATATTTCCTCATGTACATCCTCTCCCCCAAAATTGCAAACATGATTTTGGGTTATCTTGAAGAGGAGGTTGTCTACTCCTATACTGAATTCCTCAAGGAACTCGACAATGGAAAAATTGTAAATGTGCTAGCCCCTGCTATAGCAATAGATTATTAGAGGCTTCCCAAGGATTCAATACTCAGAGATGTTTGGTCTAAGTGGAATGTGGGCTTATTAACTCCTCGTTTCAGATGACAGCAGAACGAAAAAATCAGAATGAAAACAGATTTGGGTTGAGGGTCGAGGCTGCAAAATACCTATTGTTTGTCAGCGTTCAATTAAAGAAGATGCTGACTCGTGAGTCCTAAGTATGAATGTGCAATAGATGATTCAGAATCAAGAATGGCTCTTTCATTGCAAAAAGGGCATTTTCACAGACTGTATTTCTTCTCTGATTAGATAGGATGAAAGGGTAAATCCTTCGCACTAGTAGGGAATATCAGTCACGGTTGAGCCTTCCATTATGATTTTTGGGTTGGAGTTGGTAGCTGAAAATTGAAACTCAACAACCTCCACTCTCCAACTCTCTTACTCTTCTTCAATGTTGTAACAAACTCTAAAAACAACTAAGAGCCCAGAGTCTAGTCACCTATGGCTTTAGGCCTCAGACGGATTTAAAAAAAATGTTCACAGGCTGACAACACTTCTTATGACCTTTCATAAAATTATTCATTTTTTTAAAAAAACTTATAAAACTCAAATTTTAAATTTTTTTTTTACTAGTAAATTTTGTTGACTATTTCTTTGACGTGCCAGAGGCCTTGTGAATGAATCTGATGTGTTCAATTTTGAACATTGTCCTCAATCCCAATTTTTTTTCCAACTTTAGAAAATTTGTACAATTATTATTTAACTAGATTCATGTTTGTGATCTAATAATTTTACAATGTCACAGATTGCAAATTTATGACATTTTGACTGTATTAAATAAGTTATCCACCCACTTGTATGAACAATATCCACTGGGGACAACTAAGAATTTATTTATATGTAAAAAGAGTTGAACGAAACATGCGGCCGACCAATAAACTATGATCAAGCAATGTAGAAGGGATTCCGGAATCTGATAATGTAGAAGGGATTCTGGATTTTGGAGGCATTTTTGACATAAACTTCCTTGATCAGAAAAGGCCTCAACAAATTTTTACGTTAAAACAAAGCTTATGTTTACTCCATCGACAACCCTGTCTTTTGTTATAAAATTTTTCAAACGAAATCAGACTGAATTCTAACATTTGACTAACTAGAGCTATTTATTCTACTATACATTATTACTTTACAGATAGAGAGATTAAGGATTATTGCATATCTATGTTTCAAGCATTTCCTGGATTGTGAAAAAAGAAAAAGAAAATATCCAAACTTTCTTAAATTGCATGAGGACCCTTTGGAAATCCCTCAATAAAAACAGCAAGCGTTAGACCACGTTTCAAAGAAAAGCTGGAAATAATTAGATCCTTTAATGCAGAGGTGGTGATGTTTATGTTGAAATTTCTTTTAATTATTTTTGGAGAAAATCTCATGTAGGTGACAACAATAGGATTTGTTGTTGAATTGACTCCATCTATTTATGATGAGGAGTTAATGCATCCTATATTTGTTGTGAGTGAATTTATGATTCTGTTTCCATTCACAGTTATAAAATGTAAGCTCGTAGAGGCAAGTGAGCATGATGAGGAATGTGAGTTGAGTGGAAGAGATGAGCAGATGAGAAACTCTGCTATTGTATTTCTCCAGTTGTTGAATGAGATTGTCGATGCCCTATTAGGTGGACGTAGCCCAGATTGGTTGGGTGAACCACGTTAAAATCTGTGTCTTTATGTTTGTTTCTGCTGTGTGTTCTGTGTGTTTTGTTTAAGTTTTTTCCGTTGTTGAGCTCAACAATTTGTATCAGAGCCTGGTAGAATTTTCATGTGATTCAAGCTGTGTTGACCTGCCGTCCGTGTAGAGGAGCCACAGCAAGGCCGTGAGGCCGAGTCTGCTGTGCGTTGAACTGGTGGTGAACTGTCCATTGAACTTTGAACTGTGCGTTGATAACTCTGAACTGTCATTAGAATCCAAAGGCTACTGTTGTGTCATTCACTGCGTGTGAAAGCTGCTGGCGGTGAATCGTTGAACAAAATGAGCAGCGCTGAATTGTGCAGCGTTGAATCGTTTCACAAAATGACCAGCAACGTTAAATCTTGGTGGCAGCGCGTGGGTTTTTCAACGATATAACACTTGGTATCATTTGTGGAAGTACAGTTTGAACAAACGTTGATGATTGTTGAACAGTGGCAGCGCCGTGAATTGAATGGAGAAGGGTGCCGCAGTAAGATGTCGTGAGTTTATGCCATCGACTTTCTAACATGCCAATCAAATTGATTTTGATTTTTTTTAAAGTTCGCTTTGTTTTATTATAAATCGATTTGTATTGTGGTGGTTTAAAATCGATTCAACTTTTAAAATCAATTTGGAGTGTAGTGTTTTTAAATCAATTGGTAATTAATTATTAAATGCTATTTGCATATGTAACAAGGGAAAGGCATTCTTATAAGTGAAGGGCATTTTTAAATAAAAACTTCATTTATTAAAAGTTGCAATTGGAGATTTTTTGTGACACAACATGGAAAAAACACAAAGTGCCCGCTTTGAGATCGAGAAGTTCAATGGCAAAAACAACTTCGAGATCTAAAAAGTGAAGATGTATGATCTACTCGTGCAACAAGGCGTGGTGAAGGTGCTATTGGGAAAATCCAAATGGCCTTACACCATGACAGATGATGAATGGAGTGACTTGGATGAAAGAGCACTAAGCGGCATTCGACTATGTTTGGCAGATGATGTTTTGTTTAACATCGTGTCAGAGAAAACTGCTGCTGGTTTGTGGACAAAGCTTGAAAATCTGTACATGACAAAATCCTTAGCCAATAGGATTATTCTGAAGCGATAGTTGTACAGCTTGCGCATGAAGGAAGGTACGATGATAACTGATCATCTGAATACCTTTAATACTCTCCTGGTGAAATTAGAAAGTATAGAAGTAAAATTTGAATCAGAAGATAAAGCTGTCACTTTATTATGCTTGTTTCCCGAGTCATGGGATCATTTTGTTACTTCTATAAGTCTTAGTTCATCAGAAACCCTTGAATTTGATGATGTTGTTGGAGCTTTGTTGTCCGAAGAAACAAGGAAGAGGTCAAATTCAGAAACCTCTACATCAGAAGCAATGATGGTCAAAGGTCGTTCCAAAGAAAGACACTTCAGTAAGCACAACAACTCGCGTTCAAAATCGAAAGGGAAGAAGAGTAAGGTAAAGTGTTGGTTTTGTGGCAAATCAGGACATTTGAAGAAGGACTGTTGGAAGAGACAGCAAACATCCAAAGGAGATTCTTCGACAGAGAAGAAATAAGCAAACACGACAGATACAGGTTCGACATCGATTTCAGGTATGAGTGATGAAGTGTTATCAGTTAGTTTGTCTAATCATGATCAACATTGGCTGTTAGATTCTGGTGCGTCAAATCACATGTGCATTCATAGAGAATGGTTTAAAACTTATAAATCAATCAATGATGGAGTTTTTTACATGGGAAATGATGTCTCATGTAATATTGTGGGAATTGGAAGCATCCAAATCAAAATGTTTGATGGGACAAATAAAATTCTAACTGATGTAAGACATGTACCTGAACTAAGAAAAAACCTCATTTCACTAGGAGTACTAGACACTAATGGATATAAAACCTTTATTCAAGGTGGAGTAATGAAAGTTTATAAAGGAATTTTACTAGTAATGAAAGCAAAGAAGGTTGGAAATCTTTTTTAGTTAGAAGGAAGAACAGAGTCAGATCATGCTTCTACAGTATCTGAAA
Source organism: Pinus albicaulis (assembly GCA_034641835.2). Classification (NCBI taxonomy): domain Eukaryota; kingdom Viridiplantae; phylum Streptophyta; class Pinopsida; order Pinales; family Pinaceae; genus Pinus; species Pinus albicaulis. The sequence continues at coordinate 180,648,311 of CM076583.1, read as the reverse complement.
ACGATAGTAATTCTATTCATTTATGGCATCAAAGTTTGGGCCATATGAGCGAAAGAGGATTAAAAATTTTATCTGATCGTAAGTTACTTCCTAGTTTAAAATCTTCTAAGTTAGATTTCTGCAAACATTGTCTATATGGGAAACAAAGCAAGCAGAAGTTTAAAACTGGAAAACATACTAGTAAGGGAATCCTTGATTATATCCATTCTGATGTTTAGGGTCCATCTCCTACAACCTCATATGGAGGATCGTCATATTTTGTATCTTTTATTGATGATTTATCTAGAAAAGTGTGGGTCTACATGTTAAAGAAGAAGTCTGATGTATTCACAGTTTTCAAACAGTTTAGAGAATTAGTTGAAAACATCATTGGAAGAACCATTAAATGTTTAAGAACTGATAATGGTGGTGAGTTTACTTCAAAGGAATTTGATAATTGTTGCAAGGACGTTGGGATCGAAAGACATAAAACCATTGTATATACTCCTCAGCAAAACGGAGTTGTTGAACGCATGAACAAGACTCTTTTAGAGAGAACAAGAAGTATGCTTAGTAACGCCAATTTGCAGAAGGAATTGTGGACAGAAGCGGTTTCTACAGCTTGTTACTTGGTAAATCGATCACCATCAATTGCGATAGGATGCAAAATTCCTCAAGAGGTATGGAAACGTCATCCATGTGATTATTCTAAACTGAAAGTTTTTGGTTGTGATGCATATGCTCTAGTTCTGAAACATCAGCGTTCTAAATTAGATCCTAAATCAAAAAGATATGTCTTTGTTGGATGTGTTGATGGGACTAAGGGATACAGGTTGTGGGATCCTACTACTCACAAGATCATCATTAACAGAGATGTTAAATTTAATGAATCTTCACTTGAAAATCCAGATGTAGATGATAAATTGAAACAGGAGAATGTACCTAAGCTTCAACACATTCAGTTTGAAACCAGTTCAAATACTGATGGTAGTCCAAATGAACAAGTTTCAGATTCAGATCATGAACAAGTTTCAGATGCAAATCATGAACGTGTTTTAGATGTTGATCATGAAGAAGTTCCTACAGATAATAATCAACAAATTGGGGAAGTACTAGAAACATCTTTAAGGAGGTCTACGAGAATCATATGTCTTCCTAAAAGGTATGATGATTATGTTACTTCATTTTCTTTAACTGCTAATGATGATGAACCTTTGTGCTATCAGGAAGCTGTAGAAGGTTCTAACAGTGGTAAGTGGAAAGAGGCTATGAAGGACGAGATGAAGGCATTAGCCAAAAATGCCACATGGGATCTGGTAGAACTTCCTAAAGACAGGAAAACTGTGGGATGTAAGTGGGTTTACAAATTGAAGAAGGGTGTTGATGATACAGAAGACATGTACAACGTGAGGCTGGTCGCGAAAGGTTTTTCTCAGAAAGCAAGAATTGACTTTCATGAGATATTTTCACTAGTTGTAAAAATTGTTTCAATTCGGATTGTGTTAGCATTAGTTGCTTTACTTGATTTAGAATTACAGCAACTATATGTTAAAACTTCATTTTTACATGGAAATTTAGATGAGGAGATTTACATGGAAAAACTGGAAGGGTTTGTTCAAAATCGCAACAAGAAATTTGTCTGCAAGCTCAAGAAATCATTGTATGGTCTGAAGCAGTCGCCTCGACAATGGTACAAGAAATTTGATTCTTTCATGATGAGTCAAAATTATATAAGAAGTCAATATGATCATTGTGTTTACTTTAAGAAATTAAGTAATGGCATGTTCATTATCTTAGTGTTGTATGTTGATGATATGATTTTAGCAAGCAAAAGCATAACTGAGATCAACAGGTTAAAGGCTCAGATGGCTAGGACGTTTGATATGAAAGATTTAGGAGGAGCAAGACAGATTTTGGGCATGGAGATTTTCAGAGACAGGAGAAATGGTAAGCTGTGGCTATCACAATAGAAGTATATTGAGAAAATAATCTTGAGGTTTGGTATGAACAATGTGAAGCCTGTTTCAGTCCCTTTTGCTTCCCATTTTAAACTTTCTTCAAGTTTATGTCCTAACACTAATGAAGAAAAGGAATATATGTCTCGAATTCCATATGCCAATGTAGTAGGTTGTTTGATGTATGCGATAGTTTGTACTCGACCAGATATTTCACATGCAGTTGGGGTTGTCAGCAGGTATATGGAAAATCCAGGAAAAGAACACTGGTCAGCAGTGAAATGGGTGCTTCGATATCTGAGAGGCACAAGTGATTATTGTATCACTTATAACAGGAGTAGTGAATTTGTTTGTGGATATGTTGATTTCGATTTTGTAGGTGATTTAGATAAGAGAAGGTCAACTTCAGGGTATGTCTTTACTCTTGTAGGTGGAGCTATTAGGTGGATGTCAAAGCTACAGAACATTGTTGCTTTATCCACTACAGAACCAGAATACATAGCTGCTTCACACGCTTGCAAAGAGGCAGTTTGGTTGAAAGGTTTGTTTGGTGAGTTTGGTAGGTTACAGGACAACATCAAGTTATTTTGTGATAGTCAAAGTGCAATTCATTTGGCTAAAAATCCGGCCTATCATAGTAAATCAAAGCATATACCTATCAAGTACCATTTTGTGAGAAAGGTTATCACTGAAAGGGGAGTCTCTCTTGAAAAGCTGCATACAAAGGAAAACTGTGTAGACATGTTCACGAAACCAGTTTTGTTAGAGAAGCTACGATGGTGTCTGGCTTCTCTTGGCTTGCAGAAAAGATAAAAACAATAATGGAACAGGGCATCAGGCTAATTGTTGTCAAGGTGGAGATTGTTGAGATTTCTTTTAATTATTTTTGGAGAAAATCTCATGTAGGTGACAACAATAGGATTTGTTGCTGAATTGACTCCATCTATTTCTGATGAGGAGTTAATGCATCCTATATTTGTTGTGAGTGAATTTATGATTCTGTTTCCATTCACAGCTATAAAATGTAAGCCCGTAGAGGCAAGTGAGCATGATGAGGAATGTGAGTTGAGTGGAAGAGATGAGCAGATGAGAAACTCTGCTATTGTATTTCTCCAGTTGTTGAATGAGATTGCTGATGCCCTGTTAGGTGGACGTAGCCCAGACTGGTTGGGTGAACCACGTTAAAATCTGTGTCTTTATGTTTGTTTCTGTTGTGTGTTCTGTGTGTTTTGTTTAAGTTTTTTCCGCTGCTGAGCTCAACAGTTTAAACAACGAGTCGGGATTTCAAGAGATTTAATAAATGTATGAAGAATAATGTGTTAAGATACTATTGGCTATAATAGTGTGATGAGTAAGGGTGCTAGTCCGTCATTAAAGTTGAAATTTTGTTATATTAACGAAAATAAAATTTTAAAAAATCTAAAAATAAAATAAATTTAAATAGCTATACAAAACATTTACATTATATCTGCTAATAAACAAATTTGCATAAAAAGAAATTAGATTTATTTATACTCATATAAAATCCGTATTTAAAATAAATCTATACTAATAATATCTCTATCTGACACTATGGATCCAACCTACTCCATTTTTAAAATGTAAAATTTCAGTGTAGATAAACGAGATCAAACATCTTTTGTGTGAATAAAGAGAAATATTCTTAATTTTTTGAAAATTCATTTAAATCCGACACACAAAGGCAATGGATTAGTATGAAGAAACTTAACATCATGCAAGAAACTTAACATCATGCAAATACACATAAAGATAATTCCTGATCTGAGATAAACAAATTTTAGCTACTGTCCTGACATTCCACATGATATCTCATAAAACATGTAGTCTGATAATTAAGATTGTGAACGAAGGCTTGGTCTGCATTATGCATATCATAGATTGGTTGTCAAGAACGCCGGTGAAGTCGATAGAGAGACACATAGCTAAGTACTGCCCTCACCATTACCATAGTAATGAGTATCAGAGAAAGGCTTAAAGATAACATCAACTTATTAGCACGGCCAGAACTCTGCAAATCGATAAGGGTTATTGCCAATAACACAATGCCTGCAAGCATGATGGACATAATTGTACCGATGACTAACTTACAGTCTCTTTCACTGAACTCAATGTGAATGTCCCATTGTGAAGGCATTCTGCTTCACTGGATTCTCCCTTGGTCCTCTGTTTTAAACAGTACCTTGAACTAAGTCCTTGCACAGTCTCATTGGAGATTAAAAACTGCTTGCCCCAACTATGTTTTAGACTTGAAAGTTTAACATATACTCAGAAATATTTGTGGCATTCTAATTCTATCCACACATTATGGCACCTATTTTTCTTAGCACATCTTTGCTAAGGATATAATGCCCTTCAAGAACTCGTGATCTCATAGCATGCAAGACGGGCCCATGGAACCATGCAGACCCAATTTCCTAAATTACAATTCCCAAATTTATCAAAAATACCATTTCAAAATAAGAAAGGATAAAAGTAAGTTTCTCTAAATACCATTTTTATTTAGGAAAAACCAAAAAGGGAAACGATCTTCACTTAATGTATGGTTGATGAGATTTAGAAAAGGACGGAATGTTTCAAAAAATTAATCGGGAAACAATAAGTAATTTCTTAATGAGGCTTTACTTTTAATTGAATTTGTAAGATTTTATGATTATTTTAAGAAAACTATATATCGTAAGATTTTATTTTTTATTATGAATATATTATTATAATAATATTTTCAAACTATAACTTCGATGTTTATGA
>CM076583.1:180516111-180638611 GCA_034641835.2 Pinus albicaulis | reverse complement strand
TTATGGGCAATTTACATTTATTTTTGTGTTATGGTAATTCAACCTATTAATATTGGAGAGAAAGAGAGACAAACTATGATTTTTACTACAACAACTTGAGCTAAAATTTTAAATGGTTTACGATTTCAACTTTCCTTTTCATATAATCAATATGAGAATATGACAAAACTACCAAGCGTGACAATAAAAATAGTAGAAGAAAATAGTTTGAGATTGATCAGAATGAAGACTATTTGTAAATGACTATATATATGTTATGTTAAATGGTAAAATTATGTTATGTTATATATATTATATATAACTATAATAGTTATTTGATATTATAGTTAAACAATAGTTAAATGTAGTTAGATGTTATGTTATATAGTTATATATATATATATATACATATATGTTTTTTTTTTCTTTCTAAGTAAGACTATTCTATTAATATTTCACATATTTTGCATTTCGAAGATTGTCTCTGGAGTTGCTATGCTAGCCAATTCTGGAGGGAGCAGAGTTCAAAAAAACCGGAGTGTGACCACCCCAGAAGGGGAAACCGGCACAAAAATTGCTGCTCTGAGAATGGAAACCAACATTAACAAAATAGGAGCTAGAGTATATCATCAGGTTCTATAAAAGCATGCTATCTGAAAAGTAAAAAAACACATAGAGAATTAACCTCTAAAAAGTGAGGTTGTAATTCATGTTACTTGTCATGAGGCTGAGGTGGAGGCTCTTCAACAATCAGACACTTGTAGTCTTCTGATGAATCCTCGTCTTGTTTGGAATGTTGCGCATTGGGCTCCAATGTAGAGGTGGTGCGCACCATGCTGCCTTTTCCATCCTTCCTTTCATCCTCAGAGTGAACAAGATTGCTGCTTCCACTGCCTTCATTGCTGGAGGAGCGCTCCCCTGGTTTGACTGGCAGTGCAGCCGACTTTCGAGAGTGCTGCGGGGGAGCAAGTGAAATTGTTGATTTTCTGAGCCATTTTCTTGAGCCTGAGCCTGAAGGCATCTCTTGAAAACTCATTGTGATGGTGGCTATGACCCAAGGGCGTTCTAGAGTGCAGTCGTAATGAAACTGGGTCATATTGTCCTCGGGAGGAGGGGTGTGGCTATCTTTGTGGAGTGAAATGGGTGGGCAAGAGGACTAACCCCTGCCGCGGCCTCGACGACACCTCATTCTATGCCTCTGCAGCATGCCTGAGCGGGAGTGAGCATGAGCAGGGGGAGAGTCAAAGGGATGGCTTGCGAGCAGGGGCAATGAGGTGTTGGGATGGGTGGAATGTAGAGATGACACAATAGTGGGGCGAATGGTGAAAAAATACGGCATAGCTAGGTCGCAGAGGTTTTTGAAGGGCTCAGAGGAGCATGGAGCAGAAAGAGCCGAGAAACTAAAATTGCAGGATCCGAATGACCGAGGAGAGAGGGGCGGTGCCATGAAATAGCTCTTAGGCTAGCAAGCCAGACGGTCATTAACCTGCAACGCAAGGCCAAATTTGTTTGCATGAGGCGAGCAGCTAGACGCTTTAATGCCTGTGAGGATGAGCCACGTTACATTCCCATTTATGCACCCGCATCCAGGGGTTATATATATGTTATGAAAAATTTTATAATTATATATATGTGGTGACATGATATATATATATATATATATATATATATATATATATATATATATATATATATATATATATATATATATATATATATAACAAAATAACAAATAACATTTTTTTTTTAACTTTAAAGATTAATATTTTATTTTTAAACTAAAATTGTATTATATCTATTATTAAAAAAATATTTAAAATATAATCAAATTAAAATTAAAATAATAAAATAAAGTAAAATTTCTTATTTTATAAATAAAGGTTTACAATGAGCAACCATATTCATCATGTCAATCTCAAATTCCTAATTTTCTTATTTATTGGTTAAAGTTTCATTTTTTTCTGTTTTGGAGATTTTTGGGGTTTATTTTTGGTCAAATTTGCTAGAAATTTAAAATGCATTTTAAATTAAAAAGTTAAAAGAAAAAAAAAAGAAAAAAATTATTTCACAAAATTCCTAAAGAAAAATTTTAAAACCCAAAATAATTAGAAGAAAATTGTTTAAATTACCATTCAAAATAAAATATGCATTTAATACACAAGACATTGCAAGTAAGAAACACATTTAAAAACTAAATTATAGTTTTTTTTTTTGTGGTTTCAAAGTGTTTTCTAGGTTGTTTTGAAGGGTTTTTTTTTTATGGTTTTCTAGGTTGGTTTTGTGGTTTTCTAAGTTGTTTTGAAGGGTTTTTTGTTTTATGGTTTTTCTGGTTGGTTTTGTAATTTTCTAAGTTTTTTTCAAGGGTTTTTTTTGTGATTTTCATAGTTTCCGTATGATTGTTTTTTTTTAATTAATTGGTTTTCATGGTTTTTGTACATGATTTTTTTTTTTAAAATTAATTTGTTACATCTAAAAAAAAAATACAAAGGATTGAGTACCTACCTTGGTTTGAGCCTTTGTGATGTTGGCTAGGTGGCTCGCGATATTTATTTGGATGTTGAATTGCTCAGTCGAGCTCCTGTGATCTGTGCAAATGGAACACTCATACTGTGGGAGCGATATATATTAAAAATGAAGGGCTTGATTGAGACTTAACGCTCGATCGACTCCTACAGCTCGATCAAGGGTTAGTTTTTAACCATCAATTAAGCTGCCTTTTTAGTGCCCAAGGAACTCTATTGAGCGCTTAAAAAACGCTCGATCGAGCCATTGAATTTTTCCACCCAAGCACACCCTCTCTCGCTAAAAAGAGTAACCCACCTCCATGTTTGTCCCAGGTTTCTTTATAATCCACTCCAAGTTATTCTAGAAAGTCTTTTTCTACCAATATGGGTTTATGCTTTTCAATTTCCTCCTTTTTGTTATAGACCATTTGTCTCCAATGCTCACTTTTCCTTTAGTATATCTACAAGACTCGATGTATCATTCCTCTTTATGGCTAGAATTCTTTCATTCATAGCTTCAACCCATTATTTCTTTTTTACTACTTCTTCAAAATGTGTTGGTTGGAAAGATAATAAAACAAGATGTACTTATTCATTATCTACTTCTTGATAAATCTCTCTCAACCTTCTCCTTTTCTGTAGAATGGTGAATTCAAATTGTTCGCTTAAGGATGGACTTTGCAAATTTTTTCCACCTTGGGTTACACCTTCAGCTGGAACTTGTAGGCATGGAAAGCTTTGTTTGGGTTGTTCTACTTTTGCTACATCACCTACTTCAAATGTATGTGGAGAAATTTGATTTTGGTTTTCCCCTTTATCTTGAACATTCCATTTTTTATCTTCAAATAATTTAATATCTCTTAAAATATTTTTTTTCCTAGAGATAAAATTGTATAATTTGCAAGCCTTGGATAATTCACTACATCTAAAAAATATGCATTTTTTTCTTCTCTCAACTAATTTCTTCATTTCTTCTTGAACATGTGGATAAGCTACACAACAAAAGATTCTGAAGTGTGATAGAATTCTCTTCACACCACTCCAAGTATGTGAAAAAACTCTATCTTTGACTCTTTTAGTTGGAAATTTAATCAAAATATAAACTGAACATGCCACAACTTCTTCCCATTACTTATTTGGAAAATCCTTTTCCTTCAACATGATTCTTGCCATATTTATGTTGTGTTTTTTTACAGTATTTTGGTTTCTGCTACATTTTGTTGTGGTACCTTGTTGTAAATTTCCAATTGTACATTGATCCTTGCAATATTATGTGAACTCTTTGGAATCATATTCACCTCCTCCATATGATCTTAATACTTTAATTTGCTTACTTTTTTTCTTGTATGTCATGCCTTTGAATTACTTGAATTATCCAAATTTATGATATTTGTTTTTGATGAAAAATACCCATCTTATTCTGTTGAAATCATCAATAAGGGTTAAAAAACAAAAACTTTCACTTATTGACTGGCTTTGTGTTGGACCACAAACATCTGAGTGTACTAGTTCAAGTGGAATTTTGGCTCTATATCTAGCATCATTTCAAAAAACATCTCTTTCGAAAACTAGTTAATTAGTGCTTGAAACATTTACATTGCCTTTGTTCAAATTTTCTTGCTTCTTCCCACATCCACTTTCAAAATGACCATACTTCTTGCAATAATATCACTGTACATTTGACTTATTCATCCTTCTTCTTCCTTTACTATTTTCATCTCTTCCTCTTTGACTCTATGGTTGATCGTGTGGTTATGCAAGTTGATGCATTGTTCTATTGCTAGAATATCCTCTTCCCCTTTGGCTTTTTGTTGAGATTCAACAAGATGATGAGCTTAGTGAAAAGTAAGCACCTTCACTAAGTGGGACCCGCAGGCAATTTTTAGGTGTATGCCTATTTTTAGACATAGTGAGCATATTCTATAAGTTTCAAGATGCTATTTCTAGATGGTTGGTCAAATGTGAAAAAAAGATGAAATTCTATTTTTAGAATATTGGGCGAAGTATATTTGTAGATCATCAATCTAAAAATAGATGCATGTCGATTATTATTAGCTCTTAATAATAATCTGACAATAAACATCAACTTATTCTCTTGGAGCACTTTATTTCAGTATACAGATTTCGGCAAATCAGTGCGCTGAATGAATTACGCAATTCTTAGGGTTTATTGGTGGCTCATGCATGAGGACTCAGTTAGAATTGAAGTGGCAAAGTTATGACAAAGTTGGAAGAGTAGTTTATGGAGTTGTTATTCAGTTTAACTCAGTTAAGTGAGTTAAACTCAGTGGAGCTAGTTGTATCTAGTTTAATTGAAAGATACACTAGTGAGAGATAAGTGAATTAATTAGTTAATTAATTCACAACTAATAACTCACTAACAACTGAAAAGAAACAACAGTTAACTACAGTGCATGTCATTTCCAGTGGAGACCCAGTGGAGAGATAGGTGAAAGGGTGAGATGGACTATCTGTTGTGACTATAGTGATGCATTCAATGCATCTGACACACATTGGAGTTTCCAATGAGGATTGTGCAGTCAAGGCAAGGTAGATTCAAATTCATTCAGGGGTCTTCTTCAACAGGGATTGCTCAGTGGAGGTAGACTGTCAGAAGGTAAGAAATTGGTGCATAGATATGAAAATTTCTACATGACAGTGTGTAATGATTCTTGATTGTATTGAGAGCTTGATGTACTAAGCTTTGTATGAGATTATTACATGATTCCATTGATATACATAATATGATAGTTGGGGTTTTTAGCTTTAAGATTTCTCGTTAAACAACTGTGTTATGTGCAACTGAATTTATTCACATGTGTTTGCAATTGAGTTTTAAATTTCTGCAAGTTTAATTAGTGAAAGGATTCTATATTTTGCAAGAAGATAAATATTATGAGATCAGGAGGATCCGGTAATAAATCAGTATTAATAAATTTCTACATGGTAGCAGAGAAGTTTTGATTACTAGAGATTGCAATTGTGAATAATTGTTGAGTTTGTGCTGGTGGACAATTCGAATTTGCTGCAGAAATTTCTTGGTGCGATAGTTGAGTATTCATTGGAATGTCTTTCAATGGGTTGCGATTGGAGTATGCCCTTGATGGTAGCTTGAATTACATATCCTGGAATGATAGGATGGAGGCGATGCTTGAGGGTAATGGGCTGAAGGATTTCATCGATAGAGATGTTCCTAAGTCGACTTCTAGCGATGGTACAGGACTTGACGCATGGCAAAAGAAGGTAGCAAAGACAAGAATAATTCTGTTGGAAGGTTTGAAGGACCATATTGTGTCAAGCCTTCATGGGAAATCCACTCCATTTTCAATGTGGAAGGCTTTAAAAAATATTTTCCAAAGCAGCAGCGACCAGAGGAAGTTGGCGTTGAAAGATAAGCTCAGGAAAACAAAAATGGAGAAGGGAAACAATATTCCAAAATATCTCACGAAGTTTGTCCACTGTAGGGATGAACTGGAAAGTGTGGGGATTACTGTTGATGATGACGACTTGGTGATCTTGGCTCTCCTTGGGCTTCCGAAGAGTTGGCATAGCTATGAATACTCTGTCAATGGATGGGAGAAACTACCGGGTTGGGAGCGACTTTGGTCGGATCTTGTGCAGGAGGAGATAAGGCAAAGTACTAGGGATGGCTCTTCATCGAAGAATGATGATGAAGAGAATTGTGCTTTGGCTGCCAAAGCAAGGAAAGGGAAAGGGAAGAAATTCCCTCCAAAATCCGAGGCTAAAGGCCTGAAGCTGGATTTGTCCAAAGTGAAGTGTTTTCATTCTCACGAACATGGGCATCTCACCACTAACTACCCATAGAAAAAGAAGAACAAGAAGGCTGTTGGAGCTGCAGTTGGAGAGGCCTTAGCCTCACAATTTTAACTTGATTTCTCTTTGATTGCATGCTTGGTTTCAAGCTCAATGGGATCGGTGTGGTATCTTGATAGTGGTGCGTCTTTCCATATAACGGGAGACAAGGAATTTTTTAGTGACTTAGAGGAGAAGGATCTCCAAATGCATATAGAGATGGGCAACGATGGCAGAGATAGTGCGACTGGCATTGGAACCATCAACTTTGAGAGTGAGTCAGGTAAACCATTTCTGTTGAAAGATGTTATGCATGTTCCAGGTCTAAAGAAGAACTTGGTCTCGGTCGCAATGTTGGAAGACAGAGGTTATGACGTTGTTTTCAGCGAGGGAAAAGCTTTCCTACGACATAAAACAACGGGTCAAACCAAGAGGATATGGATTCGAGATAAGAATCTCTACAAGTTGGAGGTAGATGGCTGCGCTGCAATGATGGGAAAAGCAGAAGAAATGGTGAGCCGGGATGAGGGCGAATTATGGCACAGGATATTTTGCCATCTTCACCATGGCGCTTTGAAGATTTTGCAGCAGATTTCTACTGGACTTCCCAAGTGTACTCTTGCGTAGTCAAATCAATGCAAGGGATGTACCATGGGTAAGTTTGTGAAGACCACCTTTCATGAGAAGGAGAACCGTGCTTCGAAAATCCTGGAGAGAATTCACATAGACGTGTGTGGACCTTTCTTGGTTGCTTCAACAGCAAAAAACAGGTATTATGTTATATTTGTTGATGAATATTCTTGTAGATGTTGGATCTTCTTCATGCAGAAGAAGAGCGAAACATTATCAAATTTTTGTGAGTTTAAAGCATTGGTGGAAAAGGAGTCGAGGAAGCAAGTGAAGGCTCTGCAGAGCGATAATGGTGGTGAATATATCTCGAACGAATTCAAAGACTTCTGTAGCAAAGAAGGAATTCGAGGAGAAATCATAGCGCCTCATAACCCACAGAAAATTGGGGTCACGGAGAGGAAGAACAGAACGATCGTGGGTGCTGCACGAGCTATGCAGCATGACCAGGGCCTACCGATGCACTTGTGGGCAGAAGCATGCAACACTATGGTTTATGTGCAAAACTGTTGTCCTCATAGAGTACTTGGCATGAGTACACCTGAAGAAGATTTTACTGGTAAGAAGCCTGATATTTCTCATTTGAAGATTTTCGGCTCATCTGTTTACATTCATGTGACAAAGGACGCCAGGAAGAAGCTGGAGTCGACTGCAGAAGTTGGGATATTTGTGGGGTACACAGAAACACCACATAATTATCGTGTGTATTTTCCAAATAGTCGAATTATTGTGGTGCGACGGGATATAAAATTCAATAAGGTGAAAGCCATTAAGTTATCGCATGAGAGGGAGCTACACTTGCATGCAGAGGAGGAACTTCTTGTTCCCAAAGATGAGCCTCTAGATGTGGAGCAGCCATGGGAGGAGACTCATGGAGTGGAGGAGTCCACTCATGTAGAAGCAAACATTAGAACAGGCAGAAAGCGCACCACAAAATTTGAGAGACTGAAGCTTGATGTGGCACAGAATGTAGGAGTCCCTACATCACAGCGCAGACAGAGACAGTCACCTGACCGATTTCCTGGATACATGACTCTCATGAGCAAGTGTATTGTGACAGAGCCATCTTCTTTTGAATAAGCAATGCAGGAGCCCACATGGGTAGATGCCATGGTGGAGGAGTGTGACTCCATTGTCAGAAACAGTGCTTGGGAGATTCTTCCAAGGCCAGTGGGTAAATCATTTGTAGGATCAAGATGGATCTATAAGGTAAAGCAAGCTGCTGATGGGAGGGTCGAGAAGTATAAGGCAAGATTTGTTGCCTGGGGCTTCTCAGAGATCGAGGGGATTGATTATGAAGAAACCTTTGATCCTGTCGCACGGTATTCTTCCATAAGGACCATCCTTGCTCTCTCAGTGCAGATGGGTTGGCACATTCATTAGATGGATGTGAAGACTGTGTTCCTTAATGGGATCATTGAGGAAGAGGTGTACATTGAGCAGCCTGAAGGATTTGAGATATTCAGCAGCAAGTCACATGTGTGCAGACTCACGGATCGACACACGAATCGACATTTATTTCACTGGACTTGGCTTCACCAAGAGTGAGGCGGATGCAAACCTGTACGAAATTTTGGTGGAGGGTAAGTTTTTAATCATTGTTCTTTATGTTGATGATTTAATACTAACGGGTGATGAGCAGTTGATACACTCATGCAAGGCAGATCCTGCAAAGGAGTTTGAGATGAAGGATTTGGGCCTCCTTCATTATTTCCTTGGATTGGAAATATGGCACCGAGAAGGTGAATTGTTTGTGTCTCAAGGCAAGTATGCTCGGGAGATACTTGGTAAGTTTCACATGGAGGACTGCAAGCCCATGGATACTCCTCTTCCAATAAATTGGAGGAAAGAGGATGCTACATCGGCAGAGGTAGTGGATGCCACTGTTTATCAACAGTTGGTTAAGCCTACCAAGCTCTTTTGGAAGGCAGGCAAGAATGTCCTGAGGTATCTCAGGGGAACATCTGAGTATGGCTTATGGTACAGATAGGCGGATGAGGTGAAGTTGCATGGCTTCACCGATGTAGATTGGGCAGGCAGCCCAACAGACACAAAGAGCACATCAGGAGGGGTTTTCAGTTTCAGATCTACAACAGTTTCTTGGTACAACAGGAAATAAATATCTGTGGCACTTAGTTCAGCGGAAGAAGAATACATGGCAACAAGTTGAGTTGCATGTGAGGCTATCTGGATGAGGAATATTCTGGTCGGTTTGTTCGGTTCACTTTTAGATCCTACAATGATACATTGTGATAATTAGAGTTGCATTAAACTCTCGATTAATCCTGTGTTTCATGATAGATCTAAACATATTGATATCCAGTATAATCATATCAGAGATTGTGTGTATCAGAATATCATGTTGCTTCAGTACATTCCTACAAAAGATCAGGATACAGACATTCTAACGAAGGCGCTCGGCAGGAGCAAATTCGAATACCATAGAGGCAGGATCGAGGTGAAGGATAATCCCTATCTTGTTGAGAGGGAGTGTTGAGATTCAACAAGATGATGAGCTTAGTGAAAAGTAAGCACCTTCACTAAGTGGGGCCCGCAGGCTATTTTTAGGTGTATGTCTATGTTTAGACATGGTGAGCATATTCTATAAGTTGCAGGATGCTATTTGTAGATGGCTGGTCAAATGTGAAAAATAGATGAAATTATATTTTATGAATATTAGGCGAAGTCTATTTATAAATCGTCGAACTAAAAATAGATGCATGTTGATTATTATTAGCTCTTAATAATAATCCGACAATAAACATCAACTTATTCTCTTGGAGCACTTTATTTCAGTATACAGATTTGGAAAATCAGTGGGCTGAAGGAATTATGCAATTCCTAGGGTTTATTGGTGGCTCATGCCTCAGGACTCAGTTAGAACTGAAGTGGCAAAGTTATGACAGAGTTGGAAGAGTAGTTTATGGAGTTGTTATTCGGTTTAACTCAGTTATGTGAGTTAAACTCATTTGAGCTAGTTGTATCTAGTCTAACTGAAAGATACACCAGTGAGAGTTAAGTGAATTAATTAGTTAAATTAATTCACAAATAATAACTCACTAACAACTGAATAGAAACAGCAGTTAACTACAGTGCATGTCAGTTCCAGTGGAGACCCAGTGGAGAGATAGGTGAAAGGGTGAGATGGACTATCTGTTGTGACTATAGTGATTCATTCAATGCATCTGACACACATTGGAGTTGCCAATGAGGATTGTGCAGTCAAGGCAAGGTAGATTCAAATTCATTCAGGGGTTTTCTTCAGCAGGGATTTCCCAGTGGAGGCAAGCCGTCAGGAGGCAAGAAATTGGTGCATAGATATGAAAATTTCTGCATGACAGTGTGTAATGATTGTTTATTGTACTGAGAGCTTGATGTACTAAGCTTTGTATGAGATTATTACATGATTCCATTGATATACATAATATGATAGTTGGGGTTTTTAGCTTTAAGCTTTCCCGTTAAACAACTGTGTTATGTGCGACTGAATTTATTCACATGTGTTTGCAATTGAGTTTTAAATTTCCGCAAGTTTAATTAGTGGAAGGATTTTGTATTTTGCAAGAAGATAAATATTGTGAGATCAGGAGGATCCAGTAATACATTAATATTAATAAATTTCTACACTTTTGCTTTTACTACCTCTACCTCTTCCTTTACTAATTGTGGCTTGAGATTGAAATGCATTTTCTAATGAGCCATTTCTACTTTTAATTCACGACTCATGACTCAACATTGAACATGTTAGTTCTTCAATTGAGAACTGAGTTAGATATTTTACATTCTTCTATTATTGTCACTAGAATGTCAGATGAAGGAGGTAGGATTCTAAGGATTTTCTTAATGTCCTTTCAATTTGGGACATCCTCTCCAAGACTCCTAAGTTGATTAAGCATTCCCATGATCTAAGTCATAAATTGATCTACTGGTTCAACATCTCTCGTTCGCAGAGTTTCAAACATCTTCGTGAGAATTTGGAGCTTGATATTCTTGACTTTGTTTGTTCCTTAATATGTTTTCTCCAAAATCTCTAAAGCTTGACGGGCATTGGTTGCTACAACAATCTTAGGAAACATGGAATCTTCAACTCCATTGTGCAAATTCCATAATGTACTTGAATATTTTCTTTTGACCCCTACTACTTCTTCTCTTTGGGCTCTTGTCATTACTACTAAATATTCAACATCACGTACTTCATCTTTTGTGACTAGTGCTTTAAGCAATGGAATTCTTTAAAAAATTCATCATCTTTATTTTCCACATATATATATATATTATCCAATTTTAAGGTCACGACCAAGCCACACACCAAATTGGTAAATGAGACCCCCTTGTTTATAGGACAAGGGACCCACCTCCACGAAGTGATTTGACTGCTAATTTTAGCAAGACATACATACTCTACCCCCCTCTACCCCCTCTGGTTTTGAACTGTGACCTCTCAGGAGAAAACACAAGCTCTTAACCATTAGGCCCACTCAAGCTGTATATAAACCTTCAATCACCCTTTTATTTAATTCTTTTATCTTCCTTTTTCAAACCTTTTTTTTCAATCCTCAATCACATTATTCTAAATTATAATCACATTTTTCTAAATTATAAGAAGTATAAGTTTCATTTCAAATTAAAAATATATCCAAAATATCTATTTGCGAATTAATAACGTAACGATAATTTTTGTATCCAGCAACCAAGATAATTAAAACACCTTTAATCAAACTTGAGATGAAGGTTACAACTAATGGATGTCGACTAAGGCAAAACTTCATAATTGCGGCAACTTTTTGAGACCTTGACACCAAAGTTCTCGTAGTTTAGTAAACGACCCAACCTTTCTGCAGACGCCGGCGGCTCCCGGCGGTCGACTCTGGCTCATAGTTACCAAATTCGGCCTAATTGGGCCGAAATTTTTGAAAATTTTGCATTACGGTTCGATTCAGTCGGAAATACTTTCAAATTTTATTCGGTACGCAATCGCATCACGGTCTCTCAATAAATTTGATTTGTTCGGAATTTTTGCAATCCGTATTTTACACCACAGTGCATCTTCCATTTCCTTTTTCCAGTTTCATTTAGTGATTTGAAACGGCAAGTCCAGATGACTCGTGAAATTTCTCCTTTCACCTGTGTTTAATTGATCAGAGGAAAATCGAAATTGATGATAACCACGGTAACATATTGTAGTTGTGGCTTTTGATTACAGTGGAAAAGTTTTAAGGAAGTTTGAGAAAAATGGATATGTACATTTTATACATTTTTGGTAGTGTTGGATTGTGATATGTTCAAAGAGGTTATGAAAATATGTTAGTATTTTGACATTATTTTTTTAGTTAAAGAATTGTTGAGCTAACTCATTATAAAAAAATTAATGGTTTTATAAACTATTTTTAATTTTATAAACTTTAAAATATCATATCATTTCATTTATATTTTTAATAAACATTTAAAAATATAATTAAACATAATTTTGACTGCAACTGCTAACCCAATGTATTAAGCTGAACAATATTGAAGAGAGTTTATTAAAAAAATTATCCATAAAGAGGGGACAAAGAGGGCGACCACTAACCCAATGTGTTAAGCTGAACAATACTGAAGGGAGTTTATTTTAAAAATTATCAATAAAGAGGGGACAAAGAGTATTTTAATAAAAAAAATTGGAAAACATAATGTAAAAATGAAACAAAGTACTTACTTAAATTTCAAAATGAAATATTTAAAAATTCATTCTCGTATTGGGAAGAATTTTGTGGATATTATTTTATTATTTAAAAATTTATTCTAATATTGTGAATATTATTTTATTAATTAGAGTAATTAATTTTAAAATATTTGTTCACCATTTTTTTAAATATTAATAATTATATCATTTTTTTAAATATTAATAATCAGAATGGAATACCATTGATGATATTTAATTGTTTATTTACTTTTTATTAAGATTGCTTAGAATTCAATTTCTTTCCTTGGAGAATTTTGTTTAGGAAATAGATAATAGGGTTTTTAGGTGTTTTGGAATGTTATTCATGTATTGTTTAGGTTAAAGAAGTTTGGTCTTTCCATTCTCTTTTATTCATTTTTACTGATTTTATATGCAACTTCTATATTGTAATTGAAAGCAATATTTGAGAAGTATGAGATTTTGACTATCAAAATTGTTAAATTAGATTTTTAAAAAGTGGAATACAAATATTTTTTAGTAGTGATAAAATAGATAATTTTTTTATAGTATGGAATTTTTGGATATAAATTTTTCCATATTAAATAGAATCTTAATTTGAATTTAAATTTGAACTTGGTAACTATGCTTTGGTAAATGCTAGCACAGATCCATTTTAAGTAAGGATTTAATATTAGCTGAGAGGGATCAATTTCTTCATGTGCAAACTTTTTTATAGTGCAAAATACAATGAGTTATTTTTCATTGTTTAAGTTATATTTTTGAATGCCAAATAAAGTATATATAAGACCAAGTAAAAAATATAACCATAAAATCTTATTTTTTGTTTTATGTATAAATATATATGAAGTTGATATTGACAAAAATTAGTTAATATTTGATTCACACATTTTTTACTTCTAATTACTTTTCAACATATTTAATTTAGAAAAACTTACACATCAGCTCATACTTGTTTGTAGAATAAGCTAGACAAACTTACACATCTCCTCATACTTATTTGTAAAATAAGCTAGACAAACTTACACAACCCCTCATACTAGTTTCTAGAATCGTATCTCCCTTTTGGTTGACAATCGTTAATAATATTAGAGTTGGATGGGATGTTTTATTTATATCTTTAAGCTCAAACCCTACAAGTGTGACTTTCTTTAACTACTTTTAAAAGGCCTCTTATAATGCTGGATTTTAGTTTTTAGGGTGAGAACCCTCCAAGACTTACCATTGATCCTTGGACAACTTTGAAGAACTAAAATATTCGAATATACATTTAGGGATTGAAAAATATTATCCACCTCTATATAACTAATCAATCTAGCCTTCGCTTGGACACTAATGAAGATAAAGTATCATACTTATTGATATGTAGTATTATTCAATGGAATCCTAAAAATGTTATACGCATGTTCATATTCAAATCACCATCGTTTTGCCTCCATTCTATTTTGGCGACATTTAGAGAAATTTTTCCAAATGGTCGTGATAATGACGCTTTGCACAATGAAATAAAACTTCATTGTAATATGAGGTTTAAATACTTCCATAAACTCATTTTAATATTAATTACGTCAAATTAGCATCCCCAAATTTTACTCAACTATGATCTACACGAAAGCTCTTGTAGTGATTTTTAGGAAACTATCATTTAAGTAAAAAAAAAAAACAATCAAAACTATTAACAGCTGTTTAATGATCTTGAGAGAATATGGCTTTAATGGAAGACCTCATAATTTTACTCGTATAGAATGAGATGAACTAAATTACCTACATATATCAAAGCAAAGAATCCATTGCTCAGTGTGAAACATAACAATATCTTACTGTTTAATATATTTTAAAGCCCAACCTCCACCTTGAAAAAAATCCTAAGTACCCTCTAACTACGTAACTTAATATTTAATTAAGTTTGATAGAATTTTGTTTCCGATAGACTCTTTTATGTAGTAATGATAAAAATGGTGGAAAAGGTGTCATGCATTTTCTAGAGTTGTAGAGAATTAGAACCTTGTAGTGTCATGGAGTATTTTTTATAGCACCGTTGAGAACATTGTTGTGCTCCAAAGAACGTTTTTGAGCATTGTGAAGAAACTTTGTAGAGAACATTGTACTTCCATGGGAAATTTTTATAGCACTACCCAGAACATCATAGTGATGTATGCAAATTCTAAAATGCTACTCAGAACCTTATAGTGATGTGGATTTTTTTTTAAAACTACGAGTAACTTCTACAGTACTGTTAAATTGGAACTTCTATAGTACTATTCAAAAATTTATCAAAAATGTAGCGAATATTGCAACAGTGTTTTAGGGAATCAATCAACAATTGTGCACTAACTATTCAACAATTGTGTAATGAATATTTCAAAATTTGTGCAATGAATATTTAAGCAATTGTGTAATCAATATTTTAGTTATCATGTAATGAAGAATTGTATAATGAATATCTAGCCAATTGTGTAATGAATATTTTAGTTATTGTGTAATAAAGAACTCTGTAATGAATATCTTAGTTATTGTGTAATGAATATTTTAGAAGAAGGAATCATTTTAGAAAGGAATATTTTAGCAAAGACATAGAGAATATTTCTACAGTGGAGTGGGTAGTGGTAGAGAATAACATGTTGGTAGTTTTCTATACACAAAAATGGAAAAGCATAAACAATTTATGATTGTAATATGCATTGTAAACTAGGAGATTGAGTGGACGAAAATGAAAAGAGTATATTTTTTACCTTACTACTATGTTGCCAAGTTTTCTCGAGACTTAAGCCATTATTGAACACTATTGGGGAGAGCACATATAATTTATATTGTAACCATTAGTTGTTGAATAATATAATGAATGTGCTTTAGAATGTGGGGTTTTTATCTTGAAAGGGTTTTCCCTAGGATATCTTGTTGTTAACGGTTTTTTTCCATTTCATATGTTTGCAACTACTTTAGTTTGAGTTTTCTACACATTCTTCTCTCATATATTAGTGTAGGAAGTGTATGTCACACCTCAACTTCTTATCATTTGGTACCAGAATTTGATCACCTTGAATCCAAGTTGATAGGGTCAATTTTTTTTTTATCTAATAATTACATGAATGAGAGCTTGTGTAAAAGGATGTCTTATATGAAATTGGAAATCACCTCTAGAATAGAAATTGAGAAATTTAATATCACTAACTTTGACCTTTGGAAGCTCCAGATGAATGTTCTTGTTGTAAATATATAAACATTGGTTATAGTATAAACAACTCAACCGATTGGTATGAGAAATGAATAATGGGTGGTGTTGGAGATAGGAATGTAACCTTATATGCCATTGCTTAGTCAATTTATCATTATTGAATGCTCCTAAAGGAATATATATATATATATATATATATATATATATATATTGCACGGAAGTAATAGGGGATTTCTATCACGATAAATACACGATTAATAAAAAGAATATCCAATAAATTATTTTCCTTCAGTAGTGGTGATGGTGATTTTGTAGTTGAGCACTTGAATGCATTTTATACTATTATGACCTAGTCTGTCTCAGTTGAAGTGACGATGGATGAGGAGGATCATTGTATGACTAATTTGTGTACTTTAATAGATTAATGGTATAACCTGCTAATGTTTAGTCAAATCACTATAAAATATTAGTGCTTGATGATTTTGTGGTTACCATACTTTCAAAGTAGGTGAGGTAGAAAAGCTCCAAATATTTCGCCATTTGTGGAATATCAAAGGATAATTTCATGAAGGATAATTACAATGAGTGAAGAAAATCTTCTCAAGAAGATGGTAGACATGCCTTCATTGTAGACTTTGCAACCTATGCATGTTAGAGTGCATGGATGATATGATTTGGAGCTTCCTTCCATATGTGTTCTCATTGAAATTGGTTTTAATGTCTTCGAAATATGATTTTTTGTTTGTATAACTTGGCCATCACTCTCTTCTCAGCATAGTTGGAAATGGAAAAGCATTGATTTAGTTCCATGACCAAATAGTAAGTAGGTCAATGGATTTTTACACATTTTAGGTTAGCATGAAATATACTATTAGTAAGTACACTTAATGATGCAAGCATACAAGATTTTTTCTCTGGGAAATGGTGTGAGATGGTTCATGGATCTATAGTACTCTCTATGAGAATTCATGTGGGTACATTACTTTAGCTTGATGCATGCACTATTGAGTGTAGAAATTTTTTTATTTCTATAGTAGATAGATTGATAGAATCTACGCCTTTATAATCCAAACCTTGTAAAAATGCTTTCAATTTAGAAATCAAGTTACCTGTAAAGAAGACAAAGTATGGTACAATAGATTGGGTCATATAGGTGAGAAGAACCTACAAGCCTTAAAAAACAGAAAACTTCTTGGTGAACTAAATTATTCTTCTCTTATATTTGATTTTTGGATCATTTCATTTACGGAAAATATAAATGTATTCAATTTTACTCTAGTTGTGATAAAGATTATAGGATGTTGGACTTAATTCATTCTAATGTATTTGGTTTAGTTGAATTTCCTTCAATTTCCAAGGATTTTATATTGTGTTATTCATTCATTATTTTTCTAGGACATGGGTATATTTTGTTATATGTAAATGCGAGGGTTTTAGTTAAGTTAGGGAGCTTAAAACTCTCTTGAAATCAGAATGGTAGTGAGGTTAAGGTGTTGAGGACTAATAATGACAGTGAGCATTTTTCTACAAAGTTTAATCGGTTTGATAAGGAGAATGACATTGAAAGACATAATACAAATCCATATTCCCCTATGAAAAATGGAGTTGCAACATTGATAAATAGAGCTTTCATGGAGAGAGATGAGAGTATGCTTAATGGAGATGGCCTAGAGAATAATTTTTGGCTTGAATCAGTTGCTACTACATGTTACTTGATTAATATATATGCTTCCACATTAACACTCATAGGTAAAATCCATATGGAGGTTTGGTGGAGAAATAATCCCTCTCTTCAAAATATTCATTTTTTTGGTTGCGAGGCATATACTTATGTATCTAAGGAGAAGTGATATAAATTAGATAAAAAGGTATTGAAATATATCTTCATTGGCTATGGTTTTTGTGTGAAATAGTACAAGCATTAGGATCGTGTGGCCAGAAATTTTTTGTATGGAAGAGCTGTTATTCATAGAGAATTTAAGTTTTCTCTTAGAGTGGTATAATCAAATAAGGATGAGAAGATGTTAGTGGTTAAACTACCACTAAATGCTGAGAAAGCTAAACCAAAATGGGAACACAAAGTTCCTTGGATGATAAGGAGGGTTCAAAGCATTTACAAGAGGAGAGAGAAATTCCATATTAGAATTTGAGGAAGTCCACTATACAAAAAATACAACCAAATAGGTATAAATATATACCTTATGATTTCAAATGTATATTTTCTTTATCCACTAATAGTGATGAGATTGGAACTGCTATAGAGCCAATGCGTATGGAAGATTATAAGCCTTGGATGCTAGCCATGTATGAGGAAATGGATACAATAAGAAATAATGATCCATGGAACTTCGTCCCATTTCTTGATTGATAGAAACACGTTGGCTATAAATGGGCATTGAAGAAGAAGATCATTTAGATGGAAATGTTGAAAAACATAAATAATTTTTGGTTGAAAAAACATATTCCCAAGTTGAGTGAATAAATTTCAAAGATTTCCTCTCCCCAATTGGTAAGATAAGATCTACTAGCTTTCTATTATTTTTTTTCGTAGCCTTTGATTTAGATATGGAAATAATGCATGTGAAAAATATATTCCATCATGGTAGCATGAAGGGAAATACCTATATGATATATCCAAATAACTATGTTTAAAAAGGTAATTATTCATTGGTTTTCAAATTAGAAATGTCTTTATATGGTCTTAAACATTTTCCTAGAATATGGTACTAGATGTGTGATTCCTTCATATTGGACTTAAAATTTTGACATTCAAATTAGATGATTGTGTTTATTTCAAATAATATGGTGATATTTTATTTTATAATCACTCTATATTTGACTCTTTGGAAATAATGAAAATGTGATTTTTGATTTGTAGTCTAATCTTTCAACACAATTTGAAATGAGGGATTTAGGGACCTTAAAATGTATCTTGGGAATGAATATTAGTAGATACAAAACACGGAGATAAATTAGGTTGAGTAAAATTAATTATTTTGATTTTGTTTTACAACATTTCTGGGTGGCTAATTCCAAACCACCAACTATCCCAATTTCTATGGGAACAAAGCTTTTAGTTGGGTAGTCTTATACATTACCCATAGAGATTAAGGATATGACCTCTATTCCTTATTCTATTGCAATTGGCAGTTTGATGTATGTTAGGGCTTGTACTAGACTACCCATTTGCCAAGTAGTGGGATTATTCAACTGATTAATGACTAATTCTAGGCATGAGCACTAGATTGTAGTAAAATAGGCCTTCATGTGTTTGCACGTTAACTTTGAATATTACATTTTATATTATAGTAATATTTAAATGGACCTATAGATACTTGATATATGAGATTATTTCAACTCTTATATATATATATATATATATATATATATATATATATATATATATATAATGATATCTACTATTAGTTATATATCTTAGTTGTTTAGTGGAGGAGTAAATTCGATGATAAAACAACAAGTTGTGGTTGCATTCTCTACAACATAAGTATATTATCATACATCTACTCATGCCTATAACGAGACTATCTAGCTTATAAAAATAAGGTTAAGTCAGAATGCTACTGTGATTCAATGTGATTATAATGGTGTCATTTTTCTAGCTAAAATTCCATCCTTTCATGCGATGACAAAACACATGGATATCCAATGCCATTTTGTCAGGGACATCGTAGAGGAAGAAAAGGTTCAATACTAGAGAAAGTTGACACCTTGAAAAATGTTTTAGATGCATTAAAACAACCAGTAAACATAAATATGTTCAAGTGTTTTTGTGAATCGATGGGCCAATTGAGCCTTATAAATTATGTTTTATTTTGATATATTCTCTTCTTTATCGTTGTAAGGTATATGAAAAGTGGGAGAATGTTGGGAAAGGTTATATACACCCTGTAGTGCTATACAAAATTTATGCATAATTATTGAGAACCTTGTGGTACTATGAATCATTTCTATAGCATTGTTGAAAACATTGCAATGCCATGGAGAATTTTTATATTGCTATTGAAAACAATGTAGTTTATGGAGAATTTTTATAGCATTACTCAGAACATTATAGTGTCATGGAATTTTTTTGCAGAACTACT
Organism: Pinus albicaulis; assembly: GCA_034641835.2. Taxonomy (NCBI): domain Eukaryota; kingdom Viridiplantae; phylum Streptophyta; class Pinopsida; order Pinales; family Pinaceae; genus Pinus; species Pinus albicaulis. The sequence continues at coordinate 180,618,730 of CM076583.1, read as the reverse complement.
AATAATATCATAGTGCCCTGAAGAACTTCTACAATGTTTGTAAGAACCTTATAGTTCTATAGGGAATTTCTGTAGCAAAAAGCAAAACTTATGCAACATTGTTAAGAAATTTAGCAACTATGTAGAGAATATTTTAGCAATGTTATGCTAATAATATCTCAATTGTTGTGAAGAGAATATTTTAATAGTTGTGAAATGAATAATTCAATAATTTCACTAAGAATATTTAATTTGATGTGAAGAGAGCATTTCAACTATTGTGAAGGAGAATATTTCAGTAGTAATTCAAAAAACATTTCAGTAGTTGTGTAAAGAATCATTTTAGTAATTGTGTAGGGAATATTTCAATAATGTCATAGAGAGTAGTTTATCAATTTTGTAGTGAATATTTTAGTAATCTTGTAGGAAAAATTCTAGTTGTTGTGAATAAAATATTTCAGCAATTATGTAGATAATATTTTTGAAATGTAGTAGAGAAAAAATTAACCATTATAAAATCAATATTTCAGCAATTGTGGAGTGAATATTTTAGAAATTGTGCATAAAACTATTTTAGGAATTGTACAAGGAATATTTCAAGAAAGATGCAAAGAATATTTTAGTGATAAAAAATTGTAGATAATAACCTATTGTTGGTTTTGTCTATTGATCGATAGAAAATCATAAATGGTTTATAGTTTTACTATACACTATAAATTAAGTGTTAGATTGGAGGATTCAAGATGTAACTAAAAATTTTGAATCCATATCTAAGTATGTGAATGGTTTGAATTATTTCATTCAATATGATTTGATTGTTTTAGTTTTTTTTTTTGGAAATGAAATAATATACATATAAATAAATGATAACGTTATGAGTTAACATGGACAACTAAGAGATACTAGGTATGGAGAAGGTAAAGGGAGTTCTGATACTATCGATAAAGTAAAGAGATGTGGTAGTTAGAGGAGATAATAGGCTAGTAAGAGGTAAAGCTATTTTCTTTAGATTCCAAGGAAATGTTGATATGGAGGAATAAGCCTCTCAATTTGAAAATGAATGGAAGTAGACAATAAATAATCATACACATATTCCTAAAGAAAAATCAACAAATACGAATAGGTGAAATGAAACTGAAGCAGAGTCATGCCATAAACATAACATAATGATGAGGAAAATTATCTTACATCTATAGAAAGATGTTTACAAAGAATTAGAATACAAAATAATCATCTTTACGACAAAATTTAAGGTAAGGATAATCATTGTACCTTGTTATTCTTGGAGGTAGCACAAAAAATCTTGTGTCTTATGAAGTTGTCTAGAGATTGAATTTAAGATGCATACGTGACTTCCATATGCATAGAAGATGTTACAGTTCCTATGGTCACTTAAAATATTTCGATTTAATATAATACTTATGGTCATAGTACCTATGGTTTCATGGCATGTCTTTTTGGATAACCCATGGTATCATGATAAATAAGTTATGCATGGTATAGAAAGATAAATATCTATCATTTAAAGAATTTTGAGAAGTGTAGTTTGATTCCATTGAAAGTGAAATATGAAAAACATAGTGATGTTGGAATATGTGTTCACTTGAGTCAAAATAAATTTTTTTCACAAGTCTATAAGAAATTTAGAATTTTTGGATAGATTTTGTAAAAGAATTTCTCTATTTTTTTCTTGTAGTGCAGACTTCTAGTGAAGGTGGGAAATAAATGGTTCTAAGAGATATTTTATATAAGAAAAACTTTAAAATATATAATTTTACTAGCTCTCTATGATAATGTAATACCATACATTTGTATATCTAACATACTACATATAAAAACTAGAAATTGATCTTTCACACTCAAATTTCATAAAAAATAATATTCTTAAAAAAAAAACCTATCATGTGTAAAAATACGTTGAATTATTTTTCATGATATAAGGAACATCACTATAGTTTAAATAAAAGAAAAACTTGAAAATTTTAATTATGTGATAAATTCATTTGCACGTGTTATGAACCAACTTAATAATCCCAACTAAAAAATGGGTAACCACAATATAGCTTTGAAATTCCAATCATTAAAAACTAAATTTAAGCATCTCAAGTGAAACCAAAACTATATAAAATACATGTGTAAGTGCACAGGTAAAAAGGAAAAAAGAGAGCATGAATTCCCAAAACTTAATGTCATCCAAATGTCTATGGATATAATAAATCATAACCGCTCAAGCATCTACTCTAACTGTCAAATATGCATGGAACTCACTTTCGATACATCACACAATATAAGGAAGATGTTCCCCTTATTTTCTCAAGAATCCTTCAAAGATATTCATTCATGTAATGTTACTCAATGTCGGTAGAAATAGCCCAATATGTTGTATGTTTGTTGATCATCACTTAGAAAATCACTACTTGGATCTTAATATAAATAAAAATAATTTCACATTGAACGGTGGTTTTGTAGATTATCAAACCTATATGCTCATCTATATCCATTTTATCTTTTGCCAAAAACCAATGCTTCCCTCTCAACAATGCTAATTTAAGTCATAGTTTCTCACAAGTAGAACTGCAAAACACCATATGAATAAGATATACTATGAATGAGAGAATTCCTCCCACTCCCCGACCCTACAAATGAATCTTAAAACCAATGGAAGTTAGAGTATTTGGATAAATGATAGGTAAGATTTCTTTTAGAAAGACTAATATAGGACTCTTACACCTCTCAACATGATTTCCCTTGGCACTCATCTCCATAACTATGTTAAAAGGTTTCTCATGAAATTCGTGCATGAATTCCATGATTTTTATTAATAATTCAACGGTCGAAGAATGAATTTTCTCACAATAAGTGGTGGGAAAGGAATGTTTTATTAGAATGGCACTTTGAAATGGAGCATTCAATTTCCCATAGCCCCCTTCCTTTTACCCTTATCAAAATAATATCCCTTCTCATTCTTTTTAGTGCCATGCCATTTATCTTATTTTTTAGCCTTAATATAATCATATTACATCATAGACATTTGCTAGTTAAGCTCATCACTAGGAATTCATACTAACATATTTACATCATTTATGAGTGAGGTAATTTATTTAGGTGAATATGGATCAAATGTTATCATTATAAACTTGTTTTACATAATCCAAAACTCCCAAATTACAATGCATGGCAATAAAATTCATGTACAGATATATAGTACTCACATTTGATTATATATATATATATATATAATCAATGGATCTTACTAAAGAATAATTGTAACCAATGTGTAATATTATCATCTTACTAAAATGAAAAATCTATCAAAATATATAATTTTATTAAGATATAAATATAACAATGCATAAAATTATAAAACTCATAAAAATCTTAATGTAACATGACAAACGTGGATTTCAAAAAGCCACTAAATCTATTGAAAAAATTGTCATTGATGTCAAAGGGTAAATGGGTCAGTGTTGAGTAATGTTTTCAATGATGTCAAATCCCTAATCCTAGGGATGATGCCCTATATTTTGGATGGTCAAATCATGTGATAATAATTCAAGAAGCAATAAAAAAACGTGTTCAACACGCTTTTTTAATGCATCTTCAATTTTTATCAATGTGGGTCCTCTCAAAAGTATGCATAATAGGTACTCGTTGGATGTGAGATTTCATCCCGCATTCAACAAGTGTCTGCACTTGAAATTTGAGTAAATCGATAAGGAGATAAACTAAAAATACAACTAAAAAGGTAGTTTTTTTCTTTTCCCTCGAAAATTCATAATTCTTATTTTATTATTTTTCCTTAGGAGACCAATTTTAGGCTGAAATTTCCTCTAATGAATTTATTCTTGTAGATGTTTGGAGATGATCTTAAATTTATTCTTGTAGAAGTCTGGAGCGAAATCCAAATCTTCAAGTTATTCTTGTAGATGTGTGGAGAAATCTAAAGCAGACCTTTGGTGCCTATAATGTACATGTTTCAAATCAGTATTTATGACTTGTCCTTGTATCATGTTTATAGTATATTTTATTGACCTATCCCTATGTCTTGTTGAAGCACCTCTTGTAGGGAATTTATAAAAAAATTCAATCATCTCTTGTTGAAGAAATTGTGAGAAAAAATTAAAGTTCATTGTGATGGATCTTGTAGTTGCATTGAAGGTCAGAATTATAGTGACACACTTATTGGAGCAGATATGAGGTTGAAATTATTCTACAAGAGATAGTAGTGATTGAATTTTGTTGTAATTTGGTCTTTGTCCCTAGTACGAGAGCCCAAGAGGGTGGCATGGTGGTGCTAGAGAAGGAAATTGTAGCTTCCTTCAAGAGATTGCTTCCTTCTTATATCAGATGTTGGTAAACTAAGGGTTGTAGCTCCTTCCTATTGTGGCTAGTAAATATCTTGGGGTTGTAACCCTTCAATTTGTAGTTGGTAAATTTTAAGTTGTATACTCCCTTGTAATATAAATATATTTTTCATATATATCTCATGTTCCTTTGATGTGATGTTATTGGTTAATGGTTTTGATACTAAATTGTAAGTAAAGGGTAAAATATTGATTCATCCCCCTCTTAGTATTTCCAACAATTGGTATTAGATTCGATTACTCTCTAACATTCTAATCACCATGGGGAAGATCATAAATAGGGATGGATCATATGGAAGAAATATCTTTAAGTAACATTATTATATTTAATGGAAATGGTTATCCAATATGGATAAGTTTCACAAAAACCTACTTGAAGGATATATGAGTGGTTGTTTGTCTCTCCATCATAAATGGTGAAAATTTTCCTAAAAATCCTCTAACTGATCCTAATGAGAAGAAAAATTACAATTTAGAAACTCTTCATTCCATAAAAGGTGGATTTTCAATAACCTTTAATTCCAAGACAATGTCCTGCAACATGTCCAAAGAAGTGACACACTTATTGGACCAGATATGAGGTTGAAATTATTCTACGAGAGATAGTAGTGTTTGAATTTTATTGTAATTTGGTCTTTATCCCTAGTACGAGAGCCCAAGAGGGTGGCATGGTGGTTCTAGAGAAGGAAATTGTAGCTTCCTTCAAGAGATTGTTTCCTTATTATATCGGATGTTGGTAAACTGAGGGTTGTAGCTCCTTCCTATTGTGGCTAGTAAATATCTTTGGGTTGTAACCCTTCAAGTTGTAGTTGGTAAATTTTAAGTTTTATATTCCCTTGTAATATAAATATATTTTTCATATATATCTCATGTTCCTTTGATGTGATGTTATTGGTTAATGGTTTTGATACTAAATTGTAAGAAAAAGGTAAAATATTGATTCATCCCCCTCTTAGTATTTCCAACAATTGGTATTATATTTGATTACTCTCTAACATTCTAATCACTACAGGGAAGATCATAAATAGGCATGGATCATATGGAAGGAATCTCTTTAAGGAAAATTATGATATTTAATGGAAATGGTTATCCAATATGGATAAGTTTCACGGAAACCTACTTGAAGGATATATGAGTGGTTGTTTGGCTCTCCATCATAAATGGTGAAACAATTCGTAAAAATCATCTAACTGATCCTAATGAGAAGAACAATTACAATTTAGAAACTCTTCATTCCATAAAAGGTGGATTTTCAATAACCTTTAATTCCAAGACAATGTCCTGCAACATATCCAAATAAGTGACACACTTATTGAAGCATATATGAGGTTGAAATTATTCTACGAGAGATAGTAGTGTTTGAATTTTATTGTAATTTGGTCTTTATCCCTAGTACGAGAGCCCAAGAGGGTGGCATGGTGGCGCTAGAGAAGGAAATTGTAGCTTCCTTAAAGAGATTGTTTCCTTCTTATATCAGATGCTGGTAAACTGAGGGTTGTAGCTCCTTCCTATTGTGGCTAGTAAATATCTTGGGGTTGTAACCCTTCAAGTTGTAGTTGGTAAATTTGAAGTTGTATATTCCCTTTTAATATAAATATATTTTTCATATATATCTCATGTTCCTTTGATGTGATGTTATTGGTTAATGGTTTTGATACTAAATTGTAAGAAAAAGGTAAAATATTGATTCATGCCCCTCTTAGTATTTCCAACAATTGGTATTAGATTCGATTACTCTCTAACATTCTAATCACTACGGGGAAGATAATAAATAGGCATGGATCATATGGAAGGAATCTCTTTAAGGAACATTATGATATTTAATGGAAATGGTTATCCAATATGGATAAGTTTCACGGAAACCTACTTGAAGGATATATGAGTGGTTATTTGGCTCTCCATCATAAATGGTGAAAAATTTCCTAAAAATCCTCTAATTGATCCTAATGAGAAGAACAATTACAATTTAGGAACTCTTCATTCCATAAAAGGTGGATTGTCAATAACCTTTAATTCCAGGACAATGTCCTGCAACATATCCAAAGAAGTTTGGGATACACTTAAAAATTTGTATGAAGGTAATGAAAAGGTCTAGAAAGTCAAACTTCAAAAATATACATATCAGTTTGAAAACCTAAATATGGCTCAAAAATAATATATTGCAACCTATTTTCTCATAGTAGATGAATTTTTCAACTACATCAGTGGATTGGAGAAGAAATTAAAGATTCCTTTATTGTACAAAAGGTCATGATATTGCTTCCCTTGAGATACAATGTCATGGTATCTGTTATAGAGGAACCAAGAACTTGATTAAGATGTCAATGAAAAAATTACATAAAACTCTTATAACATATGAAATGAGAATAGATATAGAATATGGACAATCAACCATAGAAGCAACTTGTAAACCCACAAAGAAGATAAGAAACAAAGAAATCAAGGTTGAAGGAACTCGAGATGATGAATCATGTAGAAGAAACAAATTTCATCAAGAAGCCCAAAAGAGGAACTAGAAAACATAAAGGTAAGTCACATTTTAAATGTTTTTATTATCGAAGAATAGGTTATTATGCTAAGATATATCCTTTTAAGGAAAAATAAAGATTCCACAAGGAAAAAAATATTCTAAATAAAACACTAGCTCTTCAGGTGAAGGTGATACAAAATAACTATATGCAAGAGAAGTTCTCTTCATAACCCAAGAAAATAAAGATAATGATCATGATGATGAAGAGGCAAATGATCCAGATGATGAAGAAAAAATGTGATAATAGATTCATTATAGGTACTCAAAAAAGTTTTAGAGTATGAGAAGGAAGATGAAGATATTCAAGAAAAATTGAAGAATAAGAAACTAAAAATAGTAAGCTCAGAGAAAAAAGAAAAAATTAAAAAGCCTACTTTAAAAATGAAATTAAGAAATTATCTCCTTAATGGTCCGACTTGGGGAAGAAAATAGAATTGAGTAAGTAATAGACTAAAATGATGAATAAAGAAGAATATTGAAAGAAGTTGGAAAAGGAAATTGTGATGTTGGGTGCTGAAGTTGATAAACACAAAAGGAACTTAAATAGCTCACCAGTATTGGATAACATTCTCAATTGTCAAAGATCACTAGAAAATAAAATATGACTTGGCTATACACTATACAAGTGCATCCTCAAGCAATGAGGACAAAAGCTTCAAGGAAGAAACTAAAAGAATTCATGTTGATGATTCTAAGAACACCCATCAGAAGGATCAACAATAGATTGAACTTCCTCCAAGGCCAAACAACTTTAGAAGATATTCCTATTTTCCCAGGTATCAAAATATTTTTCTTGGTCATTGTTACTCTTGTAGAAATTATGGGCATAAATCAATTCATTTTAAAATCAATACAAGATGCAATTATGCAGGGAACACATGTGATTATAAACTTGCAATAAATGAAATTAGATCAAGAAATACTCATGGAATTACCAACAAAAACTACAATCCATTTGAACCAGTAATGAATAATAATATTTTGTGCTAACAATGCAATAATCTTGGTCACAAGGCATGAGAACGTAGGCATATGAAAGAAAGTGCTCCTATCATTAATTCAAAGAATCCAACTATGACATGGGAGAATAAGAAGAAGTAAAATTACAATGTAGTATTTATCATTGAAGATAAATAAGATGATTGGTACATAGACAATGGATAGTTGACATATATGATAGGAGATCAAAGAAAATTTGTTATCCTACAAGGGAATAGTGACGATATTGTGTTTGGAGATAAATTCTATGTCAATATAATTGTAAAAGCTGTAGTAATTTTTGGAAGCGAACATATAAAAGAAAAAAAATGTTTCTGTAGTTAATTATTTTAATCAAAATATTCTTAGTGTTTTCAAAATGTGTGATTAAAGATATAATCTCATGTTTGACTCTCATAAGTGCTAAATTAGAGACTAAGACTCGAGTACATTGGTTGAAACAACCATAAGGAGACTAAAAAACATATACATTGTAGACAAAGTAGAGAGAAAGAAAATTGTATCCAAGTAAAGGAGTCAAAATCACAACAAAAAAATAAAGGACAAGAAGACAAAAGTAGTATTTAGTGCCATATGTTTAAGTGGAGCAACCCTAAAGACATAAGTCACCCTTTGCCATTGTTTTCAAAGGAGGAGAGAAAAGGAAGTGCAACATGGAGTCAAAGGAAGCGAGGCATGGAGATAAGGGGAGCATGAGTGTTTACATCAATGTCAAGGGGGGAGATTGTTGGAAAAATTGTCCTTGATGTTAAAGGGTGAATGGGTCATTGTTGAGTATTCTTGTCATTGATTTCAAAGCCCTAGTATTAGGGATTATTAAAGCATGTGATAATAGTTCAATAATATCTAAATAATAAAAGGGACGAAGCCCTCAAATGTAAAATTTTCATTCAAAATGAAATCAAGGAAAAGGTGGTCAAATATAAATAAAATTCAAGGAAGGACTATATCATCACGTAACACTCATCAATCCATTTGCAATGGTATATGTCAGTCCCTATAACTCCCTTGAAGAGAAATGATTTTTAATTTTTTGATTCTCCATTTGGATACCATATATTTGAATGCATTTTTACTCCATTTAACAAGCTCAAATGCAAGTATAACATACATGGCTGGAAATCTTATTCTAAGACATTTGAAACGGTATATGGAACTCCCTCTAACTTCTCATGATTTAGTATAAGTGATTTTTTGAATATTCATTATATATTTTCCAGCCGCAGAAGCCAAGCTAGCCAATGGACAAGTTGGCTCAGAAAGTGGACAAGTTGGCCCAGTCTAGACCCTAAAAGCACTATATATATGCATGCGGATGAGGAATTTTAGCAATTCTCTTAAGGAAAACTTACATCAGTTGAAACAAATGAAGAAAATAAGTGTTTCTGGGGTTCATATATGATGAACTAAAAGTGAGGAGAGACCAAATTGGGGAGGTTGTCTATGGAAGGACTTTTGGCACATTTTTTGAAGTTCTTTTTTGCGTCATTCTTGCAGATGTTTGGATCATATCTTGAATTTATTATTGTATAAATTTGGAGCAGACTGTTTGGTCAATTTAGTGTGTCCTAAATTGCTACATTAATTTGTCAATCCGGGATTCGTAAGCTGACGAAGTGTGGCGCACTATATGTGCAAGATAACCTATTTCTTACTTTTTGTCGTTTTTGGTTTTTTTTTAATTTATCTTGGGGGTTTTTATCTTGGTTGGTTTCCTAATGTGAGATGGAAATTCTAAAAGACAAGTATGGATATAAATGTTCAAGGCAATGATGTCATTTATAATGATTTCCCAAACTTCAAACTTCAAAAGGGTTTTAAACCATGCAATGACAAAATTAATTCCTAAAAGAAAATGAAAATGTGCCACTATACTAGTCAAACAAACAGTGAACTATTGATCATGAAACCCATTACCCTTGCTGCTGTCTAAATACAAAATAAACTGTGCCCAAAGAAATCCAAGAATTGCAAGCAAAGTAAAGCTAAAATCAAATTACATCAACTCATATTCTGACCCCTCACCATTAGTCTCGCTATGGCTTTCAGAGGTAATCATAAACAACTTGAGCAATGCGATATCTAATTTGCAGAAAAATAAACTAATATCAAATTACACACTCATACTACAATCTCACCATTAGTCTCGCTATGGCTTTCGGAGAGTAAGCGATAATGACATGAGCAATTTAATATCTAACTTGCAGAAAAATAAACTAATATCAAACTACACACTCATACTTCAATCCCTCACCATTAGTCTCGCTATGGTTTTCGGAGGTAATTGATAATGAAATGAGTGTTGGGAAAAATACTGAGAGGGGGGGGGGGGGGGGGTGAATCAGTATTTAGTGCAAACAATCAAACTTTTACTTTTTCTTTCTAAAAACCCATACGCTACTTTACTGAAGGAAACTAGCATATATACGTGGATATCCTTTACAGAACTCGCGTATGTCCAGAGAACTAATTATGTGTTTGAATCTTAACTCATATCATTGCATTATTCATTCATCAGATATTTTATAAACAGTAAACAGGTGCAGACAGAACAGAATAATAATCACACATATGCAACACATATGAACACCAGGATTTTTAGGTGGAAACCCAATTCGGGAGAAAACCAGCGCTGCCTTTGTTTCAGCCTTCAAAATTTATTATTAAGAAAACTTCTTACAATCATGTACTGGTGCAGACTCAAACCAGCACGCAGGCACCCACCTGCAGAAGGCTACAACCTTCTCTCGTTTACCAGCCTCTCCTGGAAGGGAGCTACAACCCCCTGCATTCATTTTCCAGCCTCTCCTAGAAGGGAGCTACTACCCCCTGATATGAGTACCAGCTTCTACTGGCAGAAAGCTTCCACTTTCATACTGAAGGCTTCATCCCTCAGATCCACCAGATTTCTTCAATCTCTTCAACAAGATTGCGCCAGGTCTTCTTCACTTCTTTTCAGATTATCCTTGACATTCACCATTTCTAGATCTAGAGATCATGTTCATAGGTGCATCATAGATTCAGATCTATCAATTAGGAAAAAGGTTCAACCATACAGATATACTTCAGAGTGAAGTATTCATCAAAGCCCAGACACATGCACGCTCTTTTGCACAATGATTTTCTTCTCCTTATATAGGGTTACCCTTCAACAATACCATGAGTCAAAACCACATCACTTCCAATGGTATTCCTGGACGGGATCACATAGGTGAACCATCATTCAATACAATGGGTCAATACCATGGTAGTTACCCCTGGTTTTGCAAATTTAGAGCGCAGTTTGCCATACGCTACATGGCACGTTATTTCCCGCGTGCATACGCTACTTTGTCTAGACAAATCCGCGTATGCCTTGAGACATAATCTTTTCATCATGTTATGGTACATACTGACATTCCTTCCATCATTACCTTCTGTACTTATTATAGATACATCAGATTTACATCATTTAACAAGTATATCAAGTCAAGAACAAATTTGTCAAGTAGATTGCCATTATCTTCATCAAGTGGGTTTCCATCAAGGACAACACTCTGCATCATATTTCCAACAATGAGTAATTTAATATCTAATCTAACTAATAAAGCAAATGTACAAAACTGAAATAAATAAAACAGTGCTAGAATTAAAAGCTAAGAAAAATAAATCAGCAGAAGGACAAGACTGATTCCATGTCATTAGTCATTGTAAAACTATGTGCAAATGCCCGGGCTACCTACTATAATCTGGAACAAAGACACTGATCAGTTAACAACAGTATAAAGCATGAAAAATTATGGACAGAAATAAAACGTTAATACCATAAGAGATGTAATATATACACGTGAATAACTATGGCATAATGAACGTAAAGAAATAAAGCATGAAACTATACAGCAATAAACAAAACCTCGGCGTGTGCAGGGGCCCTCTGCACAATCCTCGGGCAACAACTATCAACCACGAATTATGCTTATGAACAGAGTCTTCTCATGTATTCAAAACACAGTCATAACAAGGAAATAATGTCACGGCACAGTGGGCTTTCTTTTCAGCAAAATTACATTACAGAAGCTAGCTACTATGCGTATGAGAATGCATTATTTATAACATAGGATGACATAACTACTTTCCTACAATCTGCGCTGATAAAAGACACGTGAACAACCACGTCCAGAAATCTAGCATTATGGCTGCCGTGAAGATTAAATATATGGAGGGTGGTCGTTGGATTCGGCTTATGGAGCAGTTCACAGGTGTTGATATGTCCCCTGAGATTTAGGAACGGCCACGCAAGTCTTCACGTGGTGAAAAATGGAGTTCTGTCACCGTAGGACTCTTAGGTTGACCACCTCTTGACTACCTTTGACCACGGCCTTCTTTGGTGAATTCGACTGAGCCAATAGGACTCGGTCCATATCCATGTCATTTCCAACTTGCCCATGTGGCTTGATTTGCCTGAAGACACCTGCAATATAGAATTTAACAAAATGGCTGCGGAAAGTTGAAGCAGCTGCGGAAAGTGACAAGATTCCACAGCTTAATGAGCAAAAATCTAATTCAAACAACATACACAAAACATAGTTAAAAACCACTTTAAATGCTCTTTTATGATTAATATGCAATGATGTTGATGACTTAGGAGGTTCAGGTAAATGGAAAAAGTCTAGAAAGGTGTATAGGAAAGATGCAAGTTTGGGACTCAACATACCCCCACTGTGAAGGTGTTGCATGTCCCCATGCAACCAAAATTTTGATCATCCTCCTTCAATTCATATGCCCTGATACCTTTGCCAGTACATCCAGTCCTCTTCTCCTCTTTCTTGGTGCTGCTAACATCCTGGGCTTCTTCATCAAGCATCTGAATTTGAGATTAATCAGTGCTCTACTTAACTTCTTGCATTTCTTCTTCAATTTCCTGTTCTTTTTGTGCCACAGTCCCAGATGTAGCATAGTGTTGTCATGAATGATCTTGTCCAATCTGCTTTGCTCCTTTAATGCTTCATTTTCATTTTTAATATGTCTATTTAAAACCTCCAACTCAAAGACTTCTTGTTTCAACGATTGGACTAGAACTTCTTGTGTTGTGTGAGGCTGAGTGGATGAAGTGTTGGGACCCGTGGCTGTTCTTTCTAAGGATTCTATGTAATCATACATCTCTTGCTACTTTGGATCTATCTCGGGTGTCATTTTCCTTGGGCTATCCCCAAAATGCTGTGGAGGAGAATTGACTTCAAAATCTGGCTGAAAAGGACTCATGTCAACATCTTGAGGACTAGTTTCAACGTTTGGCTGAGAATGAGGTGGACTATGGCTAGCTGGAGTTTGTTCAGATGTTCCTTCTCCCAAATCAATAAAATGGGATCCTTTTTTTTGTGCTTTCCTCCACTTTCCTTTAAGCCTGGTGCTTCTTCTTACATGCTGTGGACTACTGTCTTTTTCCTTCTATTTTTCTTTTCCTTTCTTTTTGGCCATAGCTGACTGTTCCTGAAGATGAACTAGTCTCTCAGAAAATAATTGATGGTCTTCTTCTGAGGAAGGGGTTTGATGCACAGCCTCAATGCTTCTTTTCTCTTCTGATTTTGTTGGCTTTTTACCCTCAGTCTTTTCCTTCCTCCTTTTAGACAGTCTTTCTTCTCTACTAGTTCTTTCAACTGTGTTAGTAGGAGTGTTTTGAGTTTTATCACCTGTTTTATTTCTTCTACTTCTTTTTGATGTACTACCTTCAGGGGTTTCTTGGGGTTCTTCAAAGAAATTTCTAATTAAAAGCTGCTCCCAGGTGTCCTTTTTCTCTTTTAATTGTTTTTCTATCAAGATTTTCACGAGACCATGGTGGTACAAATGTGGTTCTACATCCCCCAGATGCTTTTGGACGGTTACAGACATATTTTTCAAACTGTTTAGTAAAAATTATGGCAGATTGAGGGTCTGGTTGTCTAGGAAATTCATCAACAGTCGGGTATGATACATGTACATTGATCCAAAACGTCCCTCACAGGTGATAAAATTTTGAATAACCAACAGTAAACTGGCCCACTCTTCTTTTAAAGCATGGACAGGAATTCCCTTTTTGAAAATGGTGACATCCATACCTAGGTTACGTAGGATCACTCTCCAGGCTTCCTCGCCAATGCTCTTGTTCTTGAACCAGCGTTCACCTTCTTGAGGGAGTTCTGTAGCAGCTGCTATGGATGCCTTAGTCACTGTAAATTTGAGGTCCCCAATTTCTACCTCCAGACCGTTGAAAGACCTCGCAAAAGCTTTTGTTACCTCCTTATTGTAGCCTTTAAACTTTTGAATAAACCGAAGCCATTTTTCCTTTTTCAATATGTCTTTGACTTACGGGTATCCTTCCATAAATTTGGGTCCCTCTGGTTCTGCCCTCAACAACCGACCCATCCTTCCTTCTGTTCTTTAAAACTCGTCTGCGTGAGGAGGGTTTAGCGGAGGTAAGACGGCTGAATTAGCGGAAATGAACAGGGTTTATGAAGGAGACCAGTGACTGTAAGCGGATATCAGAGAATAGGTACACGGAATGAAGCAGAACAGAGAACAAAATGGGGTGAAGGCTTATGTGAGCATGGTGGAAATGCAGCCGTGAGGTCAATAGAACAGTAGGGGGAGTAAAGTGCATCCGGCAGTATTTAAAATTGGGTGGTTGTAGAGTAGACGCAAGCACGTTTATGAAACGGCTGCGGATTTTGTGCGGCTGAGAGAAGCCGTAGTCAAATCAACCACATTCCATAATTACAGGTGGAGTATCAAAGTATAGCCGAACACGAGTGAAGATCGGAGGCTTGATTATGAGGCCATTTAAAAATGAATGCAAGGATTGTGGGGGAATCGTATAGAGATCGTGGAACGGTTATGGAGTTATCAACGCAATCATTGCATATAATGGAGCTATGGTTTATAACTATGTAAAAATGTGCTTGAATGCCATTTGAAATAAATTTCTACTCATACCTTGGAATTCTTTCCATTTTTCATTAGTCTTCAATCAGTTTCTCCTCGTTGATGCTTTTGAAAGCCTCATGTCTTAATAATATGTCCTCATACCTGCATTTGATTTCATGATTGTTGAACTAACATCTGACTATAAATTTTTGAAAAACAGAGTGGTGGCTGCAGAAACTGGTGTCAGCTGCGGAAACTGACACAACAATTATTTGGGTGAATGGAGATGGATAGATGATAACTGACTGAATGAAAATGGTCATGCAAGAAAATTTTTATTGGTGAAATGAAATGAAATAGATGAAATGGAGTGAAATGAAATGAAGTGGAGTGGAATGAAGTGGAATGAAGTGGAATGAAATGGAATGGGTTGTCATAAAACTTGTGAAATGAGAGAGAGAGAGAATTTTTTTGGAAAATATAGGGTGTCAGGTGTTCCTGATTTTCACCCTACATTTTCTGTATAAGACTGCCAATCAGTGATTGGTTTTCAGGCTTATACAATTTTTTATTTTTTTTGAAACTGAAAAGAACAAAGGCTAGGCTGGTGGAGAAGAAGGATTCTTCTTCACCAGCCTTATTGCAGAATTATCTTGAAACATTTTGACAAATTCCTCGTTTGAGAGTGGCTTATGATAGATCTTTAATCTGTGGCCATTCACAATAAGAGGAGTTTGAGATTCATCAATGGTCTTGATTCTTACCGCTCCATTGCTAAAGATCTTGTCAATCTCATATGGACCAAGCCAATGAGTCTGAAATTTTCCTTTAAAATATTTAAACTTGGAATCAAATAGAAATGCCCAATCTCCTTCTTGAAACTTCTTCTCTTTGATGTATTTGTCATGCCATTTAGCTCTTTGATATTGAACTAGATCAGTTCTTAGAATTGCCTCTTATCTGATCTCATCTAGCTCATTCAACTGCTCCATTCTATGCTTTTGGGCTTCTGATAAGTCCATCCCCAACTGAACTGCTATCTTGAAGGTCTTGACTTGGAACTCAATGAGGAGCAAGACTTCTTTCCCATAAACAAGTTCATAGGGAGAATGTCCTGTTGTATTTCTCCATGTAGTTTTGTAGACCCACAAGGCTTCAGGAAGCCTTTCTGCCCAATCTCTTCTATGTAGATGAACAGTTTTGGTGATGATACTTTCAAGAACTTTGTTTGTAGACTCCACTTGACCATTTTCTTGCGGATGGTAAGGAGTAGATCTTTTGTGCTTGATTTTGTATTCTTCCATCAACTTCTCCACCAGGTTGGATGTGAATTGGCTTCCTTGATCTGTCACAATTTCTCTTGGAACACCAAAGCGAGTAAAAATATCCTCATAAAGAAAATGAACAACTGAATTTTCAATAGCAGATACTAATGCTTTGGCTTCTACCCATTTAGTAACATAATCGGTACAAACCAATATATACTTCTTTTGCTTAGATGGTGGATTAATAGGTCCAATGAAATCTAAAGCCCATTTTTCAAAGGGTTCAATGAGTACCTGTGTTTGCGATGGCATTTCATTTGAAAGGGTAGGTTTCCCTACTCTTTGGCAGCTGTCACACCTTTTGACATATTGTTTTGCATCTTTGAAGAGGGAAGGCCAACAATATCCTAAAGAGAGGATTTTATAGGCTATCCTTTTGTTAGCAAAGTGTCCGCTGCATGGTTCATCATGACATGCCTTGAGGATATCAGGCATTTCATCCTCCCTGACACATCTTGTGATCACAATATCTGGCCCTGTTTTAAACAATTCGTTAGAAATCCATGAATATTTTGAACTCTCCTGAATAATCTTTCTTCTTTCACTTGGAAATAAATGTGGATACAGTTTCCCTGTAACCAAATAGTTAGCAATATATGCATACCAAGGGGTTTTAGTAGTTACTGCAAACAAGTATTCATCAGGAAACTTATCCTCTACAGGAGAATCTTCTTTAGTATTCTGAATCCTAGACAAGAAATCGGCTACTGTATTTTGTTTCCCTGGTCTATCCAACACAGTAATATTGAATTCCTGCAAAAGTAGGAGCCATCTTGTCACTATGCCATTAGTAACAGGTTTGTTCATTAGATATCTAATCGCAGAATGATCAGTATGAATAAAAGTTTCATAGCCTGTTATATAATGTCTAAACTTATTGATTGCATGAACAACAGCTAAAAACTCTTTTTCAGTTATAGTATAGTTCAACTCAGTGGGAGTCAAATTTTTATTGGTATAGTAAATGGCATAAGGGACTAAATCCTTTTGACCCAACACAGCTCCTAGAGCTGTATCTGAAGCATCTGTAGAAATATGGAAAGGGAGTTTCCAATTTGGTCCTCTCAAGATAGGTGCTTCAGATATTCTTGTTTTCAAAGTTTCAAAGGCTGATTGACAATCATGATCCCATTTGAATTCACAGTCTTTTGTAAGCAGTTTGAAGAGTGGAGATGCTATTTTAGTGAAGTTTTCTATAAATCTTCTATAGTATCCAATAAATCCTAGAAAACTTCTAACATCTCTTTGACAATTTGGAATAGGCAACTTGGAGATGACTTCAACTTTTGATCTATCAACCTTAATCCCATCTCCTGAAATATGATGCCCCAAAACAATACCTTCAGTAAACATCATAAAGCATTTTTCATGGCTTAATAAAAGGTTTGTTTCTTTACATATTATAAGGACTTTTTCCAAATTTTCTAATGCCTCTTCAAATGAATTACCATAAACTGTAAAATCATCCATATAAACCTCTACACAATCATGGATTAGATCAGAAAAAATTCCTAGTACTGCTCTTTGGAATGTTGCGGGTGCATTACATAACCCAAAAGGAAGCACTCAACAGGAAAAATTCCCCCATGGACAGGTAAATGTGGTCTTATCTTGATCTTTAGGTGCTACCTGAATTTGATTATAGCCACTAAAACCATCCAAAAATGAAAAGTACTTTTTGCCTGCTAATGTATCTAATACCTGATCGATAAAGGGCAAAGGAAAGTGATCCTTCAAATCTTCTTTGTTCAATTCCCTGTAATCAATGCATACCCTCCATTTACCATTCTTTTTAGGTACTATAACCAAAGGAGAAACCCATCGGCTATCTGAAATTGGATAAATGAAGTTTACATTGAGTAGATTTTGGAGCTCTTGTTTCACTATCTCCCTAAGGTTTGGATTCATCCTTCTCTGAGGTTGTCTGATTGGTCTACTGTTTTCCTCAATATAGATCTGATGGATGCAAGTCTTAGGATCAATACCTTTCATATCAGTATACTCCCATGCAAATGCAGTAGAATGTTTTTGCAAGATTTTGGTTAGTTCTTCCTGTTGTGACTTTTTCAAATTTTTGTTGATATTCAATGTTTTTCCTGGAAAAATCTCAATGGTATAACTACCGAACTCTTCCATAGAGTAAAGAGACATTTGTCTTGATGATAAATATTCAATGTCAGATTCCAACTGAAATTGTGTGGGGTCATATTCTGAAGACGTCTCAAAATTTTCTAATGTGTTCAGAATTTGACTATCCTCACTAATTTCAGAGATGGTAAAGACAGGTTGTATACTGTCCTCATCATCGACCCATTCATTGTCTCCTACTTCTGTGATTGCTTTTGCTGGAGGATACAAATTGAATTTCTTTGTCGAATTACCATTAGAAATGTACATGTCCCCGGATCTACAACTAATAAAAGCATCAGCTGTGGCTAGCCAAGGTCTTCCTAAGATAAGTGGGTGCCCTCCTAGATTACTCTTGGGAGTAAAAATCATAAAATCTACTGGATATTCCCAAGAATCTAAGGAGACTGAAATATCTTCTAATACACCATCTGGTTTGATAATTGATTCATCTGCAAGTTGTAGTAAAGTAGGTGTAAAAAGAAGATCAGGAAGTTTTAGCTGTTCCATAGTCTGTCTACTCATAATGTTGATAGCAGCCCCTAAGTCAATCAATGTGTTTGGAATTTCTATCCCATTTATATGTGTCTTGACAATTGGACTACCTGGATCTACATACTTCTGCATGGTAATTTTTCCCATCATGATATCTGCAATTTTTCCTACCAGGTGGATTCTTCTTGTATCTCTTAGTTTCCTTCTTGGTCTTTTGAGACTCTCCTTTATTGTTTTTGCTAGAATAGGAATCTCTCTAATGGCTTGTAGCAAGGGAATCTTGATACAAACATTCTTTAATTCATCTAGAAAATCATAGTTAGGCAACAAGATTTTTTTTTCCACCCCTTTATCAATTTGTAATCTTTCAGGGAAAGGAGGTGTGGATGAAGATGCAGGTTGCTCAACTATAGGAGTTGTGGGGGTTAACTTTTCTTTCTCTTTTTGAATGTTTGAATTTTGAAGAGATGCTTCCTCAGAACCCTTATTGACTTTAAGAGAGTCCTCCTCAGAGGTATCTTGCTCTTGAATATCTATAGAAGGTTTTTCTAAAACTCTACCAGATCTGAGTTGTACATCGTTGAGAGGAACAATCATATAGGTAGGAAATTGTTGTCCTTCTACCATATAAGTAGTTTGAGGATTCTTATTGTTAGGATTTGGCAATGGCTGAGTTGGAAGTTGATTTGTCTTTTGTTGGTATGGGAGCATGAGTTGAGGATTTGTATTTTGTTGAGAAGGTTGATGTTGTGGAAATGGCAATGAAAGTTGTTGTGGATTTTGGCTTGGAAATTGTGGAGCTTGTTGGTTTTGAAAAGATGGAGTTGTGAAAATCGAACTCTTGGCTTTAGCTATAAACCTTCCCCTAGAATCTCTTGCTCTATGCATGTCATTTTTTTTTTTTTTAAGTTGGGCTAATAATTTACTTTCTGATCTTCCAGGTCACACTAGGTGCAAGAAGATAGCATACTTAAGAAATTATTGAACCAATAACTCTCTTTTTTGATCCTCCAGATCACACTAGGTGCAAGAGGAGAGCATACTTAAAGAAGTTATCAATTTTTCCCTTCTTTTTATTATTATTATTTTTTTAATAAATTGGCTACCTAGTTACACTTCCCCAGCAACGGCGCCAAAATGTTTGGTCAATTTAGTGTTTCCTAAATTGCTACATTAATTTGTCAATCCGGGATTCGTAAGCTGACGAAGTGTGGCGCACTATATGTGCAAGATAACTTATTTCTTACTTTTTGTCGTTTTTGGTTTTTTATTTATTTATCTTGGGGGTTTTTATCTTGGGTGGTTTCCTAATGTGAGATGGAAATTCTAAAAGACAAGTATGGATATAAATTTTCAAGGCAATGATGTCCTTTATAATGATTTACCAAACTTCAAACTTCAAAAGGGTTTTAAAACATGCAATGACAAAATTAATTCCTAAAAGAAAATGAAAATGTGCCACTATACTGGTCAAACAAACAGTGAACTATTGATCATGAAACCCATTACCCTTGCTGCTGTCTAAATACAAAATAAACTGTGCTCAAAGAAATCCAAGAATTGCAAGCAAAGTAAAGCTAAAATCAAATTACATCAACTCATATTCTGACCCCTCACCATTAGTCTCGCTATGGCTTTCGGAGGTAATCATAAACAACTTGAGAAATCTGATATCTAATTTGTAGAAAAATAAACTAATATCAAATTACACACTCATACTTCAATCCTTCACCATTAGTCTCGCTATGGCTTTCGGAGGTAACTGATAATGACATGAGCAATTTAATATCTAACTTGCAGAAAAATAAACTAATATCAAACTACACACTCATACTTCAATCCCTCACCATTAGTCTCGCTATGGTTTTCGGAGGTATTTGATAATGACATGAGTAATTTAATATCTAATCTAACTAGTAAAGAAAATGTACAAAAATGAAATAAATAAAACAGTGCTGGAATTAAAAGCTAAGAAAAATAAATCAGCAGAAGGACAAGACTGATTCCATGTCATTAGTCATTGTAAAACTATGTGCAAATTCCTGGGCTGCCTACTGTAATCTGGAACAAAGACACTGATCAATTAACAGCAGTATAAAGCATGAAAAATTATGGACAGAAATAAAACGTTAATACCATAAGAGATGTAATATATACACATGAATAACTATGGCATAATGAACGTAAGGAAATAAAGCATGAAACTATACAGCAATAAACAAAACCTCGGCGTGTGCAGGGGCCCTCTGCACAATCCTCGGGCAACAGCTATCAACCACGAATTATGCTTATGAACAGAGTCTTTTCATGTATTCAAAACGCAGTCATAACAAGGAAATAATGTCACGGCACAGTGGGCTTTCTTTTCAGCAAAATTACATTACAGAAGCTAGCTACTATGCGTATGAGAACACATTATTTATAACAGAGGATGACATAACTACTTTCCTACAATCTGCGCTGATAAAAGACACGTGAACAACCACGTCTAGAAATATAGCATTATGGCTGCCATGAAGATTAAATCTATGGAGGGTGGCCATTGGATTTGGCTTATGGAGCAGTTCACAGGTGTTGATATGTCCCCTGAGATTTAGGAACGGCCACGCAAGTCTTCACGTGGTGAAAAACAGAGTTCTGTCACCGTAGGACTCTTAGGTTGACCACCGCTTGACTACCTTTGACCACGACCTTCTTTGGTGAATTCGACTGAGCCAATAGGACTCGATCCATATCCATGTCATTTCCAACTTGCCCATGTGGCTTGATTTGCCTGAAGACACCTGCAATATAGACTTTAACAAAATGGCTGCGGAAAGTTGAAGCAGCTGCGGAAAGTGACAAGATTCCGTAGCTCAATGAGCAAAAATCTAATTCAAACAACAGACACAAAACATAGTTAAAAACCACTTTAAATTCTCTTTTATGATTAATATGCAATGATGTTGATGACTTAGGAGGTCCAGGTAAATGGAAAAAGTCTAGAAAGGTGTATAGGAAAGATGCAAGTTTGGGACTCAACACAGACCTTGAATTTATTTATGTAAATGTTTGGACCATATATTAAATTTATTCCTAGACTAGAAGTTTCGAGCAGAGCTTGAAGTTATTCTTGTATAAGTTTGGCGCAATATGAAGCATAGATTTGGTGCCTTTATTCTACATTTTCTAACACATTATTTGTTACTTGTCCTTGTAGCAGATTTATAGAAAATTTGGAGCAACACTTGGGGACCTATCCTTGAGTATTTTTTAGTAGCTCTTATAGCATATTTGTAACAAGTTTCAAGCATCTCTTATTGAAGAAGTTGTGAGGTAAAATTAAAGGTTAGCGTAAGGTTACCTATAGTTGCATTGAACTTCAAAATTACAGTGACATGCTTATTGGAGCATATTTAAAGTGGATCTCATTCTATGAAAGATAGTAGTGAATTAATGTTGTTGTAATGGGCTATTGTCATTGGTACGGGAGCCCAAGAAGTTTTTATTTTACCTTTTTATTCTATAGGGTGGACAGGTGATGCTCTGGAAGGAATCTATAGCTTCCTTCAGGATTTGTCGCCTACTTTCAGTGGATGTTGGTAAGCCTAGAGTTCTAGCTCCTTCTAATTGTGGTTGGTAAATATATTGGGGTTGTAGCCCTTCTAGTTCTAGCTGGTACGCGAGAAGTTATATCTTCCCTTGTAATATAAATATATTGTTCATATATATCTTGTGTTCATTTGATGTGATGTTACCAGTTAATGGTTTTGATACTAAATTTTAATACAAAGTGAAAAACCGATTCACCCCCCTCTCTTAGTATTTCCCACAAAACCAATTTTTCATTTTTACAATCAAAGTGTCAAGATATATCTCATATTAAATTTCGCCAAAAATTTCATTCATAACAAATTCTAAATTTTTTAGGACATTTAATATATCCAATGAACTCCATCATACTTTGTTTAATATTCTATCAACTTAACTCTAGGAGATCACTCTGTTTAATTTTATATATATATTATATTAAAATTTGACTAGGACATTAATCGTGCCTTTGTTTGAATACACCTTCATTTTTAAATTACGAGTGATTGAACATTGATTTAATAATGATGAGAAATACCTTAACCAATATATAACCTTGGTATACACAATCGACACTCATGAAATTAAAAGCGAATTCCAAAGAATAAATTTGTAGGTATACTCAACACACACACATGAACTTAAAATACAATTTTAGAGAACAAATTTGTAGGTTACTTAACCTACACACAAGAAATCAAAAGAGAATTGCAAACAAAAAATGAAGAAAATCACTAAGAAAAGTTTCCATAGGGAGATAATATCTAGCCTTATTACTTAGTAAATTCATGGAGATACGTACATGGTTCACAACCATGTGCATTTATACAATTTTTTAGATTGCATTTGAGATGTACAATTCCAAACATTTTAAAATCACCCACCATTTAGAAAAGGAACAAACATGTGTTTTTTGAAAAATATAGTATTGTTACAAACCAAAAAATATTCACCTTGAGAAAACTTTACTTGATATCATGCCCATGTCCATTTAATCACCTTTTTTCCAATGAAGAGAAGCAAAACTCCACCACAGATTCCCTAATAATATTGGTTTTATGAACATTTCTACACAATTTTCTTAAGTATGAACCTCCTTAATATCTACTCCACCTCCATTAGTAACTTGTCTTACGAAATTATATTTTATACCAAAGTTCGTATTCTTAATAAGATAATAAGAATTATTAATAACAGGTATAAAACTTTGATTATCACAAAATACATTTAGTTTTCCTACTTATTTCAAAAATCATCTTGAATTCACTTTAACCAAATTTCATTTTTGCACAGTAGTGAAACAACAATATATTCTCACTTGGTAGTCAATATATCAAGTATTTCATGAATATTTTGCATCCAATTAATATATACTCCTACAAGAGAAAAGACATAACCTAAATTAGATTTCCTTTTACATAAATCACCTATGAAATTTGAAACAACATAACCATAAATTGATTCACCACAACCATCAAAGGTGATGCAATAATTACTTGTGTCTGTAATATACCAAAGCACCCATTTCACCATTGTCCAATGAGGTTTACTTGGATTTTCCATTTGTTGGTTCACTCATTTTTCATTATTTTATCACTATTTACAATCATCCAGTTAACCATTTGTGTCATTCTTTGGCCCATTGGTCACTCCATTTACCAAAATTTATTCTAAAAACTAAATTATACATATCATTATGATTTGGTGGTTAATTATCACGTGTTTTCCTTATTTTTGATTAATTAATTAGAATAATACTTTAATTTTACTAATGATAAGCTGCCAATTTTTCCTATTGCTAAAGTTCTTTTCCAATAGCCTCCTTTGTAGCCAAAATGTCATCATAGTATAAAATAAATTTGGACACATGGGTTTTGTAACTAGGACCCCAACATGGATGTATGTTTCTCAAAAATCACTTGGGTGAAACACATGAGCCTTTAGAACTTGATCAAAGGTGATGATCGAAATTAGCAGTAGTTTTCAGCAAGTAAATTTCCTATGCAATCTATGGGAAGATGAAGATATATGTTGTGAAAAAACCATGGGTTTTGTTAAAAATCATCCCATTTAGGGAAATCACACTTATATTTTCAAAAGAGTGCATGGTTTGATATATTTGGATATTTTTCTAAAGATGATTTTCCTAGATTTCATGGTGCCACTAGGAAAATATGTAGCAGAAGAAGAAGGTATTTAGACTGCCCATTAAATCAAGGATGAGATCACTCATTTCGAGCACAAATAAATCTAGTTTTTTGTGACATCAATCTCCAAGAGAGATTCGAACATAATAAGTTATGTTTCATTTTGTATAAATTCCCAAAGACAGACTATAATAGGGGATCTAAATCTCTGATTTGAGAACACTCATTTATATTATGAAAACGAAACTTTGTTGGAGAATTAATTCACTTGTAGAGTTACATTTTCTGACTATTTTCATATTTTATATTCTTTTAGAATATAATCTTATACGGCATCTTTAGTAGTGTGTAACTAAGCTAGTAGGATTAGTTGTCTAAGGGAAGTGTTACTCTTCTTTCCTTAGTTTCGTTAGTTACAATTGATCTCAATGTGCTTAGTTTAATGCTTTTAAGTATTTTATATTTAGTTGATTTGAATGAATGTTTTTAATTCTCATATTTGTATGGCATGACAACACAATGTAGGTTATCCATAAAAACTATTTCATTAAATAAATAATTTTCTTCCTCAATTGCAAAGTTTTATAGATGCATTAATAATTGAATAGATAAATGGTTATGCCATTTATTCATTAAAAAACATTTACATGGTGATGACTTAAAAATGTTTAGATCCAAGACTGTGTTGAATTCTTTAAATTGAAATTACTTTTTATAGACTAGAACTCTACATTTGTTATTATTTTTTAATAGAAAAGTTAGAAACTAGGCCACACATATATTGTGCATTACACTTCATAACTTTACGAACTCAAATTGATGATTTAAATGTAACATAATTCTAGCTCAAAATAATTAACCAAAATTTTTGGTGTCATCCGTGGGGAAGTGTACATAGGATTTGGTTTCGAATTTAGGAATACAATTAGTTACATAATTAAAGCATGATAATTAGGATGGATGAATTTCAATAAATTTTTGGTATTGTAAGATCCTCCATGTACTAATCCATGTGCTAGATGGAAAATATTAACAAGTAGTTAAAGCGTGTTCAATAATTCATTGAGTAAAGAAGAATGTTACTCCAAGGAATCTCTCAAATACTAGGAACATCTAGATACATAATCACATCATAGGAGGAACATCCAAATTTCCATTAGGAGCATAAATACAGTCGAGGTGTTATCAACCCAATAATTGTCAAGAGTTGTTATTATTTTTGTATTTTAAAGAATATTAGAGGTAACCACAAACCTACTTTTAAGCCTTAGGATCTAGCCTTCCTAATGCTCAGAGAGGGCTCTCTCTATATGATTTAACTTTGCTGATTATATTTGATTTTAGGCTAGTTATGTAGGATTACTTGGGGTTTTGATTTGGATTTGGTTTGATGGTGAAATTACTTACTCATATGGATAATTGTAGGTCTGTACTCCATTGGGCTAATGGAGTCAATGTGTCAAGCAATCAGATCAGGATCAAGGTCTAAAGGGAAATGTTTACAAGGAAAGATAGTTGAGTTACTTCAGATCTTCAAGGCTGATGGTGAAAATGGTTTCAATCGGGGTAAGAGAGCAATTAAGGGTTCTCAA
Organism: Pinus albicaulis; assembly: GCA_034641835.2. Taxonomy (NCBI): domain Eukaryota; kingdom Viridiplantae; phylum Streptophyta; class Pinopsida; order Pinales; family Pinaceae; genus Pinus; species Pinus albicaulis. The sequence goes on along the minus strand of CM076583.1, from coordinate 180,592,723 downwards.
ATCTGGATAATGAGTGAAAATATAGAGGCCAATTGACATAATGGAGAAATTAAGAATTCCTTTATCTGTATATCAGAAGAAAAACATATAAATGGTAAACAGTTCAAAATAGAGTGCTTTTAACGCATTATGAAATACCATTCCTGATTTATCATTTATATTTAGGCAAACATATTAGCATGTGAAACACATAAGAAACTGATAAAGAAAAAGTAAAAATACTTCACTAAAGTGGCCCAACACATGAATCCTGTAATATGATGCTTTACTGCTTTAATCTAGTCCGCTGACTTGAAATTGGTACAATCACCCTTTGGTTTAGAATAGTACAACTATAGAAATATTCAGCAATTCATCCACCCTCAAAAATTCCAAATGAGAAGTATTAATACAAAACCTCTTACAAAATATCCTAAAACAAACTTAGGAATTATTCATGGAAAAAGAAATATCTTCATGCAAGAAGATAGTGACAACTTTCTAACTAATGCTAGTTGTCCCTGTTTTTATTGAAATTATTGTTTGTTGTCTTCACTTGTTGATATTTTGTTGTTGATTTGTCTCTTGATTGTTGCTCAACGAAGGCTGTGGTTGAGTGTATTTAACGCTGACAGCTTTATCTCTGTTTTGATTGTAAATTGATACTCTTTCATTGTTTCTTTTTAACTGTAAACTGTGACTGATGTGTTTTATCTTTACTGCTCTACTTTACTACAAACTATTTTCACAGTAAATCAGCCATTTTTCCCTAGAATTATTCCTGTGGAAATTTTATCTTCATCATCCTTCTGAATATCTCATCAGCTTTAGTATACCTTGAGAATGTAGGCTTATTAATAAATATGTGTTTTACCTCATGTTGTAACTAGAATAAATTCTCAAAATTCTTGTAAAGTATCTTCCCTGTTGGAATTCCTTGTGAGGTAGGCAGATTAGTCTGATCTTTGGCAACTTCTCTCATTTTCTTATCATAGTCATCCTGCTTCATTAATTTTTCATGTATAACCAGAGGATTGGGAAGGCCTTTCTGCCTTAGGACAACAAATTTCATCATAAACCTTGTGATGGAAATCTCCATATTCTGGCATTTCTCTTCTAACTGTATCATCAAATTCTTCTTAGAAATTACCTTCCTAACTTCTAAGATGGTTTATGTTCTGTCATTAATTCCAATTTCTTCAAGTTCTTGTCTATTTTTGGAATTAAGAAATTTGATAATTTCAAGAGCTTCTTCAGGTTTCTTACCAAGCTCTTCTTTGATTTTCTGAATAGTTTCTCTTGCTAATTTGACTAAGTCATTTTGTTCATATATAACCTGGATTGATGGCCAAATATCATTGACTGCTTCAATGATATTGGCCCATAGCTGTTGTTTGACTTGTGCCATGGGTTATTTTAATGTTAGATATTTTTCTAACTTCTTAACTTGCTCATTCAACCTATTTTCCCTTTGTTCTTCATTATTATGCATTATTTTAGCAAGTTTCTTTTCATCTTCAAGACTTTTAAGCTGTTCTTTAAGTACGTTAATCTCATTGGTCTAAATAGAAATGTCTTGCATAGCTTTTACTAACTTGCTTGCTTCATCTGTATGTTGTGTTGTTGTTGTTGAAGACTCAGTTGCAGAAGTTGTTGATGAAGTGAATGGAAGTGTTGTAGCCATTGGAACTGTAGGAGCTAATGATTTTGCAAATGTGGAAGGTACAACTGTGGTGACTACAGGAATAAATATGACTCAAACTTCTGCTTATCTATCCTTTTTCTCTTGGACCAACTTTTCCATTTCATTCTCCATTTCTTTTATATGGCCAGTCAACTGTGGAATGAGACTCATCATCTCATCTTTCTTTTTTGTATCCTATAGTACTTCCTTTGCTTGAGGGTGTTCTGTAGGAGTCAGCTTGAGTTTCTTCTTTAATGTAGCAATGTCTGCATTTTTCTTTTTGATCATTTCATCTGCAACTTTTACATTATTAGGATCAAATCCTAAATCTTCCAAAGATTTAATTCTATTTTATTTTTCCCGTGAGGATGATTTTTCTAATCTGAGTTGATCTCTGATGTTTGCAAGAGTGTTTTGAAGCTTCTGCACACCCATTTCCTTGCTTGTCATGGTTGAGTAAAGAATTTCACTGGCCTGTTTTTGAAATTCAATCTAATTAATGGGATGAAGGTCATCTACTTGAACTTCATATGATGATTTTTTGTAATTTGTTGGTGTTTTAGGATGCTTTACTTTAGGCTACAGGAATTTCATCTGCATTTTCCTAGTCTTATAGTCAAAATAAAAAAGCAATCTACTTTGGTCACTGGGTGACTGCTTCCAATACTGATTGTATGTATCAGTCTTCAATGCTTCATTTTCCATCTTTATTTCTCTGTATTTCTGCATGATATCTATCTCCTTCTCTGTTGGTTTATTGGAAGAGGACATGTCAACACTGTGTTGCTTCTGAATAAGCTGAGTGTGTGAAGTGGAAGGCTGTTGTTCTTCTTTAATCACTGTAGGAGGTGCATTGTCCTTTGCTGTTGTATTTGTATCAATAACATTTATGGTTTATTCTCCTTCATTGGTAGGAAGCCATTGTTCTGTTAATTTTAATCGTTTTGATTAATCTTTTGACTTAGAAGAACTGATTTATGCCTGTAGTAGCACCTCTAACAGATATTTTTAGTTTGCAGATAGATTTAAAGATAAAACAGGGGTTTTATCTATGGTCTGCAGAGGTTTATTTCATCAAATTGTATTTTCTGTGCTTAAAACAGTTTTAGGACCTCATAATTCTGCAAAAGGAAATTTAGGGTCTGTAGAAAAGGATTTGGAAGATAAAAGGGATTTCTTTTAGGTCTGCAGAGGCTTAAACTTCTTCAATTAATTAAACCATAATCTCTGTGACCAAACAACAATCTCAGTGTCTCAGAACTCTATAAAAATAGGTCCAGGGTTTGCAGAAAGAGCCTTTAGAATGTAACATGGCTTTCTTTAGGTTTTCAAAAGGCTCCTAAATGATTCAATTAGTTGAATTACTTCTTTAGATCAAGAAAAAAAAAGACTTTTATTTGAAGAATACCTGGGAAAAATGCAGATCTAATTTGCAGGAGGGTTCTGGGGTTGCAGAAGACTTCTCTGAGGCTTCATAGGTCTTTATAGTTGTTTTGAATGTCTTATGTAATGTTTTAGCAGCGAATTGGTTGGATTCTGTTTCAATTTGGCTTAAAAACAGAGTTGACATGAATATTTTTGGTCTAAATAGCTCTTTCTGCGTGAAAATGGTAACAGAAAGTGGTAAAAGGTATAACAAAGGGTGGCTATATAAATTTTCAACCAACAGTGTTTACATTGAATGCGTAGGTGTATCTGAATTAACAGGGTGTTTTGCGTGTCGGGGGGAAAACCGCTCAGTGGTTTTCGCAAGCGCCAAAGGTGGTTAGTGGTAATAGTCTTGAGGATGTGATCAAATAGGAAAGTGCCACGTAGCAAGGAGGGAAACTCTGAAAACCGCTGATATCACATGGTTTAGGGTATGTTAATGATTGTGCTATCGGATGTGTGACGAGGTTTGATAGTCATTAGATCTGGAGGGTGACGATCTAACAGATAGAATAATGCGATGGAGTTGTGGGATTGGATAGGCGTGGGGCCCGGGGTTTATGATATGTGATTGGTTATATATATTAAAACTATGGTTTAATACATATAGTCAGGATTTCGATGAAATTGGTTATACATGTGATATGGTCGGGTTTTACGATATAACCAATGAGTTTTAGGTAAGTGGGGCTTTATAACAGGTGAGGATAATATAAAACATAGTTTAAGAATAAAATGTGGGTCTAGGATATATTACATGTGGGGAATATTAAACTATAGTTTAAATAAAGATAATGGGTTGGGACTTATATAGTAAGGATTTAATATATATGGGATAAAGGTTTATAAAGGGAGCTAATACATTATGTTAAATTTTAATAATGGACAAATGTAAATAAGAGTGATATTTGTATAATACACTAAGTTTAACTTTGAAACTACTATCGGGAATGGATTTCTTCACTGTGGGACCCAGCATATCACCTTTTTAATGAAATACTTAGAATAAAGGTATTTTTGGGTTTTTAATGTATTTTTAAATGAAATTGGAATTAATAAAGGATTTTTACTTTTCCAAAGGATAAATGTGCATTTTAACTTTAGGAAAAGGGGTTTTGTAATGAAAAATGAGTGATAATGGAAAAAAGGGAAAAATGGAGCGGGGGGGAGGGGGTATTTTTACAAGGGGAATGATTTTGTAAGGAATTTAGTAAATGAAATGACCAAATTTCTGTTATCCATGATTGTAAAAACTGCTTCTACCTACCCATCTGCTACCCTAACATTTTTTCTTCATTTACATGGGTGCATTTGAGCTTGCAGACCCTTATTCATTTTTCTTTTAAACAACAAACTAACTAATTCTATCCTTATTTCTTCCAAGGGCTCAGATTAAACTGTTGAGCTCCTTATTATTCTCTACCTAACTATTGATCTGCCAAGATTAAAAATTTTGGCTAGATATTTATTCTCTATCTAGCAACATGAAATTTAAAGCATGAAAGGTCAATATTAATTTGTTTAACCTTCATGGATTGTGGAATTTTTAACAAGTTGCACACAATATTTATTTTGCAGTAAAAGTAAATAGTAGTGGCATTTGAATTTTCATCACTTTCATGTTTTATTTTATCTCTTTTTTATTTGGGGTTCATTTTCATATTCTTTTTTATCTTTTTTCTTTCAAGTCCTTTGGTTTTTCTTTTAGGACTTTTACCCTCTTTACATTTTTTATTTTCCTAATATGGGAAAACAATTTACAAAAAGAAAATTATGTACATATTACAAGACTAATTAGAGTAAATTCAAAATTATGAATCCTATTATTATAGGACCCTAACAGTGGCTCCACATGGGGATGACATTTCCTGCTGAAATGCCAAGAAATTTGAGACTAGTAGCCTTTGAATTTTGACTGTGATGGCCTTGAAAATATTTTCTGAGCTCTACATTATTCATACTTATGATATTTTGTCTTTCAAAGCTTAGGTCCTTCTCTTTGGGCTTCAACTTTTCTAGAAGAACATCCAATCCAATCTAAAATCTGCAATGTTATGTACAATGAGCAAAGTAGACAAATTGAACTATTGTTATTCTAGGGAAAAACAATTCTTCAACATTCTACCATTGATAGGTCCACCTAGCAGATCTGATCCATCCAACTCCTTCAAAAAGCATGCATTTTTACCTCTATAACCATAAATGACATAAGGGCCTTTCCATAATAAATAAAATTTCCCATGTTTACCTTTCTCTTCTCTCCTGGAATCCCACTTAAGAACTTTGTCACCTATATAAAAATCATCTTCCTTAGTCTTCTTGTCAAATATATTTTTAATATTTTCTTGAACAAATTAAGACTTGAGATAGAAATCTTCCCTGGTTTGCTGCAAGTGTATGGTTTGACTTATCCTTCTTTGGATATCATTGGTTTCTACCTGTAGTTCTTGTATTATTTTCATTACTGGTACTCCTAAAAAAGATGGAAAAAGAGCATCCATCCCATAAACCAGCTGATAAGGGGATGTACCAATTGACTTCTTTGTGGTAAGTCTACCTGCCCATAAGGCATTCACTAACCTTTTGTTCCAGGTTTTCTTATTGTCTTCTAGTAGTTTCTTGATGATATTCACAAGGCTTTTATTGGAGGATTTAGCAAGACCATTACCTTGAGGGTAATAAGAAGTGGAATGGCCAATGGTAATTTGGTATTTATTACAGAATTCAATCATCTTTTTGGAATTGAAAGCAGTTGCATTATCAGTAATGAGATTTTGGGTGCTTCCAAATCTAGACAGTATATTATTTTCTAAGAATGAGATTATGACAATATCAGTGGCTTGCCTGGAAGGAATGGTTTCTATCCACTTAGTGAAATAGTCTGTGGTTGTCAGAATACATTTGTGTTTGGTTGATGATGGAGGGTGGATTTCACCAATGAAGTCTAAGCCTCATTGTTGAAATGGCATTTCTATGGAGATGGGTTTAAGGGGTAAAGGTAGCAAATTTTTCTTCCCTTCAAATATTTTTCATTTGTGACAAGAGGTCACATACTTTTTCACATATGCAAACAGTGTAGGCCAGTAAAAACCAACTCTCAAGATTTTATCTGCAGTTGATTTCCAGTAAAGGTGTCCTCCACAGTCACCTGCATGAAACTCTTCCATAACTTTATCAGCTTCATCTTTAAGAAAACAATTCAATAAAATGCCACCATGATCTTTCCAAAACAGTACATTTTCTATGGTACAAAAATTCATTGCCTTTAACTTTAAAAATATAGCTTTAGTTCTTGATAATTCAGGAGGATATTGTAAATTTAGTAATACAAATATAATATCCACATACCATGGTGAATCTGAAAAGGCTTCACTGATCTGTGGAGTCGCCATCTCTTCCTGATCATCTAATTGGGCAATAAAATTTATATCTAAAGAATGAAAATTTGATTCAGCCATGAGTTTGGCTAAACCTTGAACTTTAATGAGTTTGGTGGGCTTAATTTCTATGTCATATTCCAAATTGGTGGCAATCCATTTGCCTCTTTTACCATCAGGCCCATTCTGAGTTAGAATGTCCTTCACTACTAAATTTGGAACATAAGCAATGATATGTGAATACAGGATGTACACTCTAAAGTCTTTGATAGCCTTCACTAAAGCTAGTGCATGCTTTTCCATTATGTTATACTTTAAAGTGGCATCTCTAAGTGATTTTCTGAAAAACGAAATGGGATTCTCATAGCCCTGATCATTCTTCTGCAGTAAGACTGCAACAATAGTATGTTCTGAAGAAAAAGAAAAAATAATGAAATATTTTTTGAAATTAGGACTTATTAGGACTGGTGTTCTTGGCAAGGCTTGTTTGATTGATTCAAATGATTGTTTTTCCTCCATAATCCATTTAAGTACTGAGTCTTTTTTCAACATGTCATTGAGTTCTCTAATTATTTCTGCTAAGTTTGAAATTAATCTTCTGAGAAAATTGATTTTACCTAATAAAGCCTACAATTATTTAATATTCCTAGGATCTCTTATGTTCAGAATGGCCTCTATTCTAGCTGGGTCTATCCTAATTCCTTATTTTGATATAATATTCTCTTGTAGTTTGCCTTCTTCAAGTCCAAAAAGAGTCTTTTTAGGATTTAAATAAATGCCAAATTTCATGCATTTGATAAACACTTCTCTTAGGTAATCTAGATGCTCATTATTAGTTTTTGAAAATATAGTTATATCATATAGATAGATCACTAGAAAATCATGAATTTATTTAGAAAAATCTATATCCATAGCTCTCTGAAAAGTGGCTCCTGCATTCATTAATCTAAAAGGAATTTTCACATACATGAAAGTACCCCAAGGAGTAGTAAATGCAGTCTTTGGTTGGTCATATGGCTGAACTAAAATCTAGTTATATCCAGAGAATCCATCAAGCAATGAAATCCTGGAAGAACCAACCACCCTCTGTAAAATGTGATCCATCTTGGGGAGAGGGTAGTTATCTTTTAAGGACACTTTATTTAAATTATGGAAATCAACACACAATCTGATCTCCCATGTCTTCTTCCTAGTGGGAAATAGGTTTTAAACCCAATCAGAATATCTCATAGGTGCAATTATCTGGGCTTCATACATTCTCTTAACCTCTTTTTCAATTAATAGCATTAAAACTGGATTGATTCTTCTAAGCTTCTATTTGAAAGGTTTTTGATCTTCTTTTTTAGGTATTTTGTGTTGTATTATGTTAGTGTCATAAGATTTTAAGTCCTCATAACTCCATGCAAATACATCCCGAAATTCCATAAACAGAGCTATGCATTTCAATTTTTCTTCTTGAGGTAAGGCTTTTGAAATATTGATTAGTTTAGGCCTTTGTTTTGTTCCTATATTGCATTCTTCAATATTTGATCTTAATGGTTCCATCTTTGGTTTTCTTGCAACGTCATTTGAATAAAAAAGATCTTCTAAAGGGGCTAATCCCTTAGGTAAAAAATTGTTTTTCAGGTTTAAAATGTCACAATCATCATCTGTTAATTCTTCAATCTATATTTTTTCTAAATTATCTATTTTTACTTGAGTGAATTTAGTGTGTTTAGTGAAATATACGATATTTACATCTATCTGACTCCCTATTTTATCATCTATTGTACAGTCTGTGTCTATGTTATAATTCTGAAATTCTCCTTCAGCATTCATGAAATGATAGATTTGTTCATCCTATGAAAAAAAAATGCCAATATTTTAGATTATCTAGTATTGTAGGCTTGTGTTTAAATTCTGTTGTATATTGATGATTTGGTTGAAAAGGCAGATTACATGTACTAGCACAAGTTGCTAAATTGTGTGCTTCTATGTTTTGTTTTCTAGGAATTACAGCAAAGTCACACTCAAGCAATTCTTTCATCAGATCTAAAATTGTTTCTCTATATTGGCTTAATCTAGGATTATACACAGAATATTCTCCTCTAATCTGTTTTAAAATTAAATCAATGTCTCCCATGATAGAAACTCTTTTACCTCCTAAATTTCTAACAATATGCAATCCTAAAATCAGAGCTTCATATTCAACCATGTTGTTTGTACATTTGAAATTGAATCTAAACGCATGACCTTCTGCATGATTTTTTTCCATGTTGTGTATCCAAACTCCTGCTCCTACTTCTAATTTGTTCACTGATCCATCAAAATCTAAATGCCAAATTGATTCATGAAATATGTTTTCACTGTCTCGGTATTTCTCTTTCTGTTTTAATTCAATTTTGTTCTCTATGCTAGTTTCAAAATTACATAAAATGAAGGAGTCCATATCAGTAGGTGTAGAATAAATAGGATGGCTTTGAGGTCTTCCTACACTAATAACCATGTACTTCATTAATGTCTCTCTGTAAAGTTTCTTGGGTTGGCCAAAAACTGATATTGTTGTATAAGACATGTCTAGTTGTAGAGATCCTTGTAGTTTAGCTCCCCATGAGCGAGATAATAGCATTCCATACTTAGGAGGGATGCCAACTATTATATATCCATGACTATGATTTTTCTAGGGTATTGAACTAAAGTAACACATAAATATCTGATTAAACCTAGACATTTCACTTTACTGGAATCAAATGAGAAGAGATCTTTATAAGGTCTAGTGATGTCTAAATTCAAGGTTTCCATTATTTCTTTTGGCATTAAATTATGTGAGGCACCTAAATCTAGCATTGCATTATGTAAAATATGATCATGAATAGTCACGCTAATGGAGAAAGGAGGAACTCCTCCCTCTTGGTGTTTTCCATTAACTTCAGGACCAAAGATTAGTTCTGGTTGATCATCACTTAAATTTACATATTCTTATCCATCATTCATATTTAAAGTCTCAGTGATATGTGATTTGTGTAGATCATGTTTAACCAATTTTGTTAAAGGAATTGGTATCTTCAGTTTGGAAATTTCAGCTTGGATGTTGAATGGTGCTTGCAATTTTCCTAACTGAATTATTTCTTCTTTTGTAACTGTAGTTTGGGTATGTTTATCTTCTTTTTCTACAGTTGGTCTTTCATTTTTTGTTTGTGTTTCCACTACTTTACTGCTTTTAATTTTATTTTCAGGGACAGTTTGAGATACAGTGGAAGTTTTGGCATGGTTTGAGGTTTCAGCAACTGTTTTGGCAGCAGTTGTTTTAGGATCTGCTGATTTTGGATCAACAACAAATGTTTTTGGATATGAAATTGTTATCTTAGCGGCAACATATTTTTGAGGACCAGCTGAAGTTTGAACATCAATATCTGTAATGTTAACAATTTTAGTACTGGGTGTAATTTTGGGACTTGAAATTTTATGATTAGGATTTGAATTCTTCTGAGTTGAACTACAGTTTTGCTGGGTTTCCCTAGGAAGAATTTGCAGAACTTTAGTTGTAGGAGCCTCTATTGTTTTCTTTGTTTGAGTTTGGGCAGTTTTCTTAGTAGGGGCTTCTACATTTTTCTTGCTCCTAAGGTTATATTGCTTATGAAATTCATTAATTGCAAACTCATAACCCTCCTTGTAATCAAAAGACTCGCCATAATTTAATTGTAGTTGTTGTAATTCATATAACTCATGTTCTTCTTATGTAAGAAAAATGGTGTTATCATCATTAATGCCCATTATATTGATTTGAGTGTCTTCATAATTTTCATTTTGGTGAGAACTTTCAGCATATTTCTCTTGGAAAGGTGGTCTTATTGTTTGATCAGGTGTTGATTCTCTAGATTTACCAGTGTTGGTGTTTTTCTTGAAATTGGGATTTCTTATTTGAGGTCCTTATTGTTAGTTATCCTACTGTGGCTTCCTTTCCATGTTATCTAACCTATCCATAATTTTTTCTAATGCTTTTTCTAAGTTATCTATTTTCAAATCTGAGGTTGATGTTTCCTCTTTTATTGTCACTCTTCTTTCATTTCTTAATCTAACTTTCTTAGCTAACAAGTTTTCCTCTACACTTACAGCATTTCTTTGCATCTACTCTAAGGTTTTTGGGTTTCTCTCTCTCAGTTGGTAAGCCATATCTGTATCAAATCCATCAGGGAATTTGATAAGGGTAGAGTCTGGAGGAGGTTTAAGATTAGTAGGGATTGCATTGTAAATTGCTGTTATATCTTGTACAATAGTATTGAACTGTTTCATTTGGTTCTCTTTTTATGTTTTCAAATTCAGACAAAATTTTTAATGGATTCTTATTTTTCTCCCATATATTAAGAAAAATCCTATCGAAAACAGCTAAATCTGCAATACTACCAGCAGGAAAACCTTTAAACCACTTATTAACATCACCAACTAAACTTTGAACAAAAATTCTCATTTGAACATCTGCATCATCTAGTTCATGCAATTCAAAGTAGTCTGCCATTTTATGAACATGCTGTTGTGCAGTGTAGTGTGTTGTTCCATCAAATTGAGGGATTTTTCTTTGGTAGTCTTGGGGCATGGTATTTAGAGGGGCTTGAAGAACCAATGGGGAAGTAAGTTTGAAGTACTTGGTGATGAAGTTGAAATACTTGCAGATGAGCTTGAAGTACTTGCTAATGAGGTAGGAACACTTGAAGATTAGTTGGGATGCTAGAAGATATGTTGGGAAATGTGGTTGAAGTACTTGAAAATGTAGTAGTAATGCTAGAGGATGAACTTGCATTATTTTTGGATGGAAATAAAACTCTAGGTTGAAGTGGAAGCTTAGGAAAGAAATATTCTGTGGACTGAAGTGTGGTGGAAATAATAGATGAGGTGGTAGCAAATAAGGATGAACCTACAGATTCCAAATGACTGGTAGAAGGCTTAGGGGTATAGGCTGATAAAGCAGTCAATTCAACTGAATGTTGTAAATAAGTTTCATCAATTTCCTTAATCAAAGTTGCAGTTATAGCATCAAGTTTATCATAAACTTATAAGACTTTTTTATTTGAATCTAGTGAAGCAGTTTCCTTCTTACTTTCAATGAATGAAATTAAATCAAGATCTATTACACTATTATGTATGTCACTTTCTGATTTAGTTATAAACAAATTTTGTTGAAAAGCTAGATCAAATTCAATGTCTTGTAAACTTGATAATTTAGTTGGAAGAGAATTTTATTTGATCAATGAATTCTTATTACCTAAACTTTCTACTTTTTTGTTTTTCTTTACAATTCTGTCAGGATTATCTACTATGAAAATAGTTTCTGGATCTGGATTGGACCTAGTATAGTAGACTCTTCTAGAAGCCAGAATTACAGTTTTTTATGGAAAATTTACTAATAACTCTTCAAAAAAATCTTAAGGTGAAAAGATAACTAAAAAAAATTCCTTTAGGATCTATTTTAAAACTGAGGATTGGTTAGTTCCCCAGTATGGTCACCAATATGTTATCACTCCAATAATTCTCAAGAGTTGTTATTATTTTTGTGTTTTAAATAATATTAGAGGTAACAACAAACCTAATTTTAAGCCTTAGGATCTATCCTTCATAATGCTCAGAGAGGGCTCTCTTTATATGATTTAACTTTGTTGATTGTATTTGACTTTAGGCTAGTTATGTAGGATTACTTGGGGTTTTGATTTGGATTTTATTTGGTGGTGAAATTACTTACTCAGATGGATAAATGTAGATTTGTATTCCATTGGGCTAATGGAGTCAATGTGTCAAGCAGTCAGATCAGGATCAAGGTCTAAAGGGAAATGTTTACAGGGCAAGATAGATGAGTTACCTCAGATCTTCAAGGTTGATGGTGAAAATGGTTTCAATTGGGATAACAGAGAAATTAAGGGTTCTCCAATCCAGATAATGAGTGAAAAGACATAGGTCATCGAAATAAGGGATAAATTAAGAATTCCTTTATCTGGATATCAGAAGAACAACATATAAATGTTAAACAGTTCAGAACAGAGTGCTTTTAACATATTATGAAATAACATTCCTGATTTATCATTTAGATTTAAGCAAACATATGAGCATGTGAAACACATAAGAAATTGACAAAGAAAAAGTGAAAATACTTCAATAAAGTGGCCCAACACATGAATCCTATAATATGATTCTTTATTGCTTTAATCCAGTCCATTGACTTGAAATTGGTACAATCATCCTTTGGTTTAGAATAGTACAACTATAGAAATATTCAGCAATTCATCCACCCTCAATACTTCCAAATGAGAAGTATTTATAAAAAAATCTTACAAAATATCCTAAAACAAACTTAGGAATTATTCATGGAAAAAGAAATATCTTCATGCAAGAAGATAGTGACAACTTTCTAACTAATTCTAGTTGTCCCTATTTTTATTGAAATTACTGTTTTCTGTCTTCACTTGTTGATATTTTGTTTCTGATTTATCTCTTGATTTTTGCTCAACGAAGGCTGTGGTTGAGTGTCTTTCACGCTGGCAACTTTATCACTATTTTGACTTTTACTTTAACCTTTTAACTGATACACTTTAAACTGTAACTGATACTCTTTCACTGTAAACTGTGACTGTTGTGTTTTACCTTTACTGATCTACTTTACTGCAAAATGTTTTCATAGTAAATCAATCATTTTTCCTAGAATTCTGCCTCTGGAAATTTTATCTTCATCATCCTTCTGAATATCTCATCAGCTTCAGTATACTTTGAGAATATAGGCTTATTGATAAATATGTTTTTTACCTCATGTTGTGAGTAGAATAAATTGTCAAAATTCTTGTAAAGTACCTTCCCTGTTGGAATTCCTTGTGAGGTAGGCATATTAGTTTGATATTTGGCAACTTCTCTCATTTTCTTATCATAGTCATCCTAATTCATTAATTTATCATGTATAACCAAAGGATTGGGAAGACTTTTCTACTTTAGGACATAAATTTCATCATAAACCTTGAGATGGAAATCTCCATATTCTGGCATTTCTCTTCTAACTGTATCATCAAATTATTCTTAGAAATTAACTTCCTAACTTCTAGGATGGTTTTTGTTCTGTCATTAATTCCAATTTCTTCAAGTTCTTGTCTATTTTTGGAATTAAGAATTATTTCAAGAGCTTCTTCAAGTTTCTTACCAAGCTCTTCTTTGATTTTCTGAATAGCTTCTCTTGTTGATTTGAATAAGTCTTTATGTTCATATATAACCTGGATTGATGGCCAAATAACATTGACTACTTTAATGATATTGGCCCATAGCTATTGTCTAACTTGTGCCATGGGTTATTTTAATGTTAGATATTTTTCTAACTTCTTCAATTGCCCATTCAACCTGTTTTCCCTTTGTTCTTCATTCTTATGCATTATTTTAGCAAGTTTATTTTCAACTTCAAGTCTTTTAAGTTGTTCTTTAAGTCTGTTAATCTCATTGGTCTAAATAGACATGTCTTGCATAGCTTTTACTAACTTGCTTGCTTCATCTGTATGTTGTGTTGCTGTTGTTGAAGACTTTGTTGTATAAGTTGTTGATGAAGTGATTGGAAGTGTTGTAGCCATTGGAACTGTAGAAGCTAATGATTCTGCCAATGTGGAAGGTATAGTTGTGGTGACTATAGGAATAAATGTGACTAGAACTTCTGCTTCTCTATCCTTTTTCTCTTGGACCAACTTGTCCATTTCATTCTCCATTTATTTTATCTGGGCAGTCAATTGTAGAATGAGACTCATCATCTCATCTTTCTGATTTGTATCTTGTATTACTTCCTTTTCTTGAGGGTGTTTTGTAGGAGGAAGCTTGAGTTGCTTCTTTAATGCAGAAATGTCTGCATTTTTCTTTTTGATCAGTTCATCTGTAACTTTTACATTACTAGGATCAAATCCTACTTCAATTACTAAATCTTCCAAAGATTTAATTGTATTGTAGTTTTCCTGTGATGAAGGGTTTTCTAATCTGAGTTGATTTGTGATGTTTGCAAGAGTGTTTTGAAGCTTCTGCACACTCATTGCCTTTTATTTCATGGTTGAGTAAAGCATTTCACCAGCCTGTTTGTGAAATTAAATATGATCAATGGGATGAAGATCATTTACTTGAAATTCATATGATGATGTTTTGTAATCTGCTGGTGTTTTAGGATGCTTTACTTTAGGTTGCAAGAAATTCATCTGCATTTTCCTAGTCTTATAGTCAAAAGCAGAAAGAAATCTACTTTGGTCACTAGGTGACTGCTTCCAATACTAATTGTATGTATCAGTCTTCAATACGTCATTTTTCATCTTTATTTCTCTGTATTTTTGCATGATATCTATCTCCTTCTCTGCTGGTTTGCTGGAAGAGGACATGTCAACACTGTGTTGCTTCTGAATAAGTTGAGTTTATGAAGTGGAAGGTTGTTGTTCTTCTTCAATCACTATAGGTAGTGCATTTTCCTTTGTTGATGTATCTGTATCAATCACTTCTATGGTTTCTACTCCTTCATTGACATGATTTAACTTAGCTTTCTTCCTGTACATAAATTTAAATTTCGTTTCAGTACTTGTATCTGCAGTGTATGATCCTTCCTCTCTGTTTCTCTTTGCATTTCTATCTTCTTGGGATGGAGTGTGCAAAGTTTGATTAGTATCACCTTGCTTCTGTGCCTCTACCAAGGTGTTTTCCAACCATTCAGATTGATTGGATAATTTCTCTATGTTTGGTTTATTTTCATGTACATAGGGAGTGAATTTGCATTTAAATCTCAGTTTACTTATCACTCCAAGAGGATCATAATACTACATTAAACTATGACTGAACTTGAATTCTTGCAAACGTTTTTTAGCTTCTGGTCCTGCATCTCTATTCTGACAGATAAAAGGGCCAACCTGAATTTTCAATTTGAACTGTGTCTTCTTCTTTGCTGCTAAGAAATTAATTGCTCTGAATTAAGAATCTTCCTTATGTACTCAAGGGAAAATAACCTCATAGGGAATGTATTAAAAAATGAATGAAAATAACACCTCTGGATTATGAGGTTGGGTGGAATGTATTAAAATGAATGAAAATGTAATGAAAATGATCGTATGTGGTGGGACTCGGCATGGGCGGAGGGCGATTCATTCAGGACCGTGGGATCTCGAGAGGGGATCGACGGCTGCGATCCAATCGGAGGGGAGAAATGGGAGGGTCGGATTTCCGATTGAACGATGGTGTGATTGGTTTATGGCCGTTGGATCTCAGACTAACGGACAGTCGAGATTGGATCGGGGAGATCGCAATCACAGAGGGCGGAAGGTGGCAGCAATTGAAAAATGAGATTGCGATTGAAGCGGGAAAGTGCAGGCCGTCCGATCAATAGGAGAATCAACGGCTAGGATGGGATCGGTGAATCGCAATCGTCGAATGCAGTCGGGTGGCACATTTAGAACTTGCGATTGCGATGGGAGAGATTGAGTGCTAGCCGTCGAATCTGGGTATGGATCGACGGCAGAGATTGGATCAGCGGGGAAAAGAATGGGGCGACGGGACGTGATGCGATAGGATCTGGGCCGTTGATTCCAAATGGATGGACGGCTGTGATTTGATCGGGGAGTCGCAATCGGGGGGAAACAAGGGGTGGCACGGTGAAATTTTTTATTGCGATCGGAGCGGGAGTGCGATTAGCGTCGGGCTGTCTGATCAAACGATAGATCAACGGTGGAAATTGCGGCGGAGGCCTTAAAGACCAAAACCCAATCACATCGGAGTTTTTCATATAACAAAGAAAAACACTCCTCCGAAAGTTGTGATTGTGATTAGTGCTTCAAGTCCTTTGCGCCTGGTTCTGGCGCGGGGTCACGTGGGGAAGTGGTTTGCGGGCTGGCGGAAAAGGGGCTAGGCCCTATTATATGGAAAAGTGGGTTTTTGACCCATTTTTAGTGTGTTTCAAGGCCGGGAAAGGGTAATGATAGAGGGAAAAAAGGGGAATTAGACCAAACAAGGGGTGAATGTAGGATTTAAGGGGATTTTGGGAGGATTTAGAGGGTAAAGGGGGACTTTGACAAAGGGGAAAAAATGGTTAAAATGGGATATTTCTGCAGGGATACAAGGGGCAAATAAAGGCCTTTTTTTAGCACAATTTTTTATCATCAGTGAGGCTTATTGACTCAAGAACAATAGAGGGAAACAATCAAAGGGCAGGGAATATGAATGGCTTCAAGGATGATGTGTTTTCAAGGGAAATGCATTCCTTGAAGGCTCATAAAACAAATTAGCCCCTTGCTTGCTTGTCAAGGAATTTATAGGGGGCTAACAGTGGCTCCACATGGGGATGGCTTCTTCTTGAAGGAGTCAAGAATTCAGAAATGATCTTTGGAGTAGGCCAGATGCCTGCTGCTTGAGCCACCTTTCTTCTTTGGTTTTCAGCTGCCACAATTGTGAAGACATCAATTAGCAGAAACATCACCCAAACAATCTACCTACCCGTCCTACAATCCTAGCATTTTTTCTTGTTTTAGGGTGCATTTGGACTAGCAGACCTTTTACATCATTTATTTTTATAAAAAAAAAATAAACCTATTCTAAATCTACCCTTATCACTCCATGAGACCAGATTAGACTACTGGTATCATATGTTTCTCTACCTAATCTAATATCTGCTAGGCTTAGACTGTCCAGCAGATTTCTTCTCTAAATTCTACAACGGAAATTTAAAACACTCAAACTAGGATTAGACAGTCTAGTTTGTTGTCGATCCAAGGCATAAAGACAGTTGCACATGGACAGAAGCTTGCAGAAAACTGAAAACAAACTTTGAAGATTTGAAATCCTAAGTTTGAAGCATCCTTCTTCTCTTTGTGACTCAAGTTTTGAGCTTGTTAGAGTCACTTTCCTTTCTTCATTTCAACTCTGGTTTTGGGCTTGTTAGAGCTGACTCTTTTTTCTTCTTTGCTGGTCCATGTTTTGGGCATGTTTGAACCAGCTATCTGCTTTTTTTTCCTGTTTTTTGGAACATTTTCTCTTTTCCTTGAAAACAAAAACACTGCAATGGTATTTACAATGGAGATGGAAACTAGAAATTGGAAATCAGCAGAAGTAGTGTTTGAGCATCCTGCCATTGACAGGACCCCCAAACATCTTTGTGCCATCTAACTCTTGTAGAAAAAAGGCATTTGGACCCATAGTGGCCTAGATGATGTAGGGACCTTGCCAAAAACTGTCAAACTTGCCGTGCTTTCCTTTGTCCTCTCTCCTTGAGTCCCACTTCAGAACTTTATCTCCAATTTTGAAATCATAAGCCTTAGTCTTTTATCAAATAACTTCTTTATATTTTCCTGAACTTTGATAGCTCTGTTATAGACCTCTTCCCTTGTTTGTTGGAGATGAATTCTTTGGTTTAGCCTTCTCACCATACTGTCTTCTTCTTTCTGAATCTCTTGGACCAACTTGATCACTGGTACCCCAAGGCTGGTAGGAAACACTGCTTCTGTTCCATAAACAAGCTGGTATGGTGACATGCCAATGGATTTCTTTGTTGTAAGCCTGTCAGCCCACAGGGCATGCACTAATTTGTTATGCCATGAATTTTTCTTCTCTTCCAGCACCTTTTTGATGATGGCCACAAGGCTCTTGTTTGATGATTCAACTAAGCCATTACCTTGTGGGTAATAGGCAGTTGAATGACCGAGTGCTATTTGATACCTGTGACAAAAATCAACCATTTTCTTGGATCCAAAAGCAGCAGCATTATCGGTGATTATTTTCCTTGGGCAGCCAAACCGAGAGAGGATATGACCTTCTAGGAACCTAATGATGACTGAATCTGTGGCATTCCTAGTAGGTATGGCCTCTATCCACTTAGTGAAGTAGTCTGTGGCTGTTAAGATCCATTTGTGTTGTGCAGAAGAAGCAGGGTGAATTTCCCCTATGAAATCTAGGCCCCATTGCATAAAGGGACCTTCAACAGTGATGGGTTGTAGAGGTAAGGGGAGGAGCTTTCTTTTGCCTTCAAAAATTTGGCATTTGTGGCAGGCAATTACCATCTTATGGATATCATTGAAGAGTGTAGGCCAATAGTAGCCAGCTCTGAGTATTTTGTTTGTAGTGGCTTTCCAGTTCAGGTGGCCTCCACACTCTCCTGCATGGAATTCTTGTTTAATCCTTTCTACTTCAGACTCAGGCAAACATTTAAGCAATAGGCCATTGGCATTTTTCCAGTATAAACATTCATTCATTATGCAATAGCTTCTGGCTTTTATCTTTAAGAATTTGGCCTTGGTCTTTGATAGTTCAGGAGGGGAATTGAGGTGTGTAAGCACATACAGAATGTCAGAATACCAGGGAGAGCTCTGAAACTTCTCCTCAACAGTGGGATCAGGAAATCCCTGCTGCTCGTCCAAGGCATCTACCATGTTAATGTCAAGGGCTTCTAGATTTGATTCAGCCATTAGTTGAGCTAAGCCCTGACCTTTAATCAGTTTGGTGGGTTTTATCTCAAGGTCGTACTCTAAGATCACATCAATCCATTTTCCCCTCTTCCCATCTGGGTCTTGGGACAAGATGTCTTTAACCACTATATTTGGCACATAGGCTATGGTGTGGGAATGCAGTATGTACACCCTAAAGTCTTTCAATTCCTTTACCAAGGCATAGGCCTGTTTTTCCATTATGTTTTATTTCAAGGGTGCATCTCTGAGAGATTTGCTGAAGAAGGAAATGGGTTGTTCCATTCCCTCTGGATTTTTCTGCAGCAGAACTGCAGCTACTGTATGCTTGGATGCAAATGAGAAAATCAGAAAATATTTTGAGAAATCAGGGCTGATTAGGACAGGAGCCCGAGTGAGTGCAAGTTTTACTGATTCGAAATATTTTTTGGCCTCTACAGTCCATTTAACTCCCGCACCTTTCTTCAACATGTTCATCATACTCCTGAGGTGCTATGCTAAGTTGGGAATAAACCTCCTGAGGAAGTTGATCTTCCCAATGAAGGACTGTAATTCTTTGATGTTTCTTGGGTGTGTGATTTGTAGTATTCCCTCAACTCTTTGTGGATCTATCCTAATCCCTTTCTCATATATGATGTGGCCAAGAAGCTTACCTTCTTGCAGCCCAAATACAGTCTTTCTAGGATTTAATGATAGACCAAACCTTCTACATTTTTCAAACACTTTCCTCAGATGTTTTAGGTGTTCTTCTTCAATCTTGGAATAGACTGTTATGTCATCCAGATAGATGACAATGAAGTGCCCTATTTCATCTGAAAAAACTATATCCATTTCTCTTTGGAAGGTTGCACCAGTGTTCATCAGTCCAAAGGGAATTTTAACATACATAAAGGTGCCCCATGGAGTGGTGAAGGCTGTCTTGAGTTGGTCTTCTGGGATTACTAAGACTTGGTTGTAACCTGAAAAACCATCTAGCAGGGAAATCCTTTTTGAGCCTACTACCCTCTGAAGAATGTGTTCCATTTTTGGCAAAGGGTAATTGTCTTTGAGTGAGGCTCTATTAAGATTCCTGAAATCTATGCACAATCTGATTTCACCTGTTTTCTTCCTTACAGCTACTAAGTTCGAAACCCAATCAGAAAACCTCACAGGAACTATTATTCCTGCCTCGTACATCTTTTTAATCTCTTTTTCAACTGTAGGCAGTTGCTTTGGGTTTATTTTGCAAAGTTTTTGTCTAAAGGGCTTCTGATTTTCTTTCAAAGGTATTTTGTGCTGTATAATGTTCATGTCATAGGCCTTTAAGTCTTCATAGCTCCAAGAAAACACGTCAATGAATTCCTTGAATAGGTCGATGTATTTCTTTTTCATGTTTGCAGGCAGGGACTTAGTCAATTTTATCATCTTGGGTTTGTCTTCGGTGCCTATGTTGCATTCCTCGACATCAGAGTCTGCATGTTCTATAGTGGGCTTTTTTGCTACATCATCAAAGTCAAAAAGGTCCTCTAAAGGGGCCAGACCTCGGGGTATGTTCTTATCTTTGGTCTGTAGCACCTCTACTTCCTCACTATCCGGGTTTTCACATTTTTTGTTTGGGCTTCCAATCTATTCATTCAAGGTGTTTATTTCTATGTTACAGGGTGGTTCTTCCTCATCTGAGGACTCTTCATTTAGGCAGCTACTGTCAGATTTAGAATCTAAATTAGAAAATTCAAACTTGTCTCTGCCTACCAGGAAATCTTCAATCTGTTTATCGCCCTCAAAGACCTGCCAATATTTTTCATTGTCCGGCACTGCAGGTCTAAATTTGGTCTGAATGATGATCTGTTGGTCGCTGGGAGTCTTAGGGTATGAACTAGCTAGGCAAGCTAATCCATTTGTAATGATGTTTTGACTCCTAGGAACAAACAATAATTCGTATTCTACAAATGTTTTCAACATATCCATGGCATCGTTCTTATATGCTCTCAACCTAGGGTGTTTCGTGTGTATTCACCATTCACCTGTTTAATGATCAGCTCAGAGTCTCCATGCACGGTTATCCTACGAGCTCCTAATTTTTTCAACAGATTTAAGCCCAGGATCAGAGCCTCATATTCTACAATATTGTTTGTACATTTCAAATGCAGGTTACATGCGTGGCTCTCTCCGTAGTCACTCTTTGTGTTATGTAGCCACACCCCTGCTCCAGCAGTTCTCTTGGTGCATGACCCATCGAAATTCATTTCCCATAAAGGCTCGTTCTCGGGTTTACCATTTTTTCTTTCTTGATGCAGTGTGTGAGCTTGCGGAGAGTGACTAATATGTTAACTGCATTCTATTTCTAGTTTACTCTGAGTTTTCATTTCAGTGCATTGTCTAAGGTTTTCTTCTTCATGTTCCTCTAAGTCGAGAGTATCCATTACGTTAAGGTCCGTAGTCTCAACCCCTCTATTTGTATCTATGTTTTCTGATTCTAGCTCTCCCAAATATTCATCATTGCAGAAGATAAAGGAGTCCAGGTCTGTGTGTACAGAGTAAAGAGGAGATTTTTAGGATTTTCAGGGCTACTAACCAGGAATTTAATTTGTGCCTCCTTGTACAACCTTCTAAGTTGGCTAAAAACAGGAATTGTGGCATAAGCCCCATCCATCTGCATTGTTCCTTGTAGTTTAGCTCCCCATGATCTTGACAGCAACATACCATACTTAGGTGGCACATCTGCCACCACAACATCCATGACCATACATTTTGCTGGAATCTGGGTAAGGCTTACACACAGGTCTTTGATTAGGCCCAGAAATTTTACCCTGCTACATTCAAATGAATATAAGTCTTTGTAGGGTCGGGTTATCTCTAGTCCTAACCTTTCCATGACTACCTTAGGCATCAGGTTGTGTGATGCCCCAGAATCATGCATTGCATTGCGAAGGATCTTGTCATGGATATTAAGACTGATATAAAAAGGTGGTACTACCCCTTCCTGAAACTTTCCTTCTATCCTTGGACCAAACAGAAGGGCCGGTTGATCATCATTCAAATTAACAGTGTCACTAATTTCACCTATGTTCAAATATTTCAAAATTTGGCCTTTATATACATCCTGAGTGGCCAGCTCAGAGAGTGGGACAAATATTTTAATTTTTGCAATCTCACTCTCCAAATTGAAAGTAGACTGACTCTTTGGAATGTTCAACTTTGTTTTGTTAACCACTACCTTAGTGGCTGAATCAGTGTGTTGATTCTCGCTATGTACAGTGTTTGTGACAGTTTTATCAGCAGCACTAACTGCAATGCTGGTGCTACTAGTTGGTTGGCTTTGTTTCTCACTGTTTTGGATGTCCCTTTCTTTGTTCTTCCCAGAACTTTTAGCTGCTGATTTGTTACCTTCAGTAGTCACTTTAGAAGGTTTCTTAGGTCTTTTCTTGATGGTAATCTCAGAAGCTTTGGGTTTGGAATTATTTAGGCTTTTCTTGCTCCTAAGTTCATACTGTCTGACCTGCATGATGGCATCTTCAAATCCAAGTCTGTAATCCTCAGATTCTGATCTTTCCTCATCCCAATATGAGGGTGAGGGCTGATATTCTTCTGTGTAACAGTTATGGATTGAATCTTCTATTTCAAACATGTGTATTGTGTTCCCTTCAGACTCTTCTATGGCTCCCTCATCTTCATCAAGAAATTTCTCTTGGAATGGGGGAATAACTTATTGATCTGACTCTCTTTGTCTGTTGGGAGTGGTGTTGTTTCTTCTAAAGTTTTGGTTCTGGTTATGACTTTGGTTTCTGTTTTGATTGCTAACTGTGACAACCATTTTTTCCATCATTTGCTGTAGCTTTTCCATGTTTTTGGATATGCGGTCATAATCGGGGTCAGATGTGGAAGCTACAATGTCATCTCTATATGTTACCCTCTTCTCAGCTCTCAATCTTGCTTTCTTATCAATCAGATTTTCCTCTACACTCACTGCTCCCTTTTGCATGTCTTCCAATGTGTTGTAATCCCTCTCCCTAAGCTAGTAGGCCATGTCAGCATCTAAGCCTTCAGGGTATTTCACTAGAACCATACCTAGGGGAGGTTTCATGTGTGGTGGAAGAGAATTATAAACATTGTTAAACCTTGCAGAGTAGTCCTGGACACTCTCTCCTACATTTCTTTTCAGGTTCTTGTATTCTGCTAGGATTTGGAGAGGGTTGGCCTTAACTTCCCATTTGTTTATGAAAGTTTGATATAAAGCAGGAAGGTCTTGGATACTATTAGGAGGTAGGCTTTTGAACCATTTTTTCACATCACCTCCTAAGCTCTGGGCAAAGATTCTCATTTTGACTATATCATCATCTATTTCCATGTACTCAAATGAATCCTCCATCCTACCTACATGGTGTTGAGCTGTGGTGGACTCTTTTGTAGCGAAGTGTGGGATCTTTGACTGATAATCATTGGGTAAGGGCACTAGAGGCTGGGGTAAAACTAGAGGTGCGTACCATGCTGCCTTGATGATGTTTTGATGAGGTAAAGGGTTAGCTTGAGCAGCTGGTGTATGGATGACAGGGATATTATGACCAGCAGAAGACTGATGAGCTGATCTAGGATGACTGAGTCCCAAGTTTTGAATGAAGTGAATATCAGGGGGTGAGGATGGAGGGGTCTGTCTATCCCAAAGGTGTTTACCACTTTGAGGTGGTGAACCAGGAAGCTCACTGTCTGGCTGGTCTAGGACACTGAATGACCTAGCTCTTGGTAGTCTGTTTGGTAGATCTAGGTCAAAAGGTGGGACTAATAGAGCTGTGAAGTCCTCTGGTGTAGAATTAGATCTATGGATGTGGCTAGACATAGTTGTTCCTTTAGGTGTAGGAGATCTCTTGAGGATGCCCTCAGGGTTATCAACTATTTCAGGTGGGTTTGGATTAGGGTAAGCTCTTGTGTGAATGGTTATTGGAGACAGAATGTTGCTTACTAACCAAGCAGCTTAACCCTACTTGTTACTTCTATTGTGGTTGATGTTGTTCTAGAGGCTGGTCTCCCAGTGGAGTTTTTGATCTTTAAAAAGCTATGGAGTCGCCAGGTGGATGGTTTAGAATGCTTCTGGGGGTACAATGTCCACCACAGTGCTTATGAGATGTCCCTTTTCAAGGATATCTTCAAAACACAGAAAACTCTAACCAGAGATTGACTGGGAGGGCGTTTACCAAATGTGTCACCCCCGAAGAGGATGAGATCCTGAGACTACCTGGCCCTTTCCAGACTCTGTCTAAGAGTGTGGGATAAACAAAATAAATGGTATAGAGGTTGGTCTGTGAATAGGAGTGTTTTACTGCCAACCTAGCCAGATATTATAGGTTTCTGAGGTTCTTATGATGTAGTAAGATGGGAAGTACTCAGATTCTCCCCAGCGAAGTCGCCATTATGTTGGGGTTCCCATGTTTTGGCCAGGTTAGCAAGACCAAAAGATGAGACAACATCAAACCACTTTCAGACCTCAGGATCTAGCCCTCCTGGGTCCAAAGAGGGATCTCTCTATGATTATCAAAGGTGTATGTCTTGGAAGTTTAAGGGTTAAGATATTAGGCTAGTTATAAGGCTCGGAGCTTGTTTGTTTGATTGTTTGTTTGGTTGTTGGGAATCAGGAAAGAAGGGTTCCGTATGGTACAAGGCTGAGCAAAGAGGATTCTTGGCAAGGGAAGGATGATTTTAGGGAACATTCAAGACCATTGGGCAATGGAGTCAGGAAAGGGTTTACTTGCTATTCAATGTGCAGGCTTTCAGTTGGGCTAGTCATCTAAAGAATTGGATCTTAAAGATGATAGTGTGGCATGAAATGGTAAGAGAGGGGGAAACAATAAAGATTTAGAATACATAGTTAAAGACCTGAGATCAGAGAGAGACTTTGAACTCTCAATGCTTCAGCCTCTAGCTGGAGGGATCTTGAAAAGGTTCAATTAATATGAAAAGCATCCTAGTGAGATAGAGACAGGGTTCTAGACCTCCCAGTGTTCCCAATTCATTCAATTAAATCTTGACAAGAACATCTAAGAACGGATTCCTATAATTCATACATCAACTAGCAGGCAATGACATCCACTACACTGGTTAAATTAACTGAAATCAACTCTTAGATAACACATTTAGTAGAAAACGTTAAACGCAAGGAGAGAAGAAACATAGGGTACCTAACAAGGGTAAATCCTATGCCAGATTTCTGATGTGATCCAGTAGAAATGAAATGAAATGAAATAAAACACAGAGATAGAAAAACATCACCGCAGCTTTAGATCGGGATCCAAAGAAATGTGCTTGTCATATTAAAAAACAACACCAATCAGGTACAACATTACCAATAGCTTGATATTCAATTTGAAAACATCTTCTTCATCCTATCTTACAACTTTACACAGAGACTATGTCTCAAAAGAAACAACTTGTAATTCTCCGATAACC
This sequence comes from Pinus albicaulis, assembly GCA_034641835.2. Lineage (NCBI taxonomy): Eukaryota > Viridiplantae > Streptophyta > Pinopsida > Pinales > Pinaceae > Pinus > Pinus albicaulis. Next base: position 180,567,428 of record CM076583.1, on the reverse strand, counting down.
GATCAACAACCTTTACAATGAGTTTCTTCCTTATTTTTATAGCTGAAAGATGAGCAGAGGAGATAGGTGAAACACTAAATGAAGCATTAAAACTCAGAAAATAAAGGGGGCCGAAACCCATTCAGTTTTAAATCTTGTGCATTTATCTCTGGCACTCTTTGGGTGAAAGAATGATCTTCTTTAGGCTTCCATTTACTTCGGTATGGCTCTGATGCACTTTTCTGTAGTACTTTTGGTGAATAAACAAAAAAGATAGATAAATGACTTTGAGGTCTACCATGCTGCATAACAAATTCTCTGGTAGCATAGGATTGTTCCGCCAGGGTGGAAATCTTCTAAGGAACACGGTAAATAAGGGAACGATATGGGCACTTTGTCCTTTCACAGGTATGTACGTTCTACTGATGTAGCTACCCTGATAGTATTGTCTTCTGTGCGCTAGGCCTTTGAGAGATCCAAGGGGTCTTCGATCTGGTACCTTGCCTTAAAATAATTGGATTAAGGCTCAAAATATTCAATGATAGGCCTTAAACACTCTATTTTTCCCACTGATACTCTTTGTCGCTTCCACGTTTTGCCTCTGACTGCAAAATCTATGCTTTAATGGCTTTGGGGAAGATTTTATAGAGTTTAAACTCTGTTCCTTTAATGCAAGCCCTGTCACACGTCTTCTCAGACCTTTCTTCATGTGTTAGGTCTCTGAACATGGTCTTCCTGTGTTCTATGCAACTGTACAGAGACTGTGAATCATGGCGGTTTTCTGTCGCTCGTACCCTGCAAAAACACGCAACTCTGTTATGAAATCCATGCATAGGGGAGGATGGGGATAATGATAGCGTGGAAGTGTTAAAAACGGTGGTTTTAAATGAACCAATGGTGAGCAATGCAGTGATATGGCGTAAACAGTGACTAATAGGGTTTTGGTGGAGAAATGCGTGTGGACCGTTTGATCATGGTCTAGTGGCGAAGATCGACGGCAGAGATTACACAGTGGGATGGTTTATGAGGTTGGGTGGAATGCATTAAAATGAATGAAAATGTAATGAAAATGATCGTATGTGGTCAAACCCGGCATGGGCAGAGGGCGATTCATTCAGGACAGTTGGATCTCGGGAGGGTATTGACGGCTGCGATCCAATCGGAGGGGAGAGATGGGAGGGTCGGCTGTCCAATTGAACAATGGTGTGATTGGTTTATGGCCGTTGGATCTCGGACTAACAGACGGTCGAGATTGGATCGGGGAGATTGCAATCGCAGAGGGCAGAAGGTGGAAACAATTGAAAAATGCGATTGTGATTGAAGCGGGAAAGCGCGGGCCGTCGGATCAACAGGAGAATCAACGGCTAGGATGGGATCGGCGAATGCATTTGGGTGGCGCATTTAGAACTTGTGATTACGATGGGAGCGATTGAGCACCAGCCGTCGGATCTGGGTCGGGATCGATGGAGGAGATTGGATCGGTGGGGAAAAGAATGGGGCGACGGGACGAGATGTGATAGGATCTGGGCCGTTGATTCCGAATGGATGGACGGCTGTGATTTGATCAGGCAATCACAATCGGGGGGAAACAAGGGGTGGCACGGTGAAAGTTCCGATTGCGATCGGAGCGGGAGTGTGATTAGATCCAGGGCGTCTGATCAAATGCTAGATCAACGATGGAGATCGTGGCGGAGGCCTTAAAGACCAAAACCCAATCGCATTGGAGTTTTTCATATAACAAAGAAACGCGCTCCTCTGAAAGTTGCGATTGCGATTAGCACTTCGAGTCCTTTGCGCCTGGTTCTGGCGCGGGGTCACGTGGGGAAGTGGTTTACGGGCTGGCAGAAAAGGGGCTAGGCCCTATTATATGGAAAAGTGGGTTTTTGGCCCTTTTTTAGTGCGTTTCAAGGCCGGGAAAGGGTAACGATAGAGGGAAAAAAGGGGAATTAGACCAAACAAGGGGTGAATGTAGGATTTAAGGGAATTTTGGGAGGATTTAGAGCGTAAAGGGGGACTTTGAAAAAGGGGAAAAAAGGGTTAAAATGGGATATTTCTTCAGGGATACAAGGGGCAAATAAAGGCCTTTTTTTAGCACAGTTTTTTATCATCAGTGAGGCTTATTGACTCAAGAATATCAGAGGGAAACAATCAAAGGGCAGGGAATATGAACGGGCTTCAAGGATGATGTGTTTTCAAGGGAAATACATTCCTTGAAGGCTCATAAAACAAATTAGCCCCTTGCTTGCTTGTCAAGGAATTTATAGGGGGCTAACAGATTGGATCTGAAGCATTTGATTGATTGACTCAAATGTAATGGTAAACAAGATTTCCTTTTCATAGTTTATTATGGCTCTCTAATCAGGGAAATAGAAATATTGACATATTCTAATCGCTTCTCAACATTGGAAAGTCTGTGGGACAAAATATTTTGGCAAATTAGACTCCCAAATAAAAACTTCATCAGCATGATCTATGGATTTTTCATGGCTTCGGCAATGGAGCTCATGAAGGTTAAATTTTGTGGCTATGTCATTAATCTTGAAATATTTATCAGACAGGGGAGTGGGTTCTACATCTATAACAGGAGGTTGTAGAGGACTGACTGATACTACTGCTTTGGAATCCATTGTTCTGTTAATTTTAATCAATTTGATTAATCTTTTGACTTAGAAAAATTGATTTAGGCTTGTAGGAGCACCTCTAACAGATATTTTCAATTTTTAGACAGATTTAAAAATAAAATAGGGGTTTTATCTATGGTCTGAAGAGGTTTATTTGATAAAATTGTAGTCTCTGTGCTTAAAACAATTTTAAGATCTCAGAATTCTTCAAAAGAACATTTAGGGTCTGTAGAAAAGGATTTGGAAGATAAAAGGGCTTTCTTTTAGGTTTGCAGAGGCTTAAAATTCTTCAATTAATTAAAACGTAATCTCTGTGACCAAACAAAAATCTCAGTATCTTAGAACTCTATAAAAATAGGTCCAGGGTTTGCAGAAAGAGCCTTTAGGAAGTAACAAGACTTTCTTTAGGTTTTCAAAAGGCTCCTAAATGATTCAATTAGTTGAATTACTTCTTTAGATCAAGAAAACAGGTATTTTCTTTGAAGAATAACTGGGAAAAATGCAGATTTGATTTGCAGGAGGGTTCTGGGGTTGCAGAAGGCTTCTATGAGGCTTCAGAGCTCTTTATAGTGCTTTTGAATGTCTTGTTTACTATTGTAGTAGTGAATTGGTTGGATTTTGTTTTAATTTGGCTTAAAAAGAAGTCGGCAGTAGTATTTTGGGTCTAAATAGCTCTTTATGAGCAAAAATGGTAACATAAAGTGGTAAAAGGTCTAACAAAGGGCGGCTATATAGATTTTCAACCAACAGTGTTTACATTGAATGCATAGGTGTATTTGAATTGACAGGGTGGTTGGCATGCCAGGGGGAAAAAATGCTGAATGGTTTGTGCAAGCGCCAAAGGTGGTTAGTGGTAATAGCCTTGAGGATGCGATCAAATGGGAAAGCGCCACGTAGCAGGGAGGGAATCTCCGAAAACTGCGGATATCGCATAGTTGAGGGTATGTTAATGGTTGTGCTATCAGATGTGCGACGAGGTTTTATAGTCATTAGATCTGGCAGGTGTTGATCTAACGGATAGAATAATGCGATGGAGTCGTGGGATTGGATAAGCGTCGGGCCTGGGGTTTATGATATGCAATTGGTTATATATATTAAAACTATGGTTTAATACATATATTCTAAATTTTGATGCGATTGGTTATACATGTGATATGGTCGAGTTTTACGATATAACCAATGGGGTTTAGGTAAGTGGGGATTTATAACAGACAAGGATAATATAAACCATAGTTTAAATAAAAATAATGGGTTGGGACTTTTATAATAAGGATTTAATATAAACGGGATAAAGGTTTATAAAGGGAGCTAATAAATTGTGTTAAATGTTAATAATATACAAATGTAAATAAGTGTGGGATTTGTATGATATACTAATTTTAACTTTAAAACTTCTATCGGGAATGGATTTCTTCATTGTGGGACCCGAAATATCACCTTTTTAAATAAATACTTAGGATAGAGGTATTTTTGGGTTTTTAAGGTATTTTTGAATGAAATTGGAATTAATAAAGGATTTTAACTTTTCGAAAGGATAAATGTGAATTTTAACTTTAGGAAAAGGGGTTTTGTAAGGAAACTTGAGTGATAATGGGAAAAAAGGGGAAAATGGAGGAGGGGTGTATTTTTACAAGGGGAATGATTTTGTAAGTAAGTTATTAAATGAAATGACCAATTTTCTGTTATCCATGATTTTAAAAACTGCTTCTACCTACCCATCTGCTACCCTAACATTTTTACTTCATTTACATGGGTGCATTTAAGCTTGCACACCCTTATTCATTTTTATTTTAAACATCAAAATAACTAATTCTATCCTTATTTCTTCCAAGGGCTCAGATCAACCTATTGAGCTCCTTATTATTCTCTACCTAACTACTGATCTTCCAAGATTAAACTGTGTGGCTAGATCTTTATTCTGTATCTAACAGCATGAAAGGTCAAGATTAAGTTGTTTAACCTTCATGGATTGTGGAATTTTTAACAAGCTGCACATAATATTTATTTTGTAGTAAAAGTAAATAGTAGTGGCATTTGAATTTGCATCACTTTCATGTTTTATTTTATCTTTTTTTTTTTTGGGGTTCATTTTCAGATTATTTTTTATCTTTTTTCTTTCAATTCCTTTGATTTTTCTTTTAGGACTTTTACCCTCTTTACATCTTTTATTTTTATAATATGGGAAAACGATTTGCAGAAAGAAAAGTATGTACATATTACAAGACTAATCAGAGTAAATTCAAAATTATGAATCCTATTATTATAGGACCCTAACACCAGGAAGCAATAAAAGGTAAAATATTTCATGAGAAGCATCCAAAAGAAGATCTAGAGGATATTAAAGAATCATTGACCATATTTTATGGAGTTGACATTAGAACTTTTGATCGATGAATTTATAGTATGTGTATCATGAGATCCTTTATGAATTCAAGAGACTAATCAACTAATAGTATATGATCTACATGGAATGGCATAAGAGGACATATTGAGTGGCGTGAAAGAAAAATTAAACCAACCTAATCACAACTATATTGAACTTTGGTTCGATAGAATCATCAAACTAGAGAACCGCCTCTTCTTTAACAATTCTGGACACCAAATCAATTAAAATAGTTGGTTCCTCATGTTTTGGTATATATAAAAGCACATATTTCAAACTTGAATATGATTATATATTCATTCCTATTACCCAAGTAATCATACACTTGAGAAAATATTTCCTTTTTCAAATAAAATAGGAAAAAATATATAAATAAATAAAATAGTAAAGATAAAATAAGTTTAGTTGTGAAAACCAAGTAATTGGCACAATTAGGCATAAGTATTTCTCGAAATACAAGCTTCCTCATGAGCATCATTCACAATAAATTATGTAAGTTCATGTTGGTTCCAATATTTTATAATGGCTATTAAAAAAAATGTTTCTATGCTCAAGTTGGATAATACGAGATTCCGTAAGGCCTGCCTTCCAAAAAATATTGTCCCATTGACTTTAAAAACTTCTCTAGGACCAATATCAAAGATTATTTGGAGTCCCTTAGAATTTTCAAACATCAATGATATATTTCCTCATAGAAAACAAGGAAATATTTCAATGTCTCTTAATTTTCAGATCCTGCAGGTGACTCAACTTCAACACATTTATTCTTACATATCAAAAGGCACTCTAGTACTTTGACACTCATTTACATTATCAGTGAGATGTCCAATATTGGTTAATGATTATTACTAGCGATTTTTAATCCAATCAATACTTTCTATGTTGGACTTCAAGTAAACCCATTTATATATATTAAATTGTACCAATAGAGGTTAAATATGAAGATTATATGGTTTATGGTATCAAAAAAAAACTTTAAACAAATAATTTTCCCATTTTAAAGTTTCTTATAGTGACATGCTTGTATTTTGTTCCAATAAATATTATCATTCAAATAGCAGCATGATGGTATCAACCACAACTCCTTTTCATTCATTTTCTTTTCCAAAAAGTTAGCAAATTTAGATATGTTCTCATATTCTATAATAGATTTCCCATTCTCATAATACAAATGTCCTCTTCACTATGTACATTTCATATTTAGCTCTCCATCAACATACATAATGTTTCATGATTTCCACTTGAACATGAAGTACCATTCCACGAGTTCATGTAGTAATAGCTAATCAATGGTACAAAATTTATTTCAATTTGTTTATTCATTTTAAATAATGCAGTATATATATATTGACAATTAGATATGCCATACCACTTATATATTTTACATCCATTACTTGCAATTCGGTTTTATTTAATAACTTATCATTTATAGTTTATCATTTTACTCAAACCATTTCATATTCCATGCATCATTTTCGCCATTTTTTCCATTTGTCAAAACTATAAAATAAATTTTCATACTATTAGTGTTCGAAATGTCAAAATAGAGCAAACATTTTTGGCATATTTTCCAAATTTCAAAATATTTCAATTTATGTCCCAAGAAATATTTATTTGATCAAATTAATAGAGTATGGCATGGATTTAAATCACATAAAAGAAGAAACATATTATTTTTAAACTCAATATGAAGATTATCATATGTTATTCCATGGAAATAATTTATGGAAATTATGCCAAGTACTATGTAGTGGGGAAATTTTAAACATTTGTTGCACTCTCTAATGAAATCTCATCTTTATTACTTCAATTCATAATTCTTGTAACACACCCCCTCCTAAACATTTGAAAACATAGGTTAAGAGGAGATTGTTTCTATGTTGACCCAAGATCCAAGGTGCCATTATGGAAATGGGGTCTAAATATTTTGAACTCATCAAATCGCCTAAAATCTTAGTTAAATATCACCATTGTGTTAGTCTTTTCAAGACAATTATAATGATATAGAATTTTACTTCAATCCAAAATCTAGATCAAAATATGTGACCATCTTAATTTTTTATGCATTATAAAAATTTTACGTCATTAACCTGTCCACGAGGAAACCACGTGGCTATACTTACCTGGATAGCCTCTCGACTTCGTTGGGAAATTTATTGCTGGCTACTAGCCCATTCATCGGTTTGGGTTCCATATACCCACACTATGCATTAAAATGAAAATCATATTCATATATGTGTGTGTGTGTGTTACCGACCACAGGACGGGTTGTTATCTGTCACCAACCTTTCCTTCACTTGGGATTTGTTACCCAACCCATTGTTGTTGGGAAGTTAACATTTTCTCCAAGGTTTACTCTTTGTTTTTTCCCATCTCCGGGTCTGCATATAATCCATGCTCCAATGAATATGTTATTGGGCCCACGTGTATGCCACCTAAGCCCGAGCTGGCATCATCCTACTTCCACTCAAACATGCGTCTCGCTTGCACTCCTAGGGAATAACATCTGGGCTTATGTGCCATGGAAGGTCCACACCGATGTGCTAACAGTGGTTCTGAATGGTTCCCTACTCTCTATCTAACCTAACGACTCTCATGGTACCACTCTTTCCATGCTAACCCATCCCTACATCATCCCAGTCATAACATCCAACGCTCCCTTATATTTTGTCCAGGGAGAGTATTTTGCAATAGTTGTCCCATGGGGACCTCCTACTTCGAACCTCTGCCAACCGCTGCATCTTCCAATACCAACTGCTCTCGGCTTGCATCATCCTTGGCATCTTCCTTTGTATGTAACTTCCCGTGACTTCCAAAAGACAACCCTCTAGGAATACGCCATCCAAGATTTCTTGTGAGTCATCGATCTTCTCCTGCTCAATATCAACCAACAATTATACAATGTTCATACTAATCTATGCGATGTAGTCATATGGGCTAGTGACTTGGCCTTGAATCCAACCTTATGCAGCCCAATAAATCTAGTGGGGATCATAGATGAGGTTAAACAGGTTAAGGATAAGGCTTTTCTGTACGAGCCATTTGTGAAGGTTTATGACGATGAATCTACCACGAAGGTTATATAAGTGTTTGGACCTATAAAAAATTCTAATTCCTTTCCTTGGGGTCCTATGAAGCACACACGGTGCTATCTCTCTTGAGATTCCCGCAAGTATACCATATTTCCAAGAAAGCCAAGTATTTTTCCATTCAACCTATTAGATATCTATAATTCCTCGTATACTCAATTTCATACTGAGAACAAATTGAATTGCATTATGAGATATACAGGTTTGTTTTGAGATAGAAATAAACATATTAATATTATAACACTAGGCGAAAAGGATACAATGCAAAGAGGGCCAACAAGAAATCAACATTCCACGAGATAACAGGGAATCCCTCTTTATAGTCATATTATAGGCATAAACCATGATTATACATGCATGTAATCAACATTATTACAAGCCTACATGAATTTCATTCTCAGGGACGTGAATTCTAGGAATAAATCCACACAATTTCATAAAAAAGGCTCATAAACATAATCATAAATCGTTCAAGTAATTCCATTAGCAAGACCCATGCAACAATATCATGAAATATCTACATAAACTTTTCTTTAAATTCAAAACTTTCAACTCAAAGATTCTGTATTTACAGTGCTAAAAAGAAAGGCAACTGAAAATGGAAAATTAATTTTCCACCCAACGTTAGACCTATTATGAGATAGGATTACTTACAGTAGTCACCCCTGAGCCAGATCCATGATCTATGGGGAATTTCTCATTCAAAAACGTTGTAGAAATCCTTCTTCAAGGCATAGAGGATGGAAAATTATGAAAGTTCATGGTTTATCAACTAGTTAATCACAACAGAATCAATAGTACGGGTGGTTTATTAGCTGCTTCAATCATTCTAGGAGTGGTTTATGAGCCCCTAGCAAGCACCCAAAATGGTTTATCAGTTGTGTCAAGCACTCTAAGGGTGTTTTATTAGCCCATAACAAGCACCCTTCTGTATGTGGTTTCTCATCCCTAGAAAGCACCCTGAATTATTTATCAACTGTCTCAAGCACTCCGTGAGTGGTTTATTAGCCCACAAAAAGCACTTAATCCCATTTCCTCTTTCTTTTTTGGTCACATTGTTTCTCTCAGGGAAATTATATTCCCTTAGCTCATAGCATATTCTTAATTTTCTCATGTGCTCCACCAAGAAGAGGTCCAAACCCCTATTTCTGTGTTTTTTACTTTGTATTATTTCCCTAGGGGTCTCTTCATATTCCTCTTGGACTCTTCCTTTTTTTTTACTTTTCATTATTTTCACCTTAAAATTAATTTAAGGTGCCAATTAATCACACATGGGTTCATATTTCCTCTTCCATCTTATATCATGGATCGGTGGTCCCATACTTCAATCCATTACATTATTACATTAAAATAATAATGGGAACTAGTACCGGGAGTGTCACAAACCCCACACCCTTAAATGGCACTAGAAAATTTGGCCCAATTTCCGACGGCCACTTCGTCGCTATTCCGACACACAGTCATCGCAAGAGCGACAGTTCGAGGCGGGATAAAATTTGGTTAGCCATTACGTCGCAATTCCGACACTTTTCCAAAGTGTCGCAATACCGACACTTTTTCTGAGGTTTCCAAACAATCGTCGCTCTTCCGACGTTTTCAAAACCGTCGCTCGTCCGACGTTTATAACTGTCGCAATTCCGACGACATGCGTTCCGACGTTTTGAATGTCGCTCTTCCGACATTTCTAAATTTTCTCTCTTCCGACGTCTAACTACGCTTTTAAGGCGTCGCAAAACCGATGCCTTGAAGGTGTCGCTCTACCGACACTTTGTAGGTGTCGCTCTACCGACGGATTGAATGTGTCGCTCTTCCGACGCTTTGAATGTGTCGCTTTACCGATGCTTTATAGGTGTAGCTCTACAGATGCTTTGAAGGTGTCGCTCTTTCGATGCTTTGAAGGCGTCGGTATTCTGGCGCTTAGATAAAAAAAAATTTTAAAAAATTAAACAACTGCTGATTTATTGCCTACTTTTGTTTTACAGTGTGCCAAGTTGATTCCAATCCTTGTAGGTAATGAAATCTTCCAATTTTGAGATTTGTATACTACAATGTCATCTTGTCCTAAGTTTCTTTAACATAAATGTCATGAGTAACGTTTTTTTTTTTAATTCTCCAGTATTTGCAAGAAATGAAGCTAAAGTCATAAAAAATTGACTTGATAGTTGTGATTTTAGAAATTTAGGCGGTTTCATACTGAAATTTCTAACGAAGAATATTGTTACTAAGGTTGACAACTGTTAGAGGCCCTTTGAGTACAATGAAATATTATCTGCAATCGGTATCATCTGTATATCACATTTCGTTAGTGTTTAAAATGGAAATATAGAATATAACTTATGGCGGGGTAAACCCACAGTCCCAATTTTCTCATTACTTCAATCTCAACCTATTCTTATGTCGGGGACTGGAAAATTAAACAAATAATTCTGAGAGCTTTAATATCTCAAATCTCAGAGATTTGAGATATTAATCTCAAGGTTTATTATGTGCATGTAATATCTCATGCAATACCATCAGATTCATTCTTCTTTCGGGGGAGCTCTATTCTCAACCTACTCTGCTTCCTTTTAACTGACAAATTAAATACACCTGTGTATATTAATATCTCAATCTGAGATTGAGATATTAATTAAATATCCTCTTTTGGTTAAAACCCCATATTTCATATAAACCCATCACCCTTGGCCGATACATACATACACTTGTTATGTTAATGGTTGGCTGGGATTGGAACACAGTCCTTATTACAATAGTGCTTGACCACAACAAACATATAACAAGGCGGACCACACTAGCCTTTAGTGATACCATTCATTTTATAACCAAGGGCTTTATATAATGTTCGGGCTACACATATATTATTAAACTTGTGGCAATGCGACCAACATGCCATACCATGGTTAAAACCGTAAACCGTAGTTAGGAAAGCAACAATCAACATATATATATGTGTGGGGCCCAGCGCCTACGACCCTTCCACATCCAACGGTGGATAACACGTCACACTGGCTTCGACGATCCAACGATCCAACTGGATATTGCGCGAGTTAATTGCACGATAATTAACTCGCGATGAGAGTGGTTTTCCAAAACTACTTAAGGCCATGTGTCAGCCCATGGCATTGATCGCGTCCAAACGGGGAATACAACTTACCATATAAGGCGATGCAATATGCTGGAAACCCGTCTTTACTATGCGGCCCTCACGATTCTGACTACTCTTGCTCACGGTTCCACCTGACTTCAAAACTGAATCTTGCCCACAGAATACAGTTCAATATCTACTCTCCCTCGATTCTCGCTCGGTAACTAGGAATAACAATTACCTGCATCCTTCATGAACCCTCATTGATTCCCGTTGGTCTATTCACACGAGGTTAGAGCATATTCGGGATTCGATTGTCAACAAGTTGCGGGGTGTGGCTTCCATACAAAATCCAACATCGATTAATACAGGACTTCGACCTATACTATCTATGCACACCCTCACGGAACTTACACACACAATTCATGTATTAGTTTAACACAGGTTTATCATGCAGTTAAGCACCGAGACTCATAAACAAATCAACACCTCATCAGATACCGAGTACCATTCAAGCCCTCCAGTTACATAGGACATCATTCAACTCAACTACAGAGATTATTCACACAGAGATTCAAGGCATTCCACACAAAATTTAAATCAATCAATACACAAATACTCAAGGTATTCTCCCACAGATTTAAACAACGAATGCACAGTTATAGTGAGACAAATTCCTCATTTATACAGTGACCAAACTTACAAGCTTTTAGCTGGCCAAATCTTCAATCGATTAACCCTTCTCTTCTACCCTGTCTCCTCTACAGTTCTATGCAGCATATGCAGTTTTCTATGTAGGTCTCCCGACTCTGTCACAGAGGTTTATCTTTATATAATTTACAATGAATCGATTCGAATTTCTCTATGACTCACAAACTCTTCAAATTCCTACAGTTCCAAATTAGACTAACGCTTTGACAGACAAAGACGGACTGCCTCTTCCTATGCCCACTAATCATTCGGGCAGTTACATTTTCCTCTACCAATTAGCTAAATTAGCTCAACTATGGATAATTTCATAGGTAAATAAAACATGAGACCCCCCTTTACATTTACTTATGTACAAAAGTTGTCTTGGGTCTAATGCCCCTGCATCAATAACATTGTCATCCCTATTTTTTAAATTTCATACTTTATAATCTCCTGAAGCAAGCAACTGGATGCAAACCACATGTACAACATATCAACCATGCAATGCACAACCATGGTGGTATTTTTGATCAACTGTAAACTTGATGACTTCTTTTCTGAGATTCCCTAGGTCATATTCACTAGCTAGTTGGAAGAGTGCTTTGTAATTTGTTTAATAATGGTTATGTTAGCTGGACTCTTTAATGCACTAGCTGATGAAAAGGTTTATAAATACTCTACTGTCATAGTTTTGGATATCCTCATACGCTATTTCAGAGTCCATATTCACTCTCTGTTGAGCCATAACTGTCCAACATCAGCTACACTGTATTTCTTTGTCGCAATCTGCAAAAACTAAATGGCTGATGTATGTGGATTCAACAAATTTCGTTCTTAAGCTTCTGGATCATGTCCATAGTGTTTTTGGACTGGAATGGTTGCCAAACAATTAAAAAAAAAATTAAACATGGGGTATCATCTGTATATCACATTTCGTTAGTGTTTAAAATGGATCTCGATAGAAAGTTAAATGTCTTCCAATTGTTGATTTCACTAGAAAATCCACATCCATTTCTGTTCAATCAACTTGAGAATTTGCACATGAAATTCAATAATGAAAAAGACAGAAAATGGTAGGTCAGAGAAAGAGAGAGCTTGCCACAGAAGATGGAAAAAATAATCTATTAATTTACAAGAATGGACTCCAGCAAAATGAAAAACCAAACTCAGAAAACTACCAAGTATCCATTCGGTTTATACACAATTCTGCTAACTAATGCAGGTGATTGAGATGCAAATTAGCACCTTTACAAAGAGATACATGTGGCTAAATTTTCATACCACCCATTGGTCGTTCCCATATCAGCTACAATTCCAGCCCTGGTAGTGGTAATTTATAAAAATGGTTCCCTTTGAACGCTTCTAGCCATAGTAGAAGCTCAAAACTTATCATGTACGATTGAAGCTAGCAAGTACCACTAAACATACAATGCACAAACATATACTATTCATGTTAGATCTAAAAAATAACACATAACAAACATTGTATAGTTAGCATAACAGAAAACTTGAAAGTTCAAAACCAAATTTGAAAAGACTGAAAGAAATATACATTTGCAGGCTCTCTGAATCACTTACAGAATGGAAAGAGAATAATAATAAAGCCAATAGGGTAGAGGAAAAATTTTGTCTTATCCAAGAAGGGTAACACTATAGCAAATGCACAGAAATATCTGAAGTATTAAAGATAAACGTATAGAAACAACTTAAAAAATGGAACCTTAATTCAGTTCAGATCTAATAACTTTTATCAAAAGAAACTTACCATCATAGCCTAGAAAGTTTAGGTAATGGTAGTAAGAGAAGGCTACCATAAAGAGCAAATTTGACAGTAAAACAGGAACGAATCCTTGTGCAACCAACATCAATTTTAAGGCAGTTGCGGCACATCTTGCATCAGAAAAATCAACAAAACATAACACTAGAGGTTCTCCACCAGGCTGCAAAGCTCACAAGATCGCCAACATTTCATTAGACCTCGTTAAAATAATTTGAGTTTCTATCTATCAATAAATAAACAAAATATACTCTGCTTCAATAGCAAACAAGAATTTATAAAAACTTGACACATAAATTAAGATCCAAGCTATCATTTTAAGCTTAATTTATCAATGAATACTCAAAATTTAGACTGTGCTTACACGTCTAGGATCCTTTTGTACCAGTCAAACTTCTTTGAAACCAATGAATGGATGGAAAATTTATGTTGTCAAGTTAAGAAAAAACACTCTAAAGGACAAGCATACATGCATGACCAGATAAAAATCAAGACACTCTACACAACTGAAAGCCTACCTAAAAGAAATCAATCTTCATACCAAAGTAGCATATATTCAGTTTCACAATGACCTAATGTCATCATGTACTCAACAAGTCAATTGTTGCAGTGTCATACAACCTCAAGCCTCAAACATCTTTACAAGTGAGCATTTCAGGTCCAATTTAGAACAAACCTGTTAGAGATTTTACTGAAATCAAGTTACATTCTAATGCTCATTTAATATAGAGATTAAGATTCTGAATCTATGATGTTACTATTGTTGCGAGTATTTTTATTGTACTTGTGCCATACCCAACTCCACTAATAGTAACAGAAATGTTGAATCCTGATCAGTCTCCATCCATGGGATTTTAATGGCCCTTAGATGTGAGATTCACATGCCAAATTGAATCATTTCATAGAATGACTCCACTGCATATTACTGCCTTTCAGCTATGGCTGAGTATCAATTTTACCAATTTGGCCAGCACTTGAATATAATCCTAATTACATCAAATTTCAAAATTTGATTCTAACCCTAAGTGCATAAAATTCTGCAAAACCCACTTACACAACACAGTCTAGGAGGGGTTAACATGCCTATGAAGTATTTAAACATTGTTGAGGGCTAAGAATAGTTGGACTTTTCCAACTAACCAAACTCACTTTTGACCACTTCTAGTAACTTTAGCTGGTAGATGCTCTCATAAAAAGAAAGCAGGTGGTACAATAAAAGGAAGGGAACTGGTTGCGTGTTTCATTCCCTTTTTTTTGTCAGCTGAAAGCTTTCCAAGAAGAATAAATCTACTGAAGCATGAAACTGATTTTTTTGCTGCCCCAACTACCACTGATATACATCACAATGTGTCATAGTTTACTGTAAGCCTCTATTGAGAGTGGGCAACACTAAATCCAAGTAATTCCCCTCATCCCTTAAAAGACACCTCTAAATATAACTAGAAATTTCAAATAGTTAGTAAAGGAAAAGTACAAAGATATAACAGATCTGTGTTGAGCCAAAAACCTGTGCATTCACAACAAAACTGGGATGGATAAAACTTAAAAACAATTATGGACTTTGACAAAAAATCGTCTTACGCATACAAAATGAAAGAAGCATTGGCATACTACTATGTTTACAAATTTAAGAACAGGCAGAGTGAGTCTCCGGGCAACACAGTTTCATGTGGAGACCCTAGATCCTTGTACCCACAATATCTAGTGACTTATAAAATGATTTCCAAAACAATGCCTTTGCTATGCATGTAAGAACACCACTTGTATAATGAGGGAGATGTAATATTGTCTAAGAAGCAAATTTATATAGAGTGGTCCAAGATTGTGTATTTATGGAAGATACAACTGATTTTGGCATGAAACATGTATCCAAGATTTCAATGTGCCTTATTTCAGAGCTCATTGATGATTTACTATGAAACCTAAACTTTCAAAACAAACACATTGAAATCACAGGATCTCCATCACGAATATCATAAATATTAACTGTCTTTTGGGCACTGGAAATAGATACCATAAGAGGCCCACATGGCCTATAACACCAATTTTGGGCACTGGCAGTAGATACCATATTAATATTCTTCTTCTATATCTTCTTGAACTTCATCCAACTGATCAACATCTATATCAACATCTGATTCAGAAACGGTGTTGAAATGATTGACCATGTCATCATCATCATCAATTATGTCATTTTCAATAATATCCTCATCAACATCATCATCAATAATTGTTGCCTCATCTCCTATGCCTGGTTCATCTTCTAATATATCTTCTTCGTCTATCAATGCATCTTCCTGCTCATCTGCCACTGCATCATCTTCTTCTTGATCAATATCATCTTCTTCCTCTACAGTATACTCTACTGACCTTCCTCTTGGATCATATCTAATAGCAAATGACCATTCGTTCTCACCTGGAACCTCTGAGTAAAAGACTTGTTCGCATTGGCTTGGAAAAACATAGCGATCTTTTCTTGCTTCAAACTGCGATGTTTTAACCATTGGAAATCCATTTTCATGTTGAATAAGTGTTCTATCATCATCATGTACATTC
This sequence comes from Pinus albicaulis, assembly GCA_034641835.2. Taxonomy (NCBI): domain Eukaryota; kingdom Viridiplantae; phylum Streptophyta; class Pinopsida; order Pinales; family Pinaceae; genus Pinus; species Pinus albicaulis. The sequence goes on along the minus strand of CM076583.1, from coordinate 180,551,248 downwards.
ATTCGTAGCCTATACCATTTGATGTCGAAAAAAACTATTTTGAAGGAATTAAAGTCACACTCAACTATATCATCTAAGAACCCATAATATCTATTTTTAGATTCTCGAGGATGTCTGTCACTCCTGGAGGAAACATTAGTGACCTGGAATACTGCAGTTATCCCACTATCAAAATTTTTCCTGTTATCATCCAACTGTTTAACGCGAAATTTATGACCATTGCACCACATAGCCTTGTGGTGTTTCAACTGCAATATGCCAAACATGAAAAAGATGCATTCTCAATTAATAATTAATCATATAATTTACACAGCATGAAAATTATTTGAAAAATCAAACTTGTTGTCACATTATAAATATAGTATAAAATAAGTAATGAATAAAATAGGTGAATTAATTTCTTACCTTTCTATCTTTCAAACCATATGCTAAATCGATTTCCCTGTCCGTAACGTTCCCATCTCCACTACGATACGCTTCTCTAATCAATTCAGACAGTAGTTTCCATGATAACCTATCGTCGTTACGTGCTTTACATGTTTCAATCCATTCACTTATCCACTCAAGATTGTTTGCAATGTATAAAAGTAGCGCCTCATAATCTTGAGCACCTGAATAAAAAAAAAAAAATTTCACCAATATTAATAAATATTACTTATAACCATGGTAAATTATATTAATTAATAAACTATGAAAGAATAAAACCTGAATGAATATAATGATCATATACATGATGTAAAAAAATGAAACATTATATGTATTATACATAATAAATCTTTACCTCTCACTTTCTTCATTCTACCTTTTCCCAACAGGTGCTCCTCTTCAAATTTTTTGATGGAGTTCACATCCCAAATGCAATCCACCGCCTTCATGGCTGGCGCAGCTAATTTAGGAAGATAATGACTAATATACACCATGGATTGATATACCACATATCCCTCCACCATATAACCCTCAGGTCGTGCTCTTTGTCTAACCAAAGCCTTCAAGGATTTCAGGTGCCTCTCAACCATCCACATTGACCTTGTGTGTACTGGTCCACACATTTCAATCTCCTCAACTTGGTGTATCAAGTAGTGTTCTTGTGCATTGAAAAATGCTGGAGGTAGATACTTTTGCATTTCACACATTAGCCAAGGAATTTCTCTCTTCCAATACTTTATTTCATCTTGATGGATTTCTTTCAATGACAACCATCTGCAAATCATTACGCAAGGTTATTTCAATGAAACATAATATATATTTCATTATTAGTAAATTAATACATCATTTCATCAAGTACGAAAAGAAATTGTAGCAATTAGATTTTGCGTATAAATCAAAACTAATTACCTCATGTATTTACTAAGACCATATATAACTTGTTTGACATTGTTGTCGAAGTCGTTTGGGAGAGATACGGGTAGAACATACTATAACAATAAAAAATGAATCGTTATTGGTTTCCAAATTAAACAGAAAAAAGGAAAATTTAAAATATGTATTCAAGCAATAACATACAAAAACGTATACCAAAAAAATTACCTTAACAAAGGTATGTCAATCATGTGTTTTCACCCCACTGAAGTCACCTTTCTTCATTAAGATATTATTTATGTTTGAAGCAAAACCTGTTGGAAATTTAATTCTTCTAATGACCTCTTTTACATCATTGCTTTGTTGTTCTGTTAATAACCATGGAATATTATTATAATTTCGACCTCCATTGTTATTTGATCTATCGATCACACTTTTCATTGCATGATTCGATTTCTCAATGTCAGCACAAATTTTGTCAATTTTATCTCTATCATGTGCACCATCTATGGTTCGCCATAACGTTTCTGTCACATTCTTCCCGACATGCATTGTATCAAACAAATGAGCTATTTTTAGGTCCTCATAGTAGGGCAACCTTGCGAATTGAGAAGGATAACATTTCATTCCAGGTGGAAGTACAATATTAGTACCTTCACCGCGACGATGACCTTGATATCAAAGAATAAAATAAATCAAAACAATATTAATTATAAAATACAATAAAATAAATTCATTAGTTAAAACAAAAATTCCAAACATTACATAAACAAATAATATATATATACACAAATTACGTACCAGTTGCTTGACGATTATTAATTATGTTATATTCCAACATCCACAACTGAGGTGTCATTCTTCGTGGTTTTAATCCAGTTTCTTCTTTATCATTGAAAATATGTTTTTCAGTAGTACGATACTTATGGTTCCTAGGGAGGAAGTGCCTAAACTCATCAAACACCATCTTTATTAAGTCTGGCGAATGACGATACTTCATCTTAGGGCCACAAACTGGACATGCAAATCTACCCTTTATTTGAAGACCTGCAATAGATGGATCAATAACAATTAATATACTATGAGATCATTTTTAAAACATGCAATATGGTATATCTAATTTAGATAATTATGTATTATATTAAAGTGCAACGAAATATTACATACCACAAACATGTGTTAGTCCTGGGGCATCATGAATTGTCCATACAATCATTCCATGACATTGAAATCTCTTCTGCTTGATTGGTTTAGTGATGTCATACATAGTGATGCCATGCCATAACTGTATTAGCTCATTGATAAGAGGCTCAATATATACATTCATATCTTTGACCTGGTACTTACCTAATTGTTCAAAATTAACGGTACATAATAATTACTACCATGATATATGTATATATAAGTAAGTAAATAAATAAAATATATATTTATGCAAACAACGAGAGAAATGAAAATGTTACATTCAAAAAAAATAATGTATTAAATACCTAGAATAATAATAGTCAACATTATGTGCTCCACGGAATAATACAATATTTTACATCATCAAATTTCTTTTTCTTCTTCCTATTTCTAAAGCTCCTAATTACATCATCAATATCATTGTGCTCACTGGCTCTGTTTTGTGCCTTTCGACACTTTTCTTCGATTGCGTAGTCACAATGTACGGTCTCATCCGGTGATAGGGCATCGCCTACAAAAAAACGGATAATATTAAATTTTAATTGTCAATTTTTAAATATCATTGAACAATTAATTAATATTAATAAAAAAAATTGCAGTAAGTTATTTAATTGCACCAATTTCGCCATTGGTTATTTGCCTGTCTTCCTCTCTGGTGGTAAGATCTCGAGAAGCATTATGTAATTTAAACAAAAAACATTATAAGGACAACAATCAAGGTATAATTAGAAAAAAATATAGCCAAAATTAATTACCATCACAACCCTCATTGATAGTAGCATTGTTGACCTAGTCCACCTTTCTGATGATCGGGTTGCACGTGAGGAACATCTACATACACCCTGCCACAATTGGGTTATTTGCCTCTTCGGCGAGTGTTGCTCACAGTTTAAACAAAGTTGTTAGGCATTAAATTTATGGACGACATATTGAAAGGTTAATGTTTTACCTTATCGGGCATTCTAGATCTTGGGACTTTGCTGAAAACACGACGTTCAACTACGGCTTGATAGCGAAATGGAAAGTGATATTTTTATCTTCCTCTATAGTTTCTGTTAGAATTCATCACCCTACATTACATATGATTGTGTATTTTTAATCATATTTGATATGATTACGCGTTGTAAGGCGATACAATTAATTATAAGATGTTTAGCTACTTACAATTCTTGCGACTAATTTCAAGAAGCCGCCCTAGCACAGCTTGTGATGGCCCTTTTTTCAATCCTAGCTTTGGTTGCCTTCGAGGGTGTTGAGCAGCCTGTCATCAAAAATATTGAAGTCGGATATGACGTAGCACACTTTTTATTTTAGACATAGAAAGTGATTAAAGCTATTGAATTAAAGTTGTAATTTACCTTCACGGGTCCGGTTAGCATTTTTCCTTCTTTCTTTGCCTTTTCTCTTTTCCATCATGGATGAGTGCTCTCATCACTCTCTTGAGCGTGAGATGACACTCGTATGTAGGGTTAAATTGCAATTGTGTCCATATGGTGTCCCTGGTATATTTCAAATATTTGCCGGCTACCGAGCACGGTTATTCTTGTCAAATGTCTTTGAAGCCCAAAAATGGCTTCTGAATAATCTAGAAGTTCTTTTTTTAGGTTGGAATTATGGAAATTCCACTTTGTGCATATGGTTGGGCCAAAAATTACCAACACATGGCTCTCCAAAAACTTTTGTAAGAACTCATTGTTTCCTACAGAGAGAGATTATTATCATTAATTTAAAAATAAAAATCTGATAAAATATGTTTTAGATAAGTACATGAAATAGTTAAAATATTAAAAATTTACAGGATTTGTACGTGCTTTATAGGGATACCTTCATCGTTCACAAAAAAACGTGCCATTAATAGTCCCCATGGCGACACATGTAGCTCCGAGAACGCAATAATGTAGTTGGCCATATCGGCCTCATCACTTGCCAACACGTTTAGCGGTTGGTTGGGTGTACAGGCAAGGTGTGTTTCTTCCACGGCACCTAAAGGAGTAGAAGGTGCATGAGAGGGGTTGCTAGGCAATCTCTTGCCTTGTGTCCTACCACCAACAATTTGGGTTACGACAGAAGGGTGTCAAAAAACTCTACATACAAAAAGAACTTTTTGTTAGTTTAGTCAATGTAAAAATTAAAAATCAAACTATCACAATTCATCTCATCGAGCAAAAAAAATATCCTTTTGAATTTTATTATTACTTTGATATGTTTAGCTAGGTCATAATTTTCTTTATCCTCTCTTCTATTTCGAGTGTTTGATGTGTCGCATCGAAGTATCAAATTTCGACCTTGCTTTTCGACGCCTTGCCTTAAAAACCTTGGAGATAGGGATGAAGAAAGCTCTTCCTCATAGAGGGAATCATCGGGCGTACCATGGCGGTGTACGCATATTTGAACAAAATTAATATTATTTCAATTATGTAAATAACTAAAATACACGAAGATAGAGCAATTTTGGCACTTTACATGTTCTTGGGCGGCCTCTTTAGTGATCATCTGGTTTCGGGATTGTTCATATCTTTATACTGATCGATGCTACTTACATTGCAATAAGAGTATAAATCTAAAAACTTGAAAACAATATCCTTGAAAACACAAAATGAAAAATTGAAATAATTTCTAATAATAAGACAGGAAAACTGAGTTAGAGTTTCAAATATGTCTTGCATTGAATTCGATCATGGAAACATGTCATTGCACGTTAAAGAACCAAGAAACAAGAGACGAGTTGACAATGAGACTAAAAAATTTGGGTTATTTGGTAGAATTTTAAAATCTCAAAAGGTATATTAATTATCGAAACAAATCAACTTATTCATAATTTCGGTGTTATTGAGTACGCAATGTATAAATCACAAAAAAAATTGAAACAAAACACTAGAAAAGAAACAAATTGAAATGTGTATATACTCCAACGAACTCTACATTAATAGGCTCTCATTATGGAGCACGGGACCACCTCGCTAGCAATATGATGGCAAGGCCTAAAGGCTTTACTATTGGAAAAAATAGTGGTGGCTGGAATGCTCTGCCTATTCCATGCCTCTTTAGATTCTTGCTGCAGCTTTGCAACAGGCAATGAGAACACTATTTTTATGAGTGATTATGGTTGGGTGATTTTCTTACCGAGTTCGTGTAGCAAAGACATGTATGCCTAGCCTATCAAGATGGTGGGAAAAAGGAGTGACATAAATATGGTAGAAGTTCATTCGGCCCGGAATTGATTGATTCACTTCTGATGCTGAGACAAGCTTGTTGTTTTAGATTTCTACGCTCCTGGTTATGGTGCTGCCAAATCTGTCCATCCTAAGGTATGTTAGAAGTTGAATCATTAACCGATTTGTAATATTGTTATCAAAACGTTAATTTTTGAAGTAACTATTTTTGTTGTTCCTGGTGAAACATGCCTTTTGATGTATTCCATTCAAGAAAACGGCTTTCGAATAGGTTTCTCTCTCTTTCACAGAATAATGTTCTACGAAATATATTGTTGCCCGAGCTAACAAAGTATACATCTCCTTAGCGGCCCCATGTTCTCACCATGGTTGTGCTCCTTTCGAGATTTTCTTTTATGGTCTATTATGGTTTTTGTAGTACGAGAGACTTGGGGTACTCGTTAGATCGTCCTCTTATTCTATTAAAAGAGTCTGCGGATATATCCGGTGTGAGCGAACTTCGCGCTGCAAACCTTCTTAAAGAGTGTGTCTCCCTCACAGGTTAGCAGACACGCCAGATATGAGTTATGGAAATTTTCCGGAAATCTCTAAATAGGGCCACAGTCCTTTGGTTCAGTCTAGAAAGGGCAGGATTGCATCTTTGATGAGAAAATGGATTATCCTTGTAATGATTGGTTCTCCTTTTAGGTGTGATAACCACTAGGCATACGGTACTATAGATATCTTCTTGTTACGAATGTTTACCATGAGTTTTATGATGAACTTATATGGTATCTCTCACTCAATGTTTCAATATAACTAAATTTAGTTGGCCCTAACAAATGCTGATCTATTTCATCATAACAACTATAATTAAAATTTTTCGGTTACATGATTCTTACCTAACATGTGCTTTTGCTAAGCTTGAGGTCATGCTCTCCTTGGCGATCCAAAAATACTTGTATTTAATAATTTTTTTTGCAACATGAATTTTGAGTTCGTACTCGATGGTGCTAACCATTATCATGAAAATAAATATTACGATGATTACATCACTCTCATATGCTCATATGTATGATATGACATGGGTATATTACCTTGCTTGTTCTACGGTGAAATTTTTATACGAAATTAAAATTCCCTGCACGAGATGTTTGGCACATTTTTCATTAGCGATGGGAGCCACGGTATGTATAATTCTTTACTTGGTACATTGGTATTAGATTTGGGCGAATATTCGGAAAATAATGACTCCAAATGTGCTTTCATAGGTTGGAATGGAATACGGGCTCATTAGGCTCACGATCTCTACGGCATGCTTATTTATGGCATGTCATGAGTATAACTACAATTTACAAAAAAGAGTGGACAGAGTACTTTAAAAATCATTTGTAATATGGGATATGTTTGCACTATGAAATCCACTGTTCCATTGATTACATGACTATTGAAGATGTTAGTTTTAGATTTTAATTGACAATCCATTTTCTTTGGCTGAGTCTCATCACGGTGAAGGAAGGACCTTTTGAGTTGAATAACGTGTTTGCCACCCTGTCTCCTTTGATCAAAGCCCATTTACAGCTGCAGCTTATGGATTCTTTAACAAAGGCTGTACCAAAGCCTATGTTTTAGTCTTTATTAATCTTGCCTTCTCTTGTTTTGACTTTTGCTACCATTAGAAATTCATGAAGTACTAGAATTGATAGTATTCTTTAAAGAATGATGTGATCACTTGTAAATATAAACCAAGTTTGATTTAACGGCTATGTCAAGGTGATTTTGAGCAATGATGTATTAGTCACTCTATTATCAACCTACGATACATTTGAAAAAATTCCTCGAGGGCTTGGTATCCGTTTTTAGGATAGCATATATGTTTGTCGATGGTCATGTATTCATCGCCGCTTTCTTATTGGGCCTATTGCGTGTTCCATATCTTCTTAAGGTAACGGTACACATCATGTTTTGTTCTAATTTCCTTATCATAGCTCTATAGATCGCTTCATTTATCTGTGAGTTTTCTTCTTCCCTTATAACCCGTTTGTATCTTTGTATTTCAAATGTGTTTAAGTTATTCATGCGTGGTATTAGGTGAAGATATTGATATTTTATTAATTTTTGAGTTTCACGGGGAACTCGAAGAGGTTGGAGGCCGTGAAGAGCTAGAGAAATTGTATAATAGTAAAATAAAGGGCCTCGAAAAAGCTTCGGTGAAGGCTCGACTTTCCTGTGTGTTATTTGGCACAAATTTTTCCCATTTATATCTACGCCCGCGCTCATTTCCTTGAGAGCTAAATTTGTACACACTATGAGAGTAATCTTTGGCATGCAAATTAGTATTTGAGACAAGTCTTAAAAAAATAGGGAATTTTATGTTGTCAAAGGGGATCCTTAACATAAGGGAGTAGGTTCGATCATCTAATCATCTAGCTCATGCGGATGAGAAAAATCCCCTACATGTATACTACATTAAATATATTTTTTAGCGAGGATCACATAATAGTCCAGGTCCATTTTACCGGGGAGTTTGTAAACTTTTGGTTGTTAAACGATACTTGATTCGAAATAATGCCGGTCTGTATTACTAATGAGGATTTTGTTGTAAAGAACCTTTTTAAAATCAAATCACACATCGAAGAAAACGTTGCTGACTGTTTCGAAAGGACTTTTGGTTATTTATGTATCGAGGAAACAAGGGTAGTAGATCAAACCATTCATTATGCTTGGTTTTTGAAACTAGCAATAAGTTCAAAAATTATATTCATCATGAAATCAAGTCATTGATATTGAAAGTAATGACCGAGAATAGATTGATGAGATATTTGTATCATACTCGGTTTCATGAAGACCTAAAAAATTGCTTTTATTTTGGATATTGGCATGTATGGTTCACATGCTAGAATTTTTACCCCAAAATTTCGAAAAGGTGCTTTTGAGGGACCATAGATGATCTTGGACAGATGGTACTATAGTGTTCTCTCTATCTAATAGAAACTATGTTCACCCTTTCATGTGGTTACTCCTCCTCCAAGCAACTCTTTCTTTTATGTGGTTCCCTTGCACCTCTCGGTGCAATTGCTAGTGTATGTTATACTTTGAAGCTAGTATTAGTTTAAGGGATTTTTTCTTAATTTGAGACTTGAATCGGTGGAAATTTTTCAAACTTCTTATCTTGAAGACCTATACATTTTTTTTGCGAGATCTTGAGACTTCATACAAAAAATTGCAAACCTTAGGTGAGAGCTCAATTTTGGGGTAGTTCGAAAAAATTATAAGTTGTCTCTTGCAAAATAGCGGATCTCAATCACAATAGGGCGGGTGCGAAAGTATTTGAGCAAGAAATTTGGTCTCTTATTGAGCTCTTTTATTTGCGGACACTCAAACCTCAAATTGTTACATATTTTGGGCTAGTTGTTGCATATATTGCGTCGAGGAGTTTGGATTTGTGCCTTTATTTTGGAGATCCTCTTAATAGATCTATTTTAGTAGCTACCTTCAACAAGAAAGAGGCATTATTTGGAAGAAGACATTGCGCTTGATTGAAAATAGAATTTGGTTCTTCTTGAAGCGAGACTTCAACTCGTATTTATTAAATATGTTCCTTGCATTATTGCTAATGCGGCAGGATAACATTATTAAAGTTGCTAAAACAAAGGAGCAAGTAACCCTTGTTGAAGACCTTATTGAATATATTGTTGGAGCAACTTATAGTAAACTTGTTGTGAAGACCTTGAGGAAATTTTTGGAGAAACATTGTTGAATACGATGGTATAACGTATGGAACGATCTTAGAAGAGGCCTTGAAGTGAAGCTTTTTGGAGAAACTATTGAAAAATCCTTAGAGCATTTAAGTAAGGCACTTTCTATCTTCCATCACCTTTTTCCTTTCAATATCCTTTAAACGATTTTGTTGATATTTAATGTTTGAAATCACATTATAATTCCTTGATTATATGATTTTGGGGACTTTCCCTTTGAAGTGCAAAATACATTGTAATTTTATCTTCGAGGATGCATTTCGGCCCTATTGTTCAATATTTTGATTGATGGTATTAAACATAGAGAGTTAGGGGCTCTTGACTTGGTTTGGTTGGGCCATTGAATCCTTTAACATCTGTTAGGGAGAACCCCCTTGAGTTGGAGGAGAGCTAGCAGAAGTGAAAAGGGTTGGTGAGGTGGCAAATGAGACTGTTAGATTACACATGGTATCACACTTTAGCTTTAGGACTTTATCTTGAGAAGTGCGAGATTTTTCTATATCAATTCTCCGATTGTTTACAACAAGTTATTGTTAAGAACTAATAAGAAGTGATGTTGAGGGGGTTTTTGGGTATAAGAAAGCAATGCCATTTAAAAACTAGGGTTCTCGATCCTTGGCATTCCTTCACTTGGGCCTAGGGGCCACCTGAGAATAATTTCACACTAAACCATGCAAACTTAAAAGTAACTTAACGGATCCATAAATTAATAATAATCATAATTCCTAATTTCCTATTGTATGATATAATGAAAATTATTCAAACATGAAGCGGTAAGAAGACATGCAATGTACGAGATTTCAAGGTGATGAACCAATACAAGAAGTTAGAAACTACAACTTTGATTCAATACTCTGTGTCTAACTCAGGAAGGAATCTAGTTTGTAGTCTCGAACATCACATCGTGTATTATCAATTCTTAATTGACAACAACTAAAGGTCAAATACCTCATCAATTCCTTCCCATTTTGTGTTTTTATGTTATATTCCTTATAAAAGTGTCAAATTTCTCGCAAAGTAAGCAACCACTGAATAAAATAAAAAATAGTTGAGATATGATTGAGAAATGGTCATTTATTTCTTGAAAGGATCTTCACGATTTCTTTGGCTTTTTTTCATCTCAAGAAACAAAATGACCTAAGAAACTATGTTGATGTAATTTAAGAAATAACACGGTGCAATAGCCATTTTCAAAAACCAAATGATGTCCATTGAGGACATGGCCTTTATTTGGTTCTGTTTCATAGGAGTTTTCACGTAGAAATGGAACTTTGTTGTACCATTTCAAATAGTAAAAAGGAAAACCTTCTTTTTCCATGGGAAATAATTTACCTTTCCTTTTTCAAGATAATATAAATCACAAAAAAATATGAACTATACGCACACATTCTTGGATAATGTGAAAGTGGAAAAGGAATACCCTACACAAGTGATGCACACATGTACCTTGAACACTAATAGATTTTTGTAGTTGAAATGCAATGCTTGTTTTTCATTTAAATGTGGGGTTTTTAAAGCGAGGAAGAAATAATGGGCGCGATTTAATAAGCGTTTCTTTGGGAAAAATTTAAATCTTGTATTGCGTGATGAAGATAATAGAGGGTATTGAATCTTGATTCTTGACATTGTGTTTAACTTGAATAACTCAAATGATTATGAATATCAGTGGATTAGTTATTTTTTCAAGTATGTCACTCAAAAATCTTATGTCAAAGCATTGTATGATGGCTAGAATTTGCTTGTTTCCCTTTCTTCAGTTCAATGTAAAAAGTATATTAATATATTGGAGCACGAATGATAACTACAATTGTTTGCTCTGAAGTATATCTAGCCCCAAGATTATGAAAAGTTTTCTCAAGTGGAGCTATTGGTTATTGATGAAGCGATGCAATTCCATTACCTATTGTAAAGGCTTTCTGCTCGAGGGCCATATTTAGTGTACATGTGCTATCTTGTAAATGGGTAATAATTATAAATGATCCAACCACAATCACGGATTTTGTAACCATTCGGTTTCCATGGATAGTGATGATGATATTAACCCTATATATCGAGTGACCTATATCTATATGAGAATGATCTCAACATTGACCTTGATATGGTTGTACGGATGTGACCTTTGGTATGTCATCGAGAAAATCCCCAAATACGAGAACTAAAGCTCATCACTTTCGATGCGGAGTACTACCCTTGTGATAAATTTGATGACTTTCGGTCTCCAATTCTCTACCACTTTACACTTCACCTTGATATAGATCATACGAGGGCAATTCGTTCATGGTGTTGAGATGGATGATTTTGTCAAACTAAAATCCATAGCTTAAACTTCATGGCGGTGGATTCAAATTCATGCAAGCACGAACACATCTTACACATCCTCTTTGAAACTCATCCTAAATAACATTGGAAGACATCTAGAGAGAACCCTGCTTTAACACAATCCAGTGGAATTGACCAAAAAAACCAAAATAGAGTCGACCCTACTATAGGAGGAAGAGACTGCGGTAAGAACTTACCATTTTGCAAGAGTTGAGGGTGAATGTTGTTGCCAAGAGCTAAGGGCGAATGCGAGGGCGAATGGTGTTGTTTTGCAAGAGTTTGAGGGTGAATGTTGTTGCACGAGAGATGAGGGTGAATGCGTGTGTGATATCGGACATTAATGTATTTTTAATAAAATCATTTTTATGTAGCACACATTTGATTTTTTCATTTCAAATCATTTTTATATACATTTGATTTTTGCATTTCTAATACAAGTGACAAACAAATTTCTACAAGAGGTTGAATTTTTTACTAGAATAGCCATGAAAGACAGTTAAAATGGCTTAAAATGCAAGTCAATATTCAATATAAATGTAATTGAAGGTTCTCCCCACTAAATTTTTGCAAAAGTGCTTACATTATTTAAGTTATCTAGGATATTTTTGTATTACACAATCTAAATTAAATAATGGAAGTTTGGGTAGTCTTCTTGTTTCAAATTAGGACACAATTTTCAAATGGTGATGAAGTTTCATGTGATGATTAGCGACAATATTCCCCCTTTCTTTTATCCTTGAAAAAGTATACAAGGTTCCACAGGCTACCACATGAAACCCTAGCGATGTAGCGGCATAGGACCAATCCTCCATTTTGCCGTCATTAGGCATTTTGCACGTATTTGACGACTAGAATTTGTGGATTCCCATTTTAAAGTGACGTCTTTAGGAAGGATAGAAGACTTAATTTAGACGTTTGAATTTTTTTCAAAAACGTTCTTACGCCCTTTAATTTTCCACTTGCCAATAATTTTTGAAACACTAGTCCTCTTCGCAATTGCGAAATTTGTACTCAAAAAGTAAGGAAAGTTACTTTTTTAGCTCTCAAAATAAAAAATTTAATAAAGGAATTACCACTTATCATTATTGATATTTTAAAGTAGAATCAATTTAGTTTTCCCCTTCCTATTAAGAAAATTTCACAAATCCTTTCTTTTACATACTTAAAACACCAAAGAAAGAATAAATCTCGTTTTCCTGTGAGCTTCCAAGGTTGTGATTAGTGAAGCGGTGAAAAAGTATGGCTATAGCACTAAAAAATTAGAATGCCAATCTTCCCCAACATGAAGTAGTGTTAATATGGCGGCGGCTTGGCTTGATGGTCAAACGAGTGAATTACACAAGCACAAAATAAAAGCTTTAGGCGTGTAGTTCCTTACACTCGCACTCTCAAGGCATTCGGACTTGAAGCGAACTCAAGATTGGCTCGAGGGAAACTAAGTGGCTCATTAACACCTTACATATTTTAATTTCATAAGGTATGTTCGAAGTTTGTTGCTAGGGGTAATTTATTATTGTGAAATCATAGTTCCTAAATTATCTCTTATTATGTGAGCAATGTAATCTATTAATTGTAAGCGAGATTCATTAAAAAACTCAAATGATTTTAGCATGAATGATGAAAATTTATATATTAATTGGTTTTTAAGAGTATTTTTATTATGTGGGAGTACTTTGGAAAGAAAAATCAAGACTTCATTTTCTATTTTCCTTATTTTATTGGGGTGAACTAGAGAAAATTGAATATGAATAGTGAGTTAATTGTAAGATCAATGGGCCCGAGCCATACATCAACATTGACCACGGTGGGGAAGTATGGTGACTACTTATTGTACTTCACTTCTTTTATAAATAACAATTGGTAGATAGTTATGTTATTTGAAATCTATAACAAATCCGAGCAACAAAATTACAACAAATAGAAAATTATGAAAAAAATTCGCCGGGCACTAATGTGTGGATACCCTATCATTTCTTAGATCCACATAACTTACCAACACCTACTATATTGGTATACACATAATATGGCATTTACCGAAGTATTTCATATGTATCTAGAAGTAAATAAGTTGTATGACAATTTTTATGGCGAGATATAAGATGTGTATTATAGTTTATATTTCAATTTTTCTTAAGTAGCATGCATGTGCAGTTCATATAGTGACTACAATTACCAAATATATTTCAGTGAAGATGTGAAGATGATCTCTCATTAGGTCCTAATTACTTAAAGAATCATTAATTAGCTTTCCAAATGAATAAAATATGCTAACAAATTAGTAAAAACTAGGAAAACAAATCATGCTTTAAAAAAATATGCCACAATGAGTCACACTCTGAGATTTATATAATTACTCATCAAGTGTCACTACAACATATATATGATCACCATTACCATAGAAATGGGACATGTGACCATAATTTTGGTTTAGCGATGACATTACACATCATGAGCATTGTTTAGGGTTGATTTTCTTGATTTTTTTTAAACGAGTCATTTATACATTTTATGGAAATTATAGACACGATTTATAATCACATTACAAGATCTTGATGTGGATATTCTTATCATTTCTTAGATACTCACAACTTACCAACACCTAATAGATTGATATACACATCATATGGAATTTACCCCTAGAATACCACACGTATCCTAAAACAAATTAGTTGTATGGCAATTGTTATGGTGCATATATGATGTGTATTACAGTTTATCTTATAATTTTGTTGAAGTATCATACAACAATTTACATAGTGATATGAGAACCACTCTTTAGAGTATACATAGATTTTGTACACATGGATTTTCAGCTGCTTTTTAAGATATATCATTGGTGATGATCACATGATTATATAATGAACCATTAAGTTGAACTACGAAATTATTCCTCACAACACACACACACATATTGATGAATTAATAATTTTTCTCATATAATTTTTTTAATCTATTTATGTTATATATAATTATTTCTAAGAAGAACAAGAGAGAATTCCTTACCATATCTTCGTAAAACATATAATAGCAAGAAAATTAATCTATTGAAATTTGTTTCAAACATATTCATGGAGTAAAATGAAGATTAAATGGAGATATTCATGGATTTACCTATAACATCACCTCATAAGAATGTAAATGTACAATATTGATGATACATAGGTTAGGAGAAAACTAATCCTATTGAAATTTCATTTCCAAACATATTCATGGAGTAAAATGAGGATTAAAGGGAATGTTATGAATTTACTTATAACATCACCTCATAAAAGTGTAATGTACAATATTGATAAAATTTATTTATATATGATCAATAATAAACCTTTATCTCACATGTATCATATAATCTTATAAACAAACACATTCTATAATATGCAATAAAAGTGAAATTACACAATCCACATGGAAATAAGACTTAGTTCAAGCAAAAGAAAATAAAAAATAAACGTAAGTGACATGGATTAATTTACAAAAGAGACATATAAGTGTCATTATACCGACGGTGGCCAAAGCGTCGCTATTACGGCAGAAAGCTGCCTCCAAACGTCGCAATTGAGACTTAGACATTGTGTCGCAATTAGAAGCGTTTGGAGCGGTCGTCGTAATAGCGACGATTTGGGGCATAGTGTCGCAATTGCGACGTCTTCCTCCAAACTTCTGGTGCGACACTTTCTTGTCTAAGTGTCGGTATTGCGACACGTTTCTCTAAACGTCGGTATAGCGACGGTTTCGGGCGGGATTTGAACAAGTTGAAAAAATTTGAGGGAAATTTTCGACATTTGGTCAAAAGTGTCGAAACCAGTATCGGAATTTCCATAGGAATGTACTAGTGTGGAAATTTATCCTTGGGTTTTTATTAGCATAAACAAAAACAAAAAAAGGTGACATTTATATATATAACTCTTACATTTATTTATTCAACAAACAAAACATGGGGATTATGCCCTTATTTTTCTGACCATCTCCCAAGTGGTTTAGGTGGCTTCAAAGTGCTTCCGTGCACCTCGATCTTCCTTTTTGTTCTATTATGGAGAGTGATCTACCTCTAGGCCAAGATACATAGTGGTTTTGGTTAGAACTCACCCTCTAGTTCCACCTATATCATATACCGATCCAATAACATGATTAGTATCATGAACACATTTCTTAAGTAAGGAAACATGAAAAAAATGGCTTTTCACTATGGGTGCTCGAGGCCAATCTACAAACCACTAGCACCACTCTTTTGGGCGCCGGTTGCTACATGATCCCATTTTCAATGAGATTACTTTGGCTTAATACAAGATAAACATGCTTTCCCTCTTGAAACTCTTTGTGTAGTCATTGTTGGGTCGAATAGATTTTGTCTTACCTATCTGGTAACTTTAAATTTTTCTTGATCCCAATCATTTCCTCATCCATTTCTCTTAGAAAATGCGGCCCAACAAATGTTATATTCACTAAATCATCCTAATTCATAGGGGCGTTGAATTTATTTTCATAAAGTTCCTCAAAAGGATTATTTATAATTACTCTTGGAAAAATTATACCGAGTGGAAGGTAGCCATTATGTTTCTTGGTTGATGCATCACATACATCCTGTTCGTATATTTTTTTTACCCTTTATTTTTTACCATCGGTTCAATGATGGTAAGTGATGTTGAAGGCTAATGTTGAGTTGCAAATATATCAAACAATGTCTTCCAAAATTTTGAAGTGAACTTGGCATCTCATTCTTGTATTATCTTTTTGGGTACTCAGTGCAACCTTATTATCTCCTTTTATAAAAATTAGGCTACATCTTATTTCTTTATGAGTAGATTTGATAGTGATAAATGAAAACCTTGCTCAAATTATATACTACCACCATGAGTGTTATCATTGTAGTTTTCTTGGGAAATCATGTAATTAATTCCATTTCTATAAGCTCCTATTTCCATTATGGAATTGAAATTGGTTATAGTAGTGAAAGCGTAGGCCTACACTCCACATTTTCTTGTTGGCATTCCAATAATTTAGCAAGGTACCCCACAATATCGTTATTCTTTCCTGGCTTGAAAAGAATGTACTCTTCATGGCTATCATCAACTTCGATATCCGGGGTGACTAAGTAAGGTATTTTATGGAATTCATCCATGATGAATTTCCTTAAATCCCTTGCATTGGAAAAAAATTTCCTATTCTTAAATTTTTAGTATCCCCTCATCATTGAGTTGATAGCTTCTACACCTTTAATATATCCTAATTGTTTCCAGCCAATACTTCTTCGAAAAATTCATAATGCTCGTCATTTATGAGCCCTTGTTTAATTCTCCCTTTGAATTTCAAATGAGGAGGTGTTTATGGGCACTTATGTGAACTTATTTCAAACTTTATTGAGTGAATTTTCCACTTTATTTTCTTTTCTATTAATGTAATTCGTTTCAAAAATCGAATTCAACGAAGTCGAACCAACCACCTAGCCTATTTGGAATTTAGTTTGGGTTGGTGAAGAAAATATTCCACACCTTAGTGATTAGTCGGTAATATAAAACTTCTCCCCGATAGGTAATCTTTCCACATTGTTTGTGTGTGCACAATGGTTTCCAACTCTAAATCATGGGTGACATAGTCCCTTTCATGCTCATTCAATTTACTAGATTCATAATAGATAACATGCTCTTCTGCATCGGGACTCCACCAATTCATTCCTTATGAACACGAAAATCCTTTTCTAGGTCAATTATTCTTAAAATAGGTGCATGGGTGAGTAAATTCTTTAGTTATTCAAAACTAGTTGTACATTCGGATCTCCTTGAAATTTTACTCCTTTTCTCTACAACGAGGAGTGATGGGTTGCACCTAAATTTTGGGAATTTTAGAATGAATCTTGATAGTAACCGGAAAATCCTATATGGGATTTGACACATATCACATTTTAGAGTGTGGGACAATGTTATTTCTTTGATCTTCTTTGAGTCAAAAACCATTCCCTCCTTTGATATTACATGATCGAGTAGTGAACTTGGGTTTGGATGTCCCACTCTTTACGAATGCGGTCTTTTGAATGTCCCCCTCCTTGATTTTGACCTAATGGTAACCCAAACTTAATTCGATCTTAGAAAGCACTTAAACCCCTCTCGATTGATCGAGACAAATCATCAATTTTTTGGGCAATAGTTGTATTCATAGTGACTGTTTAATTTTCTATATTTAATAATAAAAAAAACGCGGTGTTCCATTCTTTCTTAACAAGTATTGTAGGGGGCTCCCACGGTGATATCTTGGGCTAAATATATCATTTTTCCATCAATTCTTTTCCTTATGTATATAATTTTAGTTCCATGGGTTTAGGAATTCTCATGAGATATGTGGCTTTCAACATTGGCAGTGTTCCTATAATTGTTTGATTATGAAGTCGGTATCTTGGATAAATGGAAGTCATGAAAATTCTTCTAGAAATACATCACTATATTGAA
The DNA here is from genome assembly GCA_034641835.2 of Pinus albicaulis. Lineage (NCBI taxonomy): Eukaryota > Viridiplantae > Streptophyta > Pinopsida > Pinales > Pinaceae > Pinus > Pinus albicaulis. The sequence continues at coordinate 180,533,098 of CM076583.1, read as the reverse complement.
TCATATTTGGATAATTCCTGAAGGAATATTTTTATTCAACCCTTCACCTGCACTGCCCGATATCGTTACGAATTTTATTTTCCTTTTCATACCTTATAGCACAATTGGGTCACCCTAATCACTTATACATTCTAGCACCTTATCGTAAAAATCACCTTCGTCGTCGCGGGATGCTGGTTAATCCATAGCTATTAGGACATCATATGATCCCAAAGGTATCAAATTAAGTTTAATTTTTGTAGTGATGTTCCCAGATTGTACAAAGAAGGGTTAAACTATCTCTCTATTGTTCTTGTCTTTTTTCCGGTGGCCATCTAAACAAGCCATGATTCCTTTTGGATTTTCTCTAGCAATTCACAATTTTCACGATCTTAGGGCTGTTATAAGCGAAATTAGATCATGGATAAATTAAAATCGAGTATTCGAGAATTTTTTTATCATACCTTCCATTTGAATGATAATTTTTTTCTCATCTTCTTGTCTATTATCCAGTATTGCATGTATTTTGAAATTCTAAGAGCACATCATTCACGGTCGATGCCTCATGGTATGTTGTGCAAATTTGCACTATGTACGCAACTTAAGGAAATTTTTGTCTTAAAAATTAGAGGAAATTTCAGCCTAAAAGTGCCCATGAATTTTTCATGTACATTATATTTAAACCAATCAAAATCCTTTAAACTTAAAAAGGGTACATGAAAATATTTTTGAGGGATAACTATTTTTTAATTATCTTTTTTTAGCTTATCTGCGTTATAGGTTTACTCAAATTTCAAGTGTAGACACTTTTCGGATACATAATTAAAGTCCAAATACGATGGATGCCTATTATTCATACTTATGAGATGACGGAAACATTGTTAAAAAATTGAAGATACATTAAAAAAAACATGTTCAACACGTTTGTTTAATGTATCCTCATTTTTATCAATGTGGGTCTTCTCGAAGTATTCATAATGGGTACATATTGGATGTAAAATTTAATTCCACATCGAACAAGTGTCTGCACTTGAAGTCGAGTACACGTATAAGAATATAAGCCAAAAATACAGAAAAAAATAGTTTATTCTTTCCCCCTCCAAAATTCACAATTCTTATTTTATTATTTTCCTTTTATTTTATTTTATTTCCTTAGGAGGCCACTTTTAGGATGAAATTTCCTCTAATGTGGTTTTTCTCTAGCACTCCCAACATTGATAGCTCCTTTCATCTTTTCATTCCCTAATTTCTAGGGATCATTTATATTGACAATGAAGTTTTGTTGGTGCTTAGTTTTGGTGAAGTTATTAAACCTTCCATGCCTTCTTCATTTCCTTTCTTCTTCAATAGCTTGACACTCAACCTTATGATTAGTATTTTAGACTAGTTCTTATCCTTTTTTATATTACGTCCTCCGAGTCTTAAGATCATTTTAATTCTATTCTATACGGGTATGCTTGTGGTAATCCTTTAACATACCTACGGATCTTAGTGTTCTCATCCTTTATGTAAGGTGCATACCTTCGTAGCTCCAAGAATTTTCTTGTGTAGTAGTGGGTAACATTTACCTAAATCAGGTACTCATCACTCCTTGGCTACTTTCATATATTTCTCGAGATATGTACTTTTTGAGAATTACTTTTCAAATTTCTCCAAGTCAACTCCATCTCTCGAGGATTCCTTTAATTTTATTGAAGATTGTCCACACCATATATTGGGTTTTCCACTGCCAATATGAAAATAGCCACATTGTACTTCATGTTCTCGATATAGTCATGCAACTTGAAGTACTTCTTTTTTCCTAAAATCCAAGCCTATGCATCCTCTACTTTCTTTACCTCTCTATCAAAGGTTGGGATTTTTTTCTTTCTTGAATTCCTCTTGCATGGGAATATTTCTACTATTCCTTTGATGATGATATCTGGTAGCTTCACTATCAATGATTGGCTAGGAGTTATTAATTATCTTTCTCGAGAGTTGAGTAGTTTTGTTCCTCTGCATGTCTTCTCTTCTTTCTTGCTTGACTTACTTCCGCCTTCTTATCATTCCATTTGTGCTTATATATTTTTGATGGGCTATTATTAAGCTTGTTCTTGAATGATGGCTACCACCAACTTCTTGTTGTGATTGTCTCTATAATTTAGATAATTTTTGCAATAGTATGGAATTTACTTATGCTTGATCTCACGACAATATTTTAATTATGAACCTTGTAGCTTCTTATTTTAGCTCTTAAACTTATAATAGTTTCCACTAGTCTAGGAGTGTCCTCTATTTCATTTCCCAAATTGATTTTTCTTCAATTCCTAGTTGGGTTTTGTTCATACCATGTTGTTTATCTCTTGTTTCTCATCCTTTCCTTTTTTCCTTATGGTACATGGATACTTGTCAATTTTCCTTTAGATACATACTAATTTTAGCCATCAATAAGGAACATGCATGGGATATAGATACTTCTTCTCCTTGCTCTACATAAATATTTGCCATAAAATATTAATCAACAAGTAATCATATTGAGTTAGTGAGCCTATAAACCCATGCATTACAACATTATGCGGTCAACATAAAGGAAAAATAATAGATCATGCACACCATGGATACCAATAAATCATGTAACACATGCATATGAGCCTCTCCAAGTCCAATTTCTAAACTTGTTGCTTTGATACCGATTTGAAACACCCCCTCCTAACCCTTCCAAAAAAACATGTTCGGAAGGAGATGGTTACTATACTAACCCAAGATCCGAGTTTTGTTATGGAAATGCGGTCTAAATATTTCGATCTTATCAAATTACCTAAACCTTAGTTAAATATCACCATTATATGCATATCTTCAAGATGATTATGATGATATAAAAATTTTACTTGAATCAGAGCCTCCCGGATCAAAGATGTGACCATTTTAATTTGTGTTTCATTAGAAAAGTGCCATGTTATCAACTTGGTCACATGGTTATACCCACGGCTAAACTCACGATACCAATGGGGAAATTAATTATTGGTTTTCAACCCATTCATGAGTTTGGGTTATGTGTGTGTGTGTGTGATTAAAAAGGGAAAGGTACATATGAGATTTACAACCAAATACATTTTATACAACACTTGGTTTTGATTTGCATAATATGAAGAGCCAAATGTTTTGAAACCCTCCATTATTTTGAACGAGGAGAAAAATAATCATGTTTTTTTTGGAGAACATATTGTTGTTACAAATATAACAACAACAATTTTTAATAAATTAATGAAGAAAAACCCCACTTATAATATGTAAAATATTAATATAATTTAAACGAACTTAAAATTAAAGATATGGAAATCATTCTCATCATTATCGAAGTACTTTATACAAGTAAAAATTAAAAATATATGTGTATCATAAAAATGCTATAAATTGATAATAATCATATGATTTAATCTAATACATGGATAGATTAAAAACAAATTCCACATGCATTTAAAAATTTTATCAAGTGACAAATAACCTTATGATTTCATTTGATAGAAATTTATTGTAAGAATTTTTTGAATGGTATGCTTGTTTGTCTAATTTATGCTTAGAACAAATGAACAATTGTGACATAGATCCAACCTCGGGATCCACCATCCGGTGGGAAATATGGATATAAATGGTTTCAATTTTTAACAACAATCAATCCTTTTCATGGAGTCGAAATGGTTGGGGTAGAGACATATATTAATATCCATGCATGTTGATGAAGATAACGTACTTGCTTTTGTATTTGGAAGCATTTCTCTTAACTAGATATCCTACTCCAAATGCTTATTCTATGCGATGCACGCATGCAAAACCAAAAAAGATGATATTTTTTCCCTTCTAAGAAGGAAAGATAGAATACAACCATATCTAATCGTATAAAAAGAAATTAAACATGATCTCGGGGAAGATCAAAAATGTAGAGAAATGAAATCAAAATGACATTGATATAAAACATCATTATTGTAATTATGTATACCTTTTATTCTATAATCCTCCTTTTGATCCCTTGCTCCTTCACCTTCCTTGTCTCTCACATAAATTAGGCTCATTGATGTCATAAGGGCTTAGCCTAGTGGTACTTTTGTTGCATAAGGTATGTTTGGCGAATAATTATCTTTTGCGGGCAGTGAACTCCCTAGATCTAGTGGCTAGTCTACAAACAATAGGAACAAAAATGCTAATTCTTTCCTTAAATAAATTAGAACATGGAGGAAATACTGCAGTTCCAATGCAAGTTCTCCTCATTGAGGCAAATTAATTACCTATCATTTAATTGTCGACCCGGGGGTTTTGTAAAGCTTGCGAAGCGTGCGTGCACTATATATGCTAGAAATTAACCTCCAATTTAGATTAATCTAACTACGAAATCAAATGATGACAAACCAAAAACATAAGGAAAGCTGAAATCAATCTACGTAAAGGAAAAACTTAATCTATGAAAGGCACTTCAAATCCTATTCACAAAAGTTGTACGATATGAACATGCACACAATCTTGAAAAATTAATCTTTTAATCTAGGAATGAAAATAAATATAATCTTCTTTCATGAAATTAAAGATGATCAATACACATACTTGCATGATTGAAATAAAACTTAATCTAATAACAAGAAAGTAAATTTATGCTAATGAAATAAAATCTAGTCTAGGAAAACGAAATATTTAATCTATGAAAATAAGAAATATAATCTATGAAAGCATTCAAAACACACTTACTAGAATTGAAATCTTAATCTACCACATATGTATAAGTGTAAATCTAAACTATCACACATGCATAAATATAAATCTAAAAAAATGACACACTTACACTTGCATAGAATTGGAAATATAATCTGGGAACACTTCATGAATTCAAAATCTAAACTTCTTGCAAGAATTGAAAAAGCATGAATTGAAATATAAACAATCTTAACTACAATAGTAACCAATCCATATAAACATGCAAGAGCACACAAACAAAATGAGCATATGATAACTTAACTTATGAAAGAATGTAAATGAACATAAAGGAAATAATAACAAAGCATGAAATGAAAACAAAACTAAGCATAAAAATGAATGAAATTATGATACAATCTCACACTCATTTGGGTGGAAAATCCAATGATGCATGGGGATGGCAAGTGAAGAAGCTCCATATGCAAGAAAAACCAAATAAAATTGAAATAACACTCATGAGTTTGGTGCCAAATCCAATTCTTTATTCAAAGAATTTAGCATAACTCCAAACTTTACACATGCCTTTGAGAGGAGAAACCTCTATTTTATACAAAAACATAAAAATCTACCTCAGTTAATTGGGATCCACTATTCTCTCCCTAGATCCCTAAAAATCTCAACCAATTAGACACACATATCCCTTTATCCATGACTTTTTCTCCATGAGATATGATTGATTAGTATCCCAAATCTTGTTTCAATCTTGAAGATAATTAGAAATTAATACTTGGAGGCCACATAAGAGTGTCTTGAATGCTTCCAAATGACCTACACTTGTCCTTGAAACTCAAGCCACTTTTAGATGTTAGCAAGTGTATGTCATTTTTCTAATTTTTAATCATTAATTCACAATAAACACTTGAAAAATATAAATTTAGGAAAATACAATTATGAGCCCATATGATATTAGAGATGTAGGGTTATATAGTGACAAAGTGATGGAATAGAAGGTAATAAAGGTGAAATGAGGTGTGAATGAAGTGAAAATATATGTCATTTTAAAGACGTTTTGGAGACCCAAAATACCCGCAACTAGAGTGATTGCATGTCCTTATGCGAATATTTCATTAATTCCTTTTATTTGCTTGCAATGTCTTTGATTTTGAATGAGCTTGAAAGCATATCAATGCTTTTTAAACTTTGCATTCAATTATTTTAAAACAATTTCATTTCTTTTTGAAAAGTATTCCTTGTCATATATTGAATTGCAACATGTTTGTTTGGTTCTTGTGTAGCAGCAAATTTTAATTGTTATTGGTTCTTCTCTATCAATACCTTGTTTCTTTTTTTGTTTCGATGAGTTCCTTTAACATTTTTAGAATTCACCTTTACATCGGAAATATAATATGCTCATTATTTAGTCGTCATTTTGCAAATCATGCAATTTTTAAACCATAATGCAATCATAATTGATTAGGAAAAATATATAACACACTAAAATGAAGTGAAATGGAATAAAGTGATATGAAAAGTGATCATAAATGGATATTAGATTTTCCCCCACCCCCCCCTCCCCTCACCCCCCAAACTAAAAGGTGTTTCGTTTTGTAAATGAGAAAGGAAATATGGTAAAATTATTTCAAAAAATTATAATTTCAGTATTTAAGGAATTCTATGATTAAAAGTTAGAAAAGAACATACATTTAATTACACAAAGAAGTTGACATATTGTGCATATGTAGAGAAGTGTAGATCCTGTTTATGAATCATGGAATATAATGTGGAATTTCACTTTGCTTCTAGTTAAATGGTGGATGAGGTCGCAAAGTAGATTCTTTATTTTTGTTGCTAAATTTGTTGTATTCCTTTTTGCCAAAAAATTTGAAGTGATATAGTCTTAACTTATAACTATAGAACACAGTGGTACAATTATAGTCATACGAAAAATGTGTTGTTGTCGAGCATGAAAAGAAGTCATTGGATTATCATCCGTGTAGATTTCATTAACCGATTGTGAGAGCAAAACTCACCATTAATGTCAACGAGTACCAAGGTACCTAAGTACATATTGCGAATTTCGAAAAGATGATTTGATGTCGAGCCACTTGCAAGATCCAAAGATCCAAGGGACATTGATGTATTCCCATGATTGTTCGCGAGATAAATTGTCATTAATGCATACGAGCCTCGATGTACTAATAAGGAGTCTAGCCTTGAACCTAGAGAATGTGTTGGTGTCGATACGCCAAGACTTGTTAGAAGGGAGGCATTAATGAATCCCCCATCATACGACGATGGAATAATGATTTTGGAAGGACCATGGATGAAAATTTGCATCAAGTAGGATTTATTTAATGGAAATGAAAATGACAAGAGGGTAAAAAAGTGAACGGAAAGCAAAAGGAAAAATCCACATGTAAGTGAGTTGAATGTCTTTATTAATGAGGAGTGCGAAAATGAATGGAAATTATGGAAAATGTAAAGAAAAATGTGAAGGAAAAAATGTGACACTTGAAAGGAAAAATGGTGATGATGATGTTTAGCAAAAATGCTTGAATAGTTTGTGAGTTTGGAGAGGAAAAGTGATGGCATTTATGGATGATAGAAATGGATCTAATTGGTTCATGTTTCTTGAAATTGGTAGTAGAAAACCAATCATGAATAAATTGGCTTCCTTCAATTATCCAAATTCTCCTAGAACTTTGAAAACGAAAACATGGCACTAACATTGTGATAAAACAAATGTGTTCAAAGAAAGTGATCAATTTCTCTAAATCTCACGCAATTTTTTTTGCATAGTTAATGCTTAGTAAAACGAGGTTTATGATGTCTTCCTCTCAAATTTTCATGGTTAGTCCAATTTCACAATTGCGATAATAAATCCAATTTCTAAAAAAAATGATGATATGCACAATTTCTTATTTATGTTTGAACCATAGCATTTCATAAAGATAAATAAATATTAATTTTTGAATGCTTAATGATTCACGTAAAATAATCTTCAATCAAAATTCGCTAATTATTCTACTTGAGATAAAGTGCTCTTATGGTTCTTCTTCTTTTTGTATCATGCTTGAAAACATAATATTAGACAAAACCCAAGTGATAAATGCAAAAAACTCAATATTAACAAAATTCAATTTGCAATTAAATTTAGTTAAGGTGAGCTAGTGTGCCTTTATTCGATCAATTTTGTCTTGTGTTTTCTAATTCTTTCCTTTGTTTCTTACCTCGCGGAGTTTGTTTAAATAAACGATCACAACAAATTTTTATCAATTTCTCTAATCATGAATTTCACATCAATTTTTACAACACATTTTATTTTTATTTTTATTTTTTTAATGTGATAAATTACAATCTAAAAATTAATGAAATATTTAGAAAATAAAAATGAAATATTAAAACATCACTCCATGCCTCCCTTGTGGATCGGGGAGATCATATCTCCTCCTTCCATGTCTTTTTGCAAGCTGAAAGCGGTGCATTAAATTGAAACCATTTTTCTCACGCGATCTAGCGAATAAGGTACTAAAGAACCTAGAAAATATCTCAAATGGTTACGAATTTGAGGAAATTTCTCAATGTAAACATAATTCACCATGTTTTGAGAAAAACCAATTTTTATGTTTCGAGATTCATTTTCATTTGGTCACAAAATACGTTTTAAAAATGACATTTTGAAACATTATGCATTATGACAAATAAAGCTCTAAAGAACCTCAAATATCTCTCAAATGGTTATGAATTTGAGGAAATATTTCTGATGCTTTTAATTCCTGGATTACGAGAAAAACCCATGTTTGAGGGTTTTTGAGATTCGTTTTCATTGGGTGAAAAATGTGTTTTAAAAATGTTATTTTAGGTTTGCTACACATTTTGGCAAATGATGCGGTTAACAAAATCAATTTCGTTAATTGGATTGTTCGTAGCATCCTCTTGTTATCGATGCGGGACATGGTGTTGTTGAAGAGGTACAGTTGGAGGCATAAGGCCAAATCTCAACATCGTTGGCCCTCTCGAAGGTGTTAGCGCTCGAATCGCACTCGGTGAGGAAGGGAAAAACTGAGGCAACATCAAACCAAGCCTGACCTCGTAGCTAGCCCTACGAGGACGAGGAGAAGACTCTCTCCGGAGTTCGATCTCGATAAAATGAACAATAGGGTGCGAGATGACTTAAAAAGGGAACTGATTTTAGGCTAGTAAATTGATAGGAAAGGGGTTTTTGATAAATGGATGAATTTTCTGGACAACGTGGGATCAAGAACAGCATGAAACAGAGATTTAATCAAAGGCACAGGGTATTTCATAAGGCGAGATAGGAATGAAGTTTGGAATAATATGGGGTGAAAGACTGTTAAAAATCTAAAAAGGGCATTAATCAATGAGTCCTTTACAGACAGAAGAAAACATAGAACATCTGAACACCTCAAGGCAGAGCAATGACTGAATTCTACCTTTCTTACTGTAAAGTATTCAGTTGGAAACGATTATGAATGAGCTATGAAACATTACAAAAGACATATGAAACAGAAGAAAAACATATGTTAAACTTCACACCACAAGAATCTTATAGCTCAGAGCTGTACCATTTAATTATTCCTCCGTCAAACTGTACAGTAAGAGCACTGGGTTTTTCCTCCCACAACTTTTCAGAACTTTTTCAACAAAATGATTTCAATACAATAAATAAACAGAACAGCGTTCCCCTAAAGATCGATGATAAATAGGGAGCTGTTTCAACTAAATTTATAAAAATAGCAAAAGAGTTGTTCATCTACTCTAAAGACAAAACAACGTTACATTTTACATTTTGCAAATCTGTGATGGCCAATGAAAAAGGGAAATCTGTAGCTGTAGACCCAGATTTGTGTATCTGTTTCTACACAACTGCCCTCAGATTTCTGGAGGTGTGTTTTCCACTTTACCGAAACTGGAAAAGGTCTCCAATATTTTAATGCTAAAATCTGGGTGAAATCCGCCACATATGTTCTTTAAATCTGGAGATGAATCGAATGCCCAAGTTTTGCAATGACTGCCACCTGGGACATCTTTCAAGCCTTGCTAGAGGTCTTATAATTTTGACGGGTTATGACTAGACACTTATGCAACTAACTTTCCAAACAGGGCGCTGTAAAATTATGTTAATTCTGACAAAAACTCATTGTATGTTTGGCAAATATTATGAAATCGCAAATGGACATCATTTGTTTGACTGTCAGTTATTCAACGAAACCACGATGCTGGCCTGCTCCAAGAACTCCTTTCCCAGCAAAACACCTCATGCCAAATGTAACTGCACTAGCTAAAACACTAGAGGCCTGGGCTCCATGTTGGGGTCGCAAGGTGAAAACTACAGCAGTAGCATCAACATATAATGGAAAAAATGGCAAAAACCATTGGAAAGACATGGCTAATACGACTTTTGTTTCCAATAGTCTGCACATGCTCTTGGGCCAAATCCAAATGGCATAAATGCCAATGGATGTTTCACAGCCTTTGCAATTCCCTCACTAAATCATGCTGGGTTGAACTCATTTGCATCATTTCCCCATAAAGATTGATCATGGTGGATTGCAAGGATCGGAAGCAAAAGTTGGGTGCCTACAGGAATTGAGAGCCTTCCAAGCTTCATTGGCTTACATGCCTAATGTTGGAAAGTGCTTACTGGTGGGTAAAGTCTCAAGGCCTCATGTAGAATCATTCCCACAATTTTAAGATGATTCACACTATCGGCATTTGGAACAACACTTTTTTTTTTCATAGACTTTCAACACATCTTTGCGTCCACGCTCCTGCCAGTCTTGATGCATTCCCAGTAAAATTATGGTCCATGTCAACATGATTGATGTAGTTTCATGTCCTGCGAATTAGAAAGTCTTGCATTCATCAATGATTTCTTCTGTAGTCATGCGTACATCTTGCAGTTTCCCCCCGACTGTTTAATTCGGGAAGAGATCATGAGACTAAGTGGATCAATCAGTACCACAGATTCCTGACTCTTCCATGTTAGCAGTCCTTTCCCGAGCTTCAATTACCTGCCTCATGCATTTCCTGAGTTCTTTCTCCAATTTCCAACGTTGCCTGTTCTTTCTTGTAGGCAGAAACCTGAAGCCTGGAATATAAACACTGCGAAGTAATTCAGTTAAAAGAACCATCTGTTGGGCCTGCCGTGAGCCAGCTGTAGTTATCCCATCACCGTCTCCAGCAATTGTCAAACATTTTATATATATATAAAAAAATGGATTCGTATATCCAAAGATGATTGTAAATTTGTTTTTTACAAATCCCGCCATCTTGTTGGTGAAGCATGCTAACATTACAATGGCGATTGACAAAAACTTTAACAATGTAATATCGATTGTTTGCAATGGCAAGAATCTCCAGCTTGCCCGAATTACATACTAGGTGAAGCGACCTGAGATTGTGTCACTGAACAGGTTCCAATGGTATTGATCTATTGAGATTATTTGTATCTAATTTCAAATCTGTCAATTCCGTGCAATGGGAAATTGCTTTAGCAATGGAGCCAGTGATGGAATTCTCAGAAAGATTTAGCACATTTAGACTTCTGCAACTGACCCAGATCCATCGGCAACGATCCCTCGAGACAATTTCTTTTCAATTCCAAGATTTTCAACTCATTGCATCTGCCTATCTCTAGAGGAATAGCCGAATTTTTTGAGTTTTCTGTCGTGTGCGCCCCGCGAGAGGCCCTATGCGCCGCGCCAGTGTTAAATTACACTGCCAATTTCTCCTCAGTGCGCCGCGCGCTCTTTTGTATGTTCCGCGCGCACTCTCTACACCCTGTCTCGACCCTTCTAAAATTCATTTCCATCCCTCCAAACTTCAACTCAGCGTTTCTCTGTGGGTGTTTTGAAAATTTCTTGCTTGGTAATTGTGAGAAGTGCCCGAGGTCTGCAAACATTGCTTCAGAACCAGTGATGCACAATAGAATGCCTCCCAATGTGTGCCATGGTGTTGTAGTGCAAATAGGCCTATTATTGTAATATAAATTGAGCACTATAACTGATTTTGACCGGCGAGCATCATGAACAGTCATCGTGACACTCTGGATAGTGTGGCTACCTGTGCATTTGACAATGCTTTTGTTGTTAGTGAACTTGGTCTTAGATTTCAGATTGTCCAACTTCATTCCGGTACAAGGCACTTCTAGACAGCTACAGGCCACATATGTTTTACTTTCAAGATAATAACCATCAAACTCCACCAAACTGCTGAGCGTGTTGTATAATTTGGCATTTCTGGCATTTGAATACAAAACTCTGTTTTTTGTTATCTCGCTTTGTCTCTGATTGCTGATGATGTTCTTTCTGTTTATGCTTTTGCAAGGATAGGAGCTGCTGAAGCTGCTGCCATTGAAGAGCTGTAAAACTTGAAACATTTTGACCAATTACATATTTATTACAAAAACACATTTGATTATTTCTTCTTCAAAACAGGGTTTTGAAGAAGAATCAATCTCGCATTATTGACGATGACATTCCTGAAATGAAAACTTATTGAACCTTCACACTTCTGAAGACAAAACCCTGGACTCAAGAATTAAAATGACTCTTTTTGGACCACAGTAACATCAATGACTGCAAATGACGGGAAATGAACTTTGGTGAATCTGACTCTGGCGGAGGACTGACAAGATTGAGTCTAACATTGGCTCCAATGGGGATGGCAGCTGCTGCTTCTTGGAGGTGCCAAGAATAGCAGATCTTTGGGAGAGCAGACAGTGCCTCCATCCATTGGGCTATGGAATCCATTATTGCAAGAAATCAACACAATTAATTTATTAACTGGAAACTGACTGAAATGATTGAAAAAATGACTCGGCAAACTTCAAACTAAAACTGCAATGAAACTAGAATGAAATGTTTCCTTTTGGCTACTTATTTATTCACAAAATATACCCTACTTCACTGCAGAGCCAATAGATAAAGTGATGCTATAATGCCAGATCAACCATTCAATTAACTGTGACAAGGACGCTGCTTGAGAGTGCTTCCACCAGGACACAGATGTAATTGTTGGTAGCCATACATGCACGTAATCAATCTGGCTATGTAAAAGATAATCTGATCTATCTTTCAAACTGAAAAACATGTCCATGTACGTTGCAATGGGATCACAAAAGCCAGACTTAATTCGCTGCCCCAACTCTGCAATACATACTTCCAGCTGCACACTGTCAATGCAAACATCCACAGGTAGCTCTATTGTTTCTTGTTTTGAAGGAGGGAGATTTTCCAAGAACTTTTTGGGATCTCGGAAATCATATGACTGGATCTGATCATTTAAACACTGAATATCCTTCTCAATTATTTCAACTACTAACTCACAAAAACCAGTTTTAGCTTCAAGAGGAAACTTCGGAGATTTCAAACATTGAAGCAAGACACTGAAAAATTCTTCATTAATTTCAAAATCCACTAACTTATTTCTAACTTCTTTTATAGCTTCACACAGCGCAGGGTTTGCCACATACCCTACCATTGCATGAGTGGATCAACGAGCACTGGAATCTCTGGATTGAGTTGGAGTTGCCAAGTGAACGTTCCAGCCTTCATATGTGTCTGACTATTGTCCACCATCAGCATCAGATCTACAACTTGATTTCATGTACTGGGGCAAGACAATCTACAAGTCGAATGTCACATCAACAGCAAACCATCGTCCCCAGTATGGTCGCCACTATGTTAGCGCTCGAATCTGCCTCAAGCTGAGGAAGGAAAAACTCGAGGCAACATCAAACCAAGCTCAGCCTCGTAGATAGCCCTACGAGGACAGGGGAGGGCTCTCTCCAGTCGATCTCGATAAAATGAACAATAGGGTGCGAGATGACTTAAAAAGGGAACTTATTTTAGGCTAGTAAATTGATAGGAAAGGGGTTTTTGATAAATGGATGAATTTTCTGGGCAGCGTGGGATCAAGAACAACATGAAACAGAGATTTAATCAAAGGCACAGGGTATTTCATAAGGCGAGATAGGAATGAAGTTTAACAATCAAATTTGGAATAATATGGGGTGAAAGACTGTTTAAAAAGCTGAAAAGGGCATTAATCAATGAGTCCTTTACAAACAGAAGAAAACATAGAACATCTGAACACCTCAAGGCAGAGCAATGACTGAATTCTACCTTTCTTACTATAAAGTATTCAGTTGGAAACGATTATGAATGAGCTATGAAACATTACAAAAGACATATGAAACAGAAGAAAAACATATGTTAAACTTCACACCACAAGAATCTTATAACTCAAAGCTGTACCATTTAATTATTCCTCCGTCAAACTGTACTGTGAGAGCACTGGGTTTTCCTCCCACAGCTTTTCAGAACTTTTTCAACAAAATGATTTCAATACAATAAATAAACAGAACAGTGTTCCCCTAAAGATCGATGAAAAATAGGGAGCTGTTTCAACTAAAGTTATAAAAATAACGAAAGAGTTGTTCATCTACTCTAAAGACAAAACAACGTTACATTTTACATTTTGCAAATCTCTGATGACCAATGAAAAAGGGAAATCTGTAGCTGTAGACCCATATTTGTGTAGCTGTTTCTACACAACTGCCCTTAGATTTATGGAGGTGTGTTTTCCACTTTACCAAAACTTGAAAAGGTCTCCAATATTTTAATGCTAAAATCTGGGTGAAATCCGCCACATATGTTCTTTAAATATGGAGATGAATCGAATGCCCAAGTTTTGCAATGACTGCCACCTGGGACATCTTTGAATCCTTGCTGGAGGTCTTATACTTTTGACGGGTTATGACTAGACACTTATGCAACGAACTTTCCAAACAGGGCGCTGTAAAATTATGTTAATTCTGACAAAAACTCATTGTATGTTTGGCAAATATTATGAAATCGCAAATGGACATCATTTGTTTGACTGTCAGTTATTCAACGAAACCACGATGCTGGCCTGCTCCAAGAACTCCTTTCCCAGCAAAACACCTCATGCCAAATGTAACTGCACTAGCTAAAACACTAGAGGCCTGGGCTCCATGTTGGGGTCACAAGGTGAAAACTACAGCAGTAGCATCAACATATAATGGAAAAAATGGCAAAAAGCATTGGAAAGACATGGCTAATACGACTTTTGTTTCCAATAGTCTGCACATGCTCTTGGGCCAAATCCAAATGGCATAAATGCCAATGGATGTTTCACAGCCTTTGCAATTCCCTCACTAAATCGTGCTGGGTTGAACTCATTTGCATCATTTCCCCATAAAGATTGATCATGGTGGATTGCAAGGATCGGAAGCAGAAGTTGGGTGCCTACAGGAATTGAGAGCCTTCCAAGCTTCATTGGCTTGCATGCTTGACGTTGGAAAGTGCTTACTGGTGGGTAAAGTCTCAAGGACTCATGTAGAATCATTCCCACAATTTTAAGATGATTCACACTATCAGCATTTGGAGCAACACTTTTTTTTTTCACAGAATTTCAACACATCTTTACATCCACGCTCCTGCCAGTCTTGATGCATTCCCAGTAAAATTATGGTCCATGTCAACATGATTGATGTAGTTTCATGTCCTGCGAATTAGAAAGTCTTGCATTCATCAATGATTTCTTCTGTAGTCATGCGTACATCTTGCAGTTTGCCCCCCGACTGTTTAATTCGGGAAGAGATCATGAGACTAAGCGGATCAATCAATACCACAGATTCCTGACTCTTCCATGTTAGCAGTCCTTTCCCGAGCTTCAATTACCTGCCTCATGCATTTCCTGAGTTCTTTCTCCAATTTCCAACGTTGCCTATTCTTTCTTGTAGGCAGAAACCTTAAGCCTGGAATATAAACACTGCGAAGTAATTCAGTTAAAAGAACCATCTGTTGGGCCTGCCATGAGCCAGCTGTAGTTATCCCATCACTGTCTCCAGCAATTGTCAAACATTTTATATATATATAAAAAAATGGATTCGTATATCCAAAGATGATTGTAAATTTGTTTTTTACGAATCCCGCCATCTTGTTGGTGAAGCATGCTAACATTACAACGGCGATTGACAAAAACTTTAACAATGTAATATCGATTGTTTGCAATGGCAATAATCTCCAGCTTGCCCGAATTACATACCAGGTGAAGCGACCTGAGATTGTGTCACTGAACAGGTTCCAATGGTATTGATCTATTGAGATTATTTGTATCTAATTTCAAATCTGTCAATTCCGTGCAATGGGAAATTTCTTTAGGAATGGAGCCAGTGATGGAATTATCAGAAAGATTTAGCACATTTAGACTTCTGCAACTAACCCAGATCCATCGGCAACGATCCCTCGAGACAATTTCTTTTCAATTCCAAGATTTTCAACTCATTGCATCTGCCTATCTCTGGAGGAATAGCCAAATTTTTTGAGTTTTCTGTCGTGTGCGCCGCGCCAGTGTTAAATTACACTGCCAATTTCTCCTCAGTGCACCGCGCGCTCTTTTGTATGCGCCGCGCGCACTCTCTACACCCTGTCTCGGCCCTTCTAAAATGCATTTCCATCCCTCCAGAATTCAACTCGGCGTTTCTTTGTGGGCATTTTGACAATTTATTGCTTGGTAATTGTGAGAAGTGCCCGAGGTCTGCAAACATTGCCTCAGAACCAGTGATGCACAATAGAATGCCTCCCAATGTGTGCCATGGTGTTGTAGTGAAAATAGGCCTATTATTGTAATATAAATTGAGCACTATAACTGATTTTGACCGGCGAGCATCATGAACAGTCATCGTGACACTCTGGATAGTGTGGCTACCTGTGCATTTGACAATGCTTTTGTTGTTAGTTAACTTGGTCTCAGATTTCAGATTGTCCAACTTCATTCCGGTATAAGGCACTTCTGGACAGCTACAGGCCACACATGTTTTACTTTCAAGATAATAACCATCAAACTCCACCAAATTGTTGAGCGTGTTGTATAATTTGGCATTTCTGGCATTTGAATACAAAACTTTGTTTTGTTTGATCTCGCTTTGTCTCTGATTGCTGATGATGTTCTTTCTGTTTGTGCTTTTACAGGGATAGGAGCTGCTGAAGCTTCTGCCATTGAAGAGCTATAAAACTTGAAATATTTTGACCAATTACATATTTATTAAAAAAACACATTTGATGATTTCTTCTTCAAAATAGGGTTTTGAAGAAGAATCAATCTCGCATTATTGACGATGACATTCCTGAAATGAAAACTTATTGAACCTTCACACTTCTGAAGACAAAACCCTGGACTCAAGAATTAAAATGACTCTTTTTGGACCCCAGTAACATCAATGACTGCAAATGACGGGAAATGAACTTTGGTGAATCTGACTCTGGCGGAGGACTAACAAGACTGAGTCTAACAG
>CM076583.1:180405383-180516011 GCA_034641835.2 Pinus albicaulis | reverse complement strand
GTTGCAAAAAATAACCATTCAGTATAATAGACCCTCTGTCATATGTAAAACCATTACCATCATAGTTTTCTAATAATTTCATCTTTCGTTTAGTGCAATGCATCAAATAATACTTCAAATTTTCATCGTTGATAGTAGGTGCAACTACAACAAAAAAATCTCCTACACAATAAAACAAACTTATGTATTTAAATTTAAATCATAATTAACATGAAAAATTAACTTTAAAATTAACATGTGTACTCAATTTTATTATCTATTTCTAGATCTCTATCATTTGAAAGAAATTGAAATGTTGCCTTCTCTAACAAGATCAGAAACACAATCACTATCAGATGATATTGTAGTCTCCTCTGATTTCATTTCTTCAAAGCTTGCAATGGACATTTTCCCCTTTGTATTTAGTTTTGTATGTTGCCAATATTTTACATACATTTTTTTTCACAAATATCATTGGATTTTGTGTTGTCTATGCAAACATGACAAAAACAAGAATATTTTATTTTATCCAATGCAAACAAATTTTTGGACAACTTTGTTTTAATTGAATGAAATTTTCATGTCTCTTTTATTGTTTCAACGTCATCTACAATCAATCTATCTACATCTTGGACCCCAATATGCCGAAAAAACCTATATGGAAAATTCAAAGAAGAATATAAATATGATATCAAAATATCATCAAAGATAATAATTCTAATCAATGTATTGTTTAAAATTAAAAATCCAATAAAAATTAAATTGAATGTACCTTCGTACTTCCCTTGATTAGTTATTCTCATGGCTTAGTGCAGTGATGCACCATTAACAACTTCTTCAGCTGAGACAAGTCAGTTTGCAGAGTGGTCCATTTCATATCTTTGAAGTGATTGTTTTATGCATGCCCTTGCACCATCATGTTCTCCTTTTACATGACCAGTCTCAAATGGAATTGTGGGTTTTCATAGGAAGACGAAACAACCAAAATAATGATCGTGAAGATTTTAATTGACTTGCGCATCCATCTGACCATATCCAATGTTCATTGAATTTTATTCCACGAATTTTCAAGGAGTCATAAATCTTTTCAAAATAGTGTTGTATGTATCATGTGTACGAATTTCACTAATATAAAATTGATATTCTTTAATAACATGCCGATTTTCACTTGTGCTTTCTATATGATCAACATTTTGTTCAACATGTCTATATAAAAAATGGACAAGCATGGAGACTTAGTCAGAATGATAGTATTCACTATGAATTTCTTTTGGTAGAACAAATGTGTAATTTTCTACAAAATCAACTATTGATAAAATGGTCCTTGGTGGAAAAAATTCACGGCGATTTTTGAATTGCAAGTCCTGCCATCGAGCTCTATGGGAATGCTTGGTATATTTATAAATTTCTTCCTCAAACTTTCCCAAAAAATATATCACAAAATTTTTTTCTTCTTGTAAATAAATTCTTTTAGCACTTGTAGTACTACTTGAGCCTTGAATCGATGTATGAATATATTCATATCTCTTCCATTTCATTTGCATGTTGGACAATGATTTATAATTTATATCAGTATGGTATTTGTTTTGAAATTTAGTCAAATTTCCACAGTCATCGCATTTTTCACCACCAACACATTTCTTTTGGTAAAATAATTCATGGCTTTCTCTTTCACATAGAATTTGAGATACGAAATCATGCATAGTGGAAGGAGGAGGTGAATCCTTCCAAAAAAAATTACCAAAATTAAGGAATGTGTCATAATATAACTGAAATTCCACATGATAACGACAACAACAAGTGTCGCGTACAGTGATAGGTTTTACATACCATGGTTTTTGTTGCACAAAAGCACTCGTCGAGACATCAATTTCATGATTCTCTTCTTTGAACTTGTTGAACAACTCTATCTGAGTGGTGTCCAAGAAATTTTTTTGAGTTCTTCGTACTGATTTCATGTTATTCTTCTTCGCAACAAATCCCTTTCTTTTGGTGAAACACGTGAATTTTTCATCCAATATTCATATATTGTTTTTTTTCATATTTTCTCCAAGTCTATCTTTGTATGGTTGCCTACAAATAACTTTCCAATAAGAAAGTTCATTATTTACATCTATTTGCAATCGAAATTTCCAATGTTTGTGCAAAGTTTTTCATAAGGCTCCTAATGCTTGTGCCATAATTTTACCAAGCAATTCTCTTTAGTACTTGATGAAACCACTGCCATTTGTATTACTCTACGTGCATCTGAAACACTTTTATTTCTAGATCTTCTAATTGAATTTAGAGTACTATTTATATTTTGTATCACATTTTCCTTCATTTTTTTTTATCTCTTGTTGATTTTCGAATACCCAATAAAGTCATATCTTCTTTTAATTTCCTTGATGTTAGGAGACTTTTCAACAATTGGGCTTGAATTGCCATGGTTTCATCTTTTAAGAATGAAATAATAATGCGATTAACACGATATCGTATAACATAGTCAGCTTTTTTATCTCCATATGTGTGAGTGTCAACATTTTCTAACATCTCATCATCAATATCGATTTCATCTGTACATATTAGAATTAAATGTACATAATAAATTTACATACTCAATAAATAACTAAACTAATAAATATGTATAATTTCAATAATACACATGTTCAATATATATATATATATATATATATATATAGCTGGTGATTCAATTTCTTCACTTGAATTTCTTTCAACATTTTCACCATCTTCAATCATTGGTTCAATATCTCTTTCACTTTCTCTTTTAAAATTTTTTTCTCATCATCAATGTTTTGAGGAGTATCTCTCTATGTTTACATTGCAAAATATTTTTCAAACTAGTTCATCAAATAAAAATTAAGTTTCACAGTACACTAGTCAAATTTTAAATATCAAATTTATAATATTTACATTTACATACATGCTTCAACTTCTAGTTGAGGTTGATTTTACCTTTCAATATTTTAGCGTTCTTCTCTCTTTTTTTTGCGATATTTTCTCCCCTATTCTCTACGTTCCTCAGGGTCTCTTATTCGTCATATTTTCTCTTACAATTCCTTCAATTTCCCATGATAATTGAGTATGAAGCTCAAAAAATTTCCTTCAAAAATTTAGACAAAAACTCACTTTAAAAAAGCATCATGAAAGATTTCATTTAAAAAAAAACTCATTTTAAAAATTTTGCACAGAAGACATACTTCAACCCAAAACACTTACTTTAAAAAATCCGTGAAAAAAATGCCTTCTAAAAATGAAATGAAGCTCAGAATGTTTCCTTCCAAGTCGTGCAATTTTTTTTTTTTTTAATTTAGACAAAAAATCATTTTAAAAAATGATTATAAAATATTTACTTCAACCCAAAACACGTACTCTAAAAAACTGTCACCTTAAAAAATACCTCCAAAAGATTTCCATTGAAAATTAAGCCCAACATCTTAAAAATGTCACTTTAGAAAATACCTCCCAAAAATGTCATATAAAGATGCCCAAAAACCTCTAAAAAAACGTCTCTAAAAACAAAATACCTCCAAACAATGTCCTTTGAAAATTAAGCCCAAAAAGCCTCTAAAAAAATATCACTTTAAAAAATACCTCCAAAAAATATCCTTTGAATATTAAGCCTAAAAAGAGTCCTTTGAAATTTAAGCCCAAAAAATGTCCAAAAAATGTATTTTGAAAATTAAGCCCAAAAACCTCTAAAAACCAAATACCTCCAAAAAATTAACTTCGAAAATTAAGCCAAAAAGCATCTAAAATAATATCACATACCTCCAAAAAATGTATCACATACCTCCAAAAAATGTCCTTTGAATATCAAGCCAAAACGAGTCCTTTTAAAATTAAGCCCAAAAAAAGTCCTTTGCAAAATGAGCCCAAAAGAAGAAATGTGTGAAATTATGCGAAAAATCTAAATTTTTGGCTCTTAAGACCCTTAATCAAAACCTTGATATTGTTTTCCTTAAGGCTGATAAGGGTGGCGCTATTGTAAGCATGAATAAGGAGGATTATAAAGCAAAGATGCTTGACCATCTCTGTAATAGTGGGAGTTATAAGAAGCTCTCTATGAACCCTATTAATAAAGTCTCGAAGATGGTGGCCAATGTTATTAAGTCTGGTTGCACTGTGGGTTCTATGAGCTCGAAGCTCATTGAAAGCGATCCTATCACCCCTAGGATTTATGGGCTCCCGAAGATTCATAAAGAGGGTGTTCCTCTTAGACCCATTGTTAATACTATTGGTGGGTCCACTTATCTCCTAGCTAAATATTTGGCCCGCAAGCTAAAGCCTCTTGTTGGTCAGACAGATTCTTTCGTGAAAGATTCTGCTTCTTTTGTTCACGAGTTAAAAAGCTAGGTTTGCGAACCTAATGACTCTATGGTTATTTTTGATGTTGTTTCTCTCTATACGAAAATTCCTATCATGGAAGCAGCAGTAGTTATCAGGCATATCACTAATCTTGATTCTGCTAATTTGGTGGAAATTTGCCTCACTTCTACCTTTTTTAGTTTTGATGGAGAATTTTATGAACAAACCTATGGTGTCGCCATGGGTTTCCCTCTCCTGCCTGTGGTGGCCAACCTTTTTATGGAGGATTTTGAATCTAGAGCTTTGGCATCTTCCCCTTTAAAACCCAAAGTTTGGAAGCGGTTTGTGTATGACACTTTCATCAATTGGTCTCATGTTCGTCTTGAATTAGAGGCTTTCCATCAGCACTTGAATATTCAATCTGAGTCCATCAAGTTCACGATGGAAATGGAGACTAATGGGAGTCTTCCTTTCCTTGATTTTCTCATCTCTAGAAATAATAATGGCTCTTTCTTGCACCGTGTTTTTCGGAAGAAGACGCACACAAAGCAGTATCTGCATTCTTGTTCTCATCATTTTCCTGCTCAAAAATTTGGAGTTTTGAATACTTTAGCTACAAGAGCTCTTAGAATTTATGATGATGATCATTTAGATGAAGAGAAAGCCCATCTCCTTAAAGTCTTCGGAGAGACTGGTTATAGCAGAAGTCAGGGTTTGAAGGCTTTCATGAATGCGAGCAAAGGTCCTAGACAGAAAAAGATTAGTGTTGATGTTGTTGGTAGAGTTCATTTACCTTTTATTCAAGGTACTACTGACAAGATCGCTCGGATTTTAAGGAAGCATAGGATCTCTTCTTCTTTTAAACCTTTAAACACCATTCGAGGCGCCCTTAAATAGGTTAAGGACCAATTAGACACAAAAAACGTGAAAGGTGTTTATTTGATCCCGTGCTCTTGTGGGACTCCCTACATTGGTGAAACTGGTTGATCGATTAATAAAAGGATCCAAGAGCATTCTGCGGATATTAGGCATGGTAGAACCAAGTCCTCAGCGTTAGCTGAGCATGCAGAAAAGACAAAACATCACATCTGTATGGAGGACGCTAAAATCCTTGCTAGGATTGACCATTTCCATCACCGGAAATTTAGGGAGGCAATTGAGATTGAGAAGAGGCCCCGCACGTTGAACAGGGATGACGGATGGAAAGTTAGCAGTTGTTGGATTCCATCTCTTCACTCCCTGTAAAGGTCCTTTTTTTTTGTCACTATTATTCTATTATTTATTGGTTTATTTATATTAATTTATTTATTTATTAAAATAAATAATTAATTTCAAATTGAAATACAATTAATTTTTTTTTATTTTTATTTTTAGTTTTATCTTATTTTATTTTATTTTATTTTTATTGTAGTTTAATTCTAGTTTTTAATTTTGTTTATTTATTCGTTCATGTATTTATTTGTTAATTTATTTATTGATTTTATTTTATTATTTTTATTTATAATTTATGACTTTGACTTAAAAAAGTATTTTTATTTTATTTTTATTGTTTATTTTTTATTTTTTATTTTTATTATTTATTTATATTTTGATTTATATTTTATTTTATTTTTTATTTTTATTTATTTATTTTATTTATTATTTATTTATTTATTATTTATTTTTTAAACATTTATCCTATTTCTGTAGGGGGTTATTTTAGTTTTTAGTTTTGATTTTATATTATTTTTAGTTTTTAATGATGGGAAATTATGTTTTTGGTTTTTATTTTATTCTTTATTTATTTATTTTTTTTTAAATTTTTTTTTTTTTGGACCGTTTTTAATTTTAATGATGGGTTAGTTATATTCTGGTTTGTTTTATATTTTTTTCTTATTTTTGACCATTTTTTAACTCTTTAGGTTTTGACCGTTGCCTCTCTCTTCCTGGTATAAATGTGTATGTCAGATTAGCCAATCTTCACTATCTTGATGATGAACTACAGTTGGTAGTTCGAAACGCGTTGGTTCTAAAATTTCTTATGTGATTTCTTGGAAGACTTATAATTAAAATGTTATGGATCACAGAAGCTTACACTCTCAACAATGATTCTGTTTTTCGGCTATTTATATGGCCACGAAATGTTCTTTTGGAGGGGCTTCATCAAATTTTCCGGCCAATGTAAAGTCGATTAAAAGTTTGGCCGAACTTATGTAAAAACTTTGGCCAAAATTTTGTGTCATTAGAATTGACGGGTCTTCGAGACAAAAAACAATTCGACCGAACTTTTTTAAAAGTTCGGTCATACTAACACGTCTGCAATTACACAACAACTCGGCTATGAACACATTTCTTCAACTTTGGAATGATTAAAATCCATGAAAATTTATGAATTAACTATTGAAACCAAGACAAGCATTTGCAGAATTCAATCTACTTTCAGGAAATATAACTTTTATGATATTTCATAAATATTTACTAATTTTAATTAATTTTTTAATAAAATGGGTGAAAACAATTCTTGAAGGTCATTATGATTCAGTGAAATCAAAATTATATTTCTTCCAAAATACACTGTAAAAAAATTGAAAAATTTATGGTTCATTACATTGGTCCATCGTTTGTAATGGATAGATTTTAGATTTTTAGTTTATAACTAATATGTTGAGAAATTTTGTGCAAGTCGAAACATATTCAAAATATGCATTTTTTTCATATTGGATCAATTAAAAAAATTCTAGTAATTATGATATGCATTAGTTAGTTTCGTAAATATAACGAAAGCGAAGTAGACTCTGTCTAGATTGTTGTAACACATTTTGCTTCTCAAAACACAAAGTTTTCAAAGGATACACCAACGCATTTGAACATGACTTTTTATGAATCCTTTGATTGTTAAAGAACACACACTCAAACAAATGTTAAGTTGACATATCAAATGTGTATAAAAAAATTACAAAAAGTAAGTAATAGAAAGCTAGTTAAATTTCTGACAAATTTTATTTTTATCGTAAAATGAAATTATAAACAAACAATTTTTTTTTGGCTGGCAAAAAGTTGAAGAACATAAAAAATGATATTTTTTTCTCAAAAAAGGGAAAAAAGTATAACCCAAATTCACATTTTCACCCATAATGGCGAAGTGAATGCAGACAAGATGAATAATTGGATTCAACAATTAGAGGTTTATTGCAAAATTCAGAACCTTCGAGAAGATGACATAAATATTCAATTAGCTTCCTTGAGGATGGAGGGATCAACACTTGTATGGTGGGAAGCAAGTACTCAAGATGAGAGTAAAAACTAGGGTAAGATGTTAATGTCTTCGTCAAATTCTATTGATGTCGTTAAAAGGAAATTCTATCCTCTAGCTTACATGCAAAAGATGATTATGGACTAGAAAAATTTTAGACAATTGAAAGTGCAAAGTGTGTAAGATTATACTCATGAATTTAGGAGAAGAGCTCTTATTTTGGGTGTCAATTTGTATCCTCAGGAAAATTTGTTTAATTATATTGGGGGTTTTCATAGTTATCTTAGAAATACTATTCTCATGTTCAATCCCACAAACTTAGATGAGGTTTGCGTTCAAGCCATTCATCTAGAAGCAAGAGGGAAACATAGTGCAGATGAGAAAAGTGACATTTTCCTTGAGTATGAGGGTAAATGAAAGGGTAAGTTTAATGGAAAAGGAAAGAAAAATGGTTCTACAAAAATAGAGAAAGAGAAACTCACATGTAAACATTGTTTGAAGAATGGTCATGATGAAAACCGTTGTTGGCAACTCCATCCAGAGTTGAAGCCAAACAAATTTAAAGCCAAAGAGAAGGAGAAAATTGCTGCAATCATTGAACATGTCTTAGGTTCAGATTCAGGAGATGAAACCAATATTACAACAATTTCTTTGAAAGGTAAGAACATAACAAGCACTAGTTCTTCAAGTTGTTCTAATGTAACTCAAGCTGAAGATACAAGAATTGAACTCTTCCATATTACAGTCGTTTCAAAATATACAAAGATAGACACATTATTTGATAGTGGTTCTCAAGCTCATTTGATTTCCGAAGACTTAGTTAAGATGTTAAATCTTGAAACCCTTACACATCCAAGAACTTATCCTTTAGGGTGGATATGCAAGAATGCAAACTTTCAGGTAACAAGGAAGTGCATCCTAAGGTTTACAATCAATTCAAACTGTTTTCACGAAGTTGAAATTAATGTAGTGTCGCTTCAGATTTTAGGTATTATTTTGGGAAGACCTTATCTTCATTTCCATGAGAAAAAGTATCACTTGTTTAAGGATGGAATTGAGTACATAGTTAGAGTGCATAAGAAGAGAAGTGTGTCTCTTATACATGGAGGAGAAATGAAGAGAATAGTGAATGCAAGTCAAAATTTGACTTTGTTTATGATCAAGCATATAGATGTTCTGAATGAGACCTTTCAAAAATATGCATCGAATGAATAAGTTTATTTCATTGAAGTTGTTAATGCTTGTAATAATACATTTCACGACTCTAACATTGCAATGGCGAAAACACTTGGTCAAAATTCAATGCAAGTACAAGGCAAGACAAGCTAAAAAACGCCATGTCGACAGTGTTCGAGGTGAGACAATTTTCAAGTTTCCTTTGATTGACAACCGAGGTGGGAACACATTTTCTTCTGCAAGGACATATTTTTCTTCTACAAATTTAGGAAAATTGTAGCATGACAGAGTCTACAACAACAACACAAGGTCTCCAGAGTCAAGGAAAAAGACTAGTTTTTATGAAATGCTCATATTGATGAAATTGGGAAAATTCCAGTGGATTGAGACTGGAAGGGTGAGGGACTTGTACCCTCATCCACATGTTCAGTAATGAAAGATATTTTGGGGTCCAAAAGGCTTCTAGTGGGGAGGAATGATCAGTTGCTCATTTTTATGCACAAAAATAAAAGTTCTCAAATTGTCTCGGAACCTGAACAATCACGTAGTGCGCATTTTTCTGAATCCGGCACACTTCGTTTCACGAAAAATTGTCGTCATATGCTCTCAGAAACAGGATCTAATGGCTTTGTTAAATAGGTAATTTTTTTTTAAAATGAGAGTGAGATGCCTAGTCAGGAATTCGTACTGCTGACGTGGCATGTTGACTATGCAGGTCATTTTTTTTGGATATTTTTAGGCTTATGGTAAGCTATCGAGTGGCAACATGGCACTAGTCTGTATTCGGGATGATGTGGCAGAGTTTCGTTGGTTTAAATTCATGCCAATCGGGTGAGGTATATGCTTCCATATATATTTATATTAAACCAAGTTTGTGGCGGGGGTAAAGTGGGCCAGCCCCGGTCCATAGGACCATACGTCATGATCGCCGGCGGGAGCTCCAAACCATAGCACAGAGGATTAAGACTTAAACACGATTAATTAACTGTAATTAAGGTTTAATGAGCCTAAACTCGAATTCAATTGTGAATTAAGTTAAGTGCGCAGTTAGTGCTTAACTGCGCTTAATTAGCACTTTAACTCCACTTAACATTAATTGTGGTTTAACTGGCAGACCTCCAAATTCAGTGGATTGCCAGTTCTAGCTACAGTTAGCTAGTTTAGGGCCTAAAATAGTGGGGAAAATTGAAAATGCCATAACATTTGTAATTTTCGAACAATTCAGGCTAAGAAAGAGGCTAGATAACCATATGGAGCCATTCTGGATTCATTGGAATAGGTTACAGGAGCAAAAGAGCATTGTAAGCATGTCAATTTGACAATTTGAGTATAATGTAGTGGCCCAAGCCATGGAAGTTGGACCAAGGAGATGTAGCCCAAGAGGGGTGAACTCCTTCATCAAATGCTTGTGTTAATGTTATGTATGGTGATGTTCTGTACTTTGTTTTTTTGTTGTTTAGCTCTTGTTTTTATGTTAAATTGCTCACTAAATTGACATGAAAAGCACTTATGGGACTTGGTAATTTGAAAAAAAACATGAACCCTTAAGACACATAAGACATTTGTTTATAAAATCTGAAAGGGGAATTAGCTGAGCATTACTAACATCCTCTATTCATATCAGTAACTATGATATAATCCAATGTCAATTTCATGCATAAATTCAACCCATATTAATCTCATGTACAAATTCGATGGGCTTAGAGATATTATGCTTAATGTGGAAGGTTGACTTGCCATGCTCTAGAGGGGATCGTTGTTTTACTCTCTAATTCCACGGCCATGGAAAGTTGAGGAATAACCAATTAACCTCGATACTTCAATGTCATCTTGATGCTTAAGTTCCATGCATTTTATCTTTTCAACATTTTCTCTTCTTGCCTCCTCCTTTAGGATGTTCATATGTTTTCTTAGTGTTTTTGTTTAGTTCGTTTTTCTTTTTTCCTCAAAATATGTAGCTCCCAAAGTCTTCCTATTTTGTTACTTGCTTGTGGTTTCCCCACTCTGGAGCAATAATCTTTTCACATTCTCAAAGCTTTGACTCTATGTTTTACTTTCTTTGATAGTTGCCAAAGTAACAAGTAAGAGATAGTAGTATTAGCATATCCTATAAAAATATTTGATATTTGAATACTGAACTTGATTTACAAAATGATAGAAGAGAGACAATGATAGTGGCATATATAATATAAATATAATTACATTTTTAAATAATAAAAATTATTATTATTAAATTAATATTCCAATAATATAATAATAAAATAATATATTTTTAAATAATATTTATTTATTAAATTTGGATGTAAAATAAAATATGATAAAAATATTTTAATCATAAATAATAAAAATAATTAAATTGTATATTTTGAAAATGTACTCTTATTTTCAGGAGAATGAGGTTTTTGGAGTATAAGTTTAAAGTGATTTTGTTT
This sequence comes from Pinus albicaulis, assembly GCA_034641835.2. Lineage (NCBI taxonomy): Eukaryota > Viridiplantae > Streptophyta > Pinopsida > Pinales > Pinaceae > Pinus > Pinus albicaulis. The sequence goes on along the minus strand of CM076583.1, from coordinate 180,504,884 downwards.
GGGAAAGAGTTAGTTAGCGAAAAATGTAATCCCTTATCCCTTTCCATTTATCTTGAATAATTTAAGTCAGTACATTAAATGCTATTAATGAGGATTAGTGTTAGGTTAAGTTTTCAATACTGATGTAATAACTAAATTGTAACGAAGCTTTCGAGATTCATTTATGTGAAGTAAATTTATTCGGAAGAAATGTTAAAATTGCGACTTGATCCTTTAAGTTAACGCGTAGTTTACATTGGCAATGTTCTGGCTTAGAATTCGGCAAAGGTTTTGTAAAAGTTTGGCAAAGATTTTATTAGAATTTTGTTTATAGTTGTTAAACTTTAGTATTCTGAGTGCTTTAGTGGTTTTTGATAGTGCTGAATCTATTTCCACTATCAAAAATAGATTCCAAACAGTCCAAATACCTAATTTTTTAAATTTTAATTGACCAAATTCCAAAAAAAAAAAACGGCCATCAAAACTATTACTATTCCATTGACTGAGTAGACAAATCCTTAAGTTAACTTGAAGGTGGAGCAGATCATGATTGATTTAGTTGACGGCAAATGCAATCGGTCTCCCCGGGAGAAATTTTGGTAGCCACCATGAATACATTTTGTCGGCGCCCTCTGCAAATTGTGTGCAAAGCATCGCTCACGTCATCTTCAAAGAATTTTTCAATTGTTAATGTGTGTGACTGCCAACAAATTCTCCATTATTCTTTCTGTATGACACTATCGCCCAGAAAGTTCATCGCATACATTGAATTCGGTCCAGGATAGAAACTCCAATTGGTTGCACACGCCCACTTGCAACCGAAAGTTTTGAACTAAACACTAAACCATCATTGACCATCGCAATTAGACAACCGAACGGGATTTCGTTTGGACCTACACAATTCCATAGAGTGAGTTGAAGTCCTATATATACGTGAGGTTTGTTTGCCATTTCCTCACATTGAATTGAAATGCCTCATTGATCTATGGAGGCCTCACCAGAATCTGAACCAGAAGAGAGAGAGCACGTCCTCTGATATTCAATCTCCAGTGATCCGTCTCACATATTTGGAGTGCGGAAGAGGAGGACGTTCTCTCTCTCTTCTCGTTCAGGTGTTTTTGGCGATATGCACAATGGCAGATTGTTTAAGCAACTTTTTCATTAATTTATGTACCTGGTAAGATTCGATCATGCTACACTGGTATATTGTACCTTTTTTTATTGCATTTAACGTTTTCTGGCTAGACTAACTCGACAACTTATTCGGAAATTAGAGCACACGAGCCAAGCGAGGTGCAGGAATTTTGCATTTTTTTAAAATGGGACGCGAGTTTTATAATTGCTGGAAGTGTATGATTTTCCTGGGCATGTTATCTCAGATGGTTTACGACTGCATGTGATTAGAAATTCCATTTTAGTGCTTCATATTTATATAACGGCCTCTTCATCGCTCGCATTTCTTCTTCTGTTATGACGTGACGGCCTCTTCATCACTCGCATTTCTTCTTCTGTTATGATGTGACATTGCAGAGTATAATGAGTGGAGACGTTAACGCTGATTGCTAGACACAGATAGGAGAGAGGGTGCTAGAAGATATGACTGCAGATTTCGAAACTCCTCAACATTTCTTACACTTCTTTCTTAATGTATTGTATTTTGGCTAGCTGTGTGATTCATTAAAGCATAGTAATAGTGTTAGTGTTAATTTATAGTTGAAACAGTTTTTTTTTAAATGAATTTAGTTATACAAATTTTAAAAGAATGTAATTTTTGTTGTGGTTTAAAATATATTTTTGAATGCATAAATAAATTTAAGACCTTGAAAAACTCTGAACACATTCTAATTCTACAAAATAAACAACTCCTCAAGTTTTTAAAAATCTCTATTCTATTTTGGTAAATTCACCAAAAAAATATCTTAAAAAAACCATTTCCTTTATAAATTAGACTACACCATTAATTAAATAGTTGTAGCTCATTTCCTCACATATATCTATAAATTAGTTTTGTTACTAGCAATTGTCCAAAAAGTGTAAAGATACACAAAAGGAAAAGAAGATTTGGAAAAATCCTCTACATAATTTCAAAAAGTTAATAACACAATAATCATAATTTTTTATTTATAAAATACAAATAACTAAATTAGTTTATTTACATTCACGATGAAAATTAAATATTATTTTTACTAAAACTCTACATTCACACAAATTTTCTAATAAAAAAATCTTTTTTACACCTTTTTTAATTTTAAATATATAATTTCAAAATAATAATCAAGATTTTCAAAATTTACATTCTAACATTTCATGTTATTTAATTTTAAATAATGTGAATGCATATTAGAGTGTTTCCTTGACAATGACGTGCTAGTCACCAAAATACTTTAAGAGATGCATATAAAAACCATTGGATTTATATTTCAAGAGGACATTGGCTTTATATTTCAATCATTGAAAAATACAGTTCCAACTATACCATCACAATGAGGAAAGACATTTACACTAGCTAAACATTTCTATTGCAATGCTTTTTTTTTGAGAAATTGTGTTCGTGACTCTCAATGATATATTTATTATTATAATTTCTGTTTTGTTTATGAAATATTGGCATGACGAACTATTATTCTGGATTTTGCGTTATTTTGTGTGATTGTTGGTGAGATAAAATAGAGGGCACAATATTATTCCAATGGGGTTGTATATCGACACCACAAATTCACTCGGACTACACATTTCTTTTCAAAATGTGATTTTTTTTTTTCAAAAAAAATGAATGTTGGGGTGTTTGAATTGTTTTTTTGATGGCGCAAATGGATTCAATACCATCAAAAATCTATAAAAAAACCCAAAATCTTGAATTTTTTATAAAGTAATTATGCTAAATGTTTTTTTTTTAAATTCATCCAAGATGAGGAGGAATGAAAATCTCGAAAAAACCTCAATGTGATGTAAGAAATGCAAAGTAATTCTCTTAAATGTCTTTTCTGAAATATAAACGAAATATAGTTCCATTGTTTTACTAATAAATTAGAATGGAGGTAGTATGAACTAAAATTACCACTAGGAACTCTTCTGCGGATCTACTAAAAAATTAGAATGGAGGTAGTATGAACTAAAATTACCACTAGGAACTCTTCTGGGGATCTTGAGCTCGAACTCAACTGGCAAGGAAGCCATTAACACGTTCGAAGGTCACATGCCAAACATGTTTTACATTTTTTGGCTACCTTATCTCCATGTTCTAAGGCTCTTCACGGTTTGTTGGTATTGTTATCTTTCTTCAACAAAATAGAGTTCTAAAGTGTAAGGTAGCATTGGGCTAGGGACAAATTTAATTACAAAATTGCTTGCAATGTGGTGTGCTTTATGGTTGAAAATTTGGAATCAGATTAAAACTTTTAATTAGGTGGGAGACTCTAAAGTATTGGTGGATTGGTTGGATATTAAGGCATAACTTAGAATTCTACATATTGAGGCATGGGAGGGGAAAATTCCCCAATTATAAGAAGAATTTGATGAATTGCAACTTTTATATTAGTATAGAGAAAATAATATTAGTTTTATTGTTAGATGTATAAGAGTGCTCCATTTTGGAGTATTATCATGATGTTTTTTATATCAAATGTCTTTTTTAATGTTTTATGTTAAAGCTTAGTAGTTTGTATGTTGATTTACTCTTAGATAATGTAGTTATTAAATTTTATATGTTTATTAATTATATTTAATGAAATATGAATCATTATTATTTAAATTTAGTTTAATGTGTATGTGTGTAATTTTATTAATAAAGAAAGATTACAATACAACAAATTGAATTAATAAATTTCTTACTTTTTATTTATTTTTACCTGAATTCATATTATATTATATTATTATTATTTTATTTAATGCTTCATTTTATAGACACTAAATTATTATTATTTCCCTCATACTACATTATAAATTGATATTAAAATATTTTAATATATATATTCTAATATTTTTTTTGTCAATTAAATTAAATTATTATTTTTGGATATTATATATATATATATATATATATATATATATAGATATATTTATATATATATAGATATAATTTAAATAAGCATGGAATGTTTTCTTTACAATCAATATTAAAATATATTAGTTAATCTAGATATTTAAATATTTTTATTTAATGTATTTATTGATTTTTTTTTAAATAAAATAATTCTATTTTTTTTGGAATATATTATTTAATATAAATATTAAATATTTTATCTAATGTTCTCATTTATATATTTTATTTAATTTTTTCATTTAAATACTTTTTAAAAATAAAAAAATTATACATTTTCTTCTTCTTTACATTTGGAAATGAAAATAGTAGACACTCCATCCATCTGTGTTACACATATCCAAAATTCTGGTCATATAATTCTAGCACTAAAAACAATATGATTTTCAAAAGGGAGAATCCACATACTCATTTGTTTAGGGTTGAGAGTAAAATAATTTTTTGTTATTAATTCTTTTTCATAAATCACTTGCCAACTCTCTTTCAAACCAGGTTGCAATATCAACAAAGAATAGGGGGTGAGCAAATTGCAAGAGTTTACAAACATAAACTTCCACTAATTTGCAATTAGGAGACTAACCTATTTATAAGCTATATGTCCTAACTTAATTTAGTTATGGACCACTTGAAAAAACAACAAGTGTCCATTTACAATAAATGATATTCTATCCAATCTACTAACTTTATTCCTATTTTAGAGCCTAAGATATGACTCTATTCTAGAGTCCTATCTTTGCTAACAGTATTCTATTTCTAAGTGTTTTTAATATTTATTAAATATTGTAATTTAATAATTATTTTTATCCTAACTTTAAATTATTATATTTGGATCATCTAACATTCCACCCTATGATCCAAAGATACATTACAACATCTACCAAGATCATCCCTAAAGTTAGTAAATTTTATTCTGCTAAGAGGTTTGGTGAAGATATCGGAGTTCTGATCTTTTGAAGGACAATAAATTGGTTTGATGACATCCTTTGCAATGAGTGATCTAATATGATGATACTTGGTGTCCACATGATTTGTCTTTGAATGAAAAATTGGATTCTTGGCAAGCTTTATTGCTAACTGATTGTGAGTGAATAACGAAATAGCTTCTGCTCGAGGAATCCCAAGTCCTGTAAAACTCTACGCAACCAAACAATCTCACATGCTGCTTCCCATGCTGATGTGTATTCTACTTTTGCTGAAGAAGTGGCCATTGTATCTTGCTTCTTGCAACTCCAGGATACTGCAGCTGACCCCATGTTCATTAAATAACATGAGGTTGATGCCCTATCATCAATACTGCCAGCAAAGTCGGCATCTGAAAATCCACCAAGTACAAAGTTTTTAGTCTTGTTGTAAAGAACACCAAAATCTTTTGCTCCTTGGATATAATGAAGAACTCTTTTGGCTGCATTCTAGTGCTTGTCTCTTGGTTCCTGCATAAAGCGAGGAAGAGTACTGATGGCATAAGAAATATCTGGTCAAGTAGTCGTTAGATAAATCAGGCTACCAATCAACTATCGATAAGTAGTTCTATCCACCATTTCCCCCCCTTCAAATTTTGAAAGTTTCAAGTTTTGTTCCATAGGGGTAAGAACAGGCTTGCAGTCCTGCATTCCAAATTGCTGAAGAATTTCTGCTGCATACTTACTCTGAGAAATGAAGATATGATGCAAACGTTGGAATACTTCAACTCCAAGATAGTAGTGAAGTAGTCCCAAATCTGTCATCTTAAAACCTGCATGTATCTCCTTTTTCACATGTGCAATGTGATCATAATTGTTGCCAATGATAATCAAATCATCTACATACATAGCTAGAATCACCAAATTTTTACCTTGTTGGCATACATACAAGGTATCATCAGATTAACTTCATTGAAAACCAACTTTCTGAAGCTATTCATCCATTTTGGCATACCAAGCTCAGGGAGCTTCTTTTAACCCATATAAAGCCTTTATCAGTTTGCAGACTTTATGTTCTTGTCCTTCACTTTCAAAACCTGGTGGTTGGGTCATGTACACTTCTTCCTGTAAATCACCATTGAGGAAAGCAATTTTTACATCCATCTGATGAAATTTCCATCCTTGTTGAGCTGCTAAGGCAAGTGTGAGTCGGATGGTGTTCCATTTAGTTATAGGAGAAAAATTTTCCTCATAATATATCCCTTCCTACCGTGCAAAACCCTTAGCAACAAGCCTTTCTTTATACTTTTCGATATCACCATTTTTCTTGTACTTAATTCGGTAAACCCATTTGCATCCGCTGGGTTTAACATTCTGGGGACAATCAACAAGCTTCCAAGTGTTGTTGTCGAGAACTGCCTAATATTCATTAACCATAGCCTGTTGCCATTCTTTATGTTTTACTGCCTCTTGATAAGTAGAACTTTGAGTAAAATCATTTACTATCAAGGAAAAATATCTTTCATTTCTTTGTGATCCCCTTGTTCCTATTTTATTCTATTCATTAGGCCTTACATCTTTCAAAAGTTGAACTACCCATTTTGGCAATTGATGTTCACTGGTTTGAGATTGTGAAAAATCACCATCATTAAAAAGAGGGTTGATGTAAACTGAGTTTTGTTGATCAACCGCAGGTTACGAGGGTGGAGAGTCATTGTCAAAAGAACTGCTGCTGCTAGGAGAGTTGGATGAACTACTACAAGACCCAGATGGCGCTGGTGAAGAAGACGGACTGGACGAATCATTTTCAGATGAAATAAACTCAAGTTCATAACAATTTTGTGAATTTGGTTGAATTTGTAAATTTTTGTTTCTTTTATCACTTTTTGTTTCTAACTTTTGAAGAAGATTTTCAACTTCTTCAGAAATCTTACTCTCATTTTCATCAAAAATCACATCTATGCTTACAATAAATTTCCCATTCGACAAAATTCGGTACCCTTTCTTCTCATCAGAATACCCAATCATTGTGCACTTCAAGCTTCGTGCGTTAATCTTAGTTCGTTTTTCCTTTGGAAATAAGGCATAACATATTGGTCCAAAAAATATGAGATGTTTAACCTGAGGTTTGAAGACAAACCATGCTTCATAAGGTGAGATTCTGTCTAAAGAAGCAATGGGAGATCTGTTTCTTAAGTAGACAACGGTATGAATTCCCAATATAAAGGACTTAACTTTTTGAAATTTAACATAGATCACGCCATTCTTAACAAGGTATGATTCATTCTTTCTACTACTCCATTTTGCTGTGGAGTGTAGACATTGGTAATATGTCGTTTTATGCCATTATCCATGCAATACATTTTGAATTCATTTGAAGTGAATTCTCTGCCATTGTCAGTTATAAGAGTGCCAATCTTCTCCTTTACTTCATTTTCAATAAGCTGACGAAAAGTTTTGAACTTTTCAAATGCTTCTGACTTTTTATTCAAAACATATACCCAAGTCATCCTCCTAAATCATCAAAAAAGAGTAAGAAATATCTACATCCTCCGAGTGAAGTTGGTAAGGGTCCACAAATATCACTGTGACCCAAATGCAAATGCCTGTTTGTGCACCATGAACTTGTAGGAAAAATATATCGATGTTGTTTTCCAAAAATGGAAGATTCACATTTTTCATTTTCCCTTTTGAAGGTTGGAAGTCCCTTAACCGCTCCCTGATTTTGTAATTGAGAGACACTATCAAAGTTGAGATGGCCATATCTTACATGCCACAATCTGATCGGTGAAATTTCTATACTTGCTGCTCCTACAAAGTCATAATTTCTTCGAATAACTATCCCTTTCATCCTTAACAGTTTTCCATCTTCATAACCTATCATTACCATTTTCATGTTTTGTTTGACTGAGTTAATTTTAACTAAGCCATCTTCCATAACCACCATATGTCCTGCTTGTCGAATCGTGACTAAATATAAAAAAATTTTCTTAAATTTTGGGACATACCATACATTTGAAATCATTCTTTCTCCAATGACAAGTAAAAAAAAATTAACTACACCTTTTCCAGAAGGAGTATGTTTTGTTTTATCAGCAAGTTAGAATAAATTTAGATGGCATTGTTGGAAACTCCAAAAGAAATCTAGTCGAAAATTTATGTGTTGAGTTGTGCTTGTATCCATAATCCATACATCTTCATAATCACTTCTAAGAAAGCTTGCAACCTGTAAAGTTGTTGATTCCGTATTGGTGAAGACATATTCAGAACCATCAGGATCATCTTCATCATTTGCAAATTGTGCAGAGTTTGGATGAAACTTAGGAATTTTCTCAATATAATTTCTACAATCTTCTGCATAATGGCCAACTTTGTTACATCTCCTGCAAAAAATTTGACTCTAAATCTCTGCTTCTACCTTGAGACTATCCTCTCCCTTGATACTATCCTCTACCTTGATACTATCCTCTGCCTCTACTTTCGCCTCTGTTCTGAGTTTGTCCTCTGCCTTGATTATATCCTCTGCTTTGATTGTTTCCTCTTCCTTGAAAATTTATCCTACCTAAATTGTAGCCTCTGTTGAAATTGTTTCCTCTTCTTTGACTGAAACCGTGACCTTGGGCTGCTTGAATATGATCGAAATTTCCTCTTCCTCGATTTCTTGAACTATCAACTGAGGAGTTACTTGAGTTGGCTTGGGTGAAGAACACATCTTCTCCAATTTGTTTCTTCTTCCCAAAATTTTTATTATGTTGAGCTAAAATGTCACTTAATTCATCAAACTTTATCTTCTCTAACTTTCCAGTGACTTGCAAAGTTTCCAAAAAATGTGTATATGATGATGGCAATCCAGCAATTAAAATCGTAGTCAAGAAACTTTCATCGACAGCTTGAAAACCATCATTTATTATTTCTTGCTTGATGTTTTTAAGCTGTGAAATATACTCAAGGACATCACCACCTTCAGTTAATTTTTGTTGAAGCAATTTTAATTGAAGATCAACCTTCTTTGATTCAGGTTTTGTATCAAAGAGATATTTGAATGTACATAAAGTAGTCCATGCATATGAGGAATTTTTAATATGTATGTACATTTCATTATTAACTAAAGCCTTTATAAGAGCTAATGCCTTCGCATTTTTTACTTCCCATTTTGCAAGTGAAGCTGCATCTATTGGTTTATTAGGCTTAATGTTGCCATCGCATATTTCATGCCACAATTCATTATAAATGAGAGTGATTTCAATTAGACATTTCCATTTCTTATAAGATTTCACCCCTTCTAGCTTATCATATTCAGAGAAAAAATTAATTAACTTTGACATGGTAGTGTTGAAGTAGTGCACCAAAAGAATCAAGTACAAGAAAAAATTGAGCAACTCATCACACGAAACACGCCACACAAAAATCGACACACGGCATGCAAAGTAAAAACAATCTATCGGGGCTTGGCCTTCACCCTCGTATAGTCGTTGAGAAAAGAAGAAAAATGACTGAGCTTTGCACTTGGCTCTAGTCAAATTCTCGTTGAGTGTTTACAATGAAATCTTTGCAACATTGGACTACTTGACAATGCCCTTACAAATTTCTTCTTAAAAAAAAAATCTACCCCCCCTTAAAGTAAAAGGTACTTTGAGTTACAAATAATAACCCTTATTTCTCCAAAATAAAAAAATTCTACTTATTCCTCCAAAAACAATGACAACATTTTCATTTTTTTTTTTTGACTTCACCTTAGTACTCCAAAAAAATACAATTGTCTCCCTTATCAATCCAAATTTTACAAAATATTACAATGCTCCTTGTCCCTAAAAGAAAAAAAATAATAAAAAATAACATGAAATATATCCCTTAACCCACTTATACCTTGAAAGCCACACTTTGTCCCATCATCATTTATCTTTCAATCATTATGCCATTTTTGTGAGCAACAAGACCAGTCTCTCTTCAAGGGTCGTAATTCAATTTTTGTGACCTATAATTCTGGCGGGTCACACACAGATAAACAGGCTCACAAAATCATATTTCTGACCCAAGATTTGAAGAAAATGGTTTGAGTAATCATCAGATTTAACCTTATTTTGGATCTGCTCCAGACTTGCACGAATCTACCTCTATTTTCGACATTATCTGCAAGGTTTTTAATGTGTTCGCCTTCAACGTGTCCAACGTATTTCGCCTGTGCTTCAAATTTCAAAGGAAATTCCAAGCTCCTGTAAATGGGCTATTATTTTTTCCTTGGTATATCCCATTATGGAAAAACAGAAAAGTGTCGGATTTTGATTAACAAAAATATATCATAGAAATGTCAGATTACCAATGAACGCAAATGCCAAAAAATGTAGTAAATGTTACAGATACTTTCTTTCAACTATAACACTAACCCTGGTAGCCAATAGAAAATTGAGGAAATATATGAAGTAATGTGGGTCCATTGTGGAGGTAGTGTAATAGTGAAAAAGATGAGCTATCGTCGACTGAGCTTTTGTCATAGTGACTGGTCCATTGGCTTTCGAGATTCTTGAACCTCCAGTGTTTAATCCGCTTCGCTTAGCTCAAAGCTCAATGAGGATCGGCTCTCTATGGGACCTTTACATCCTAAGGTGATCACCTCAGCATCTTCCAAACAAAAGTGAAGTAATAATTCTGTCAAGAAAAGCAGGGTCTAATATGGTTGTATCTATGAGAGACGTGGACCCAGCTTTTCAAGGAGTAGGCCAGAAATAGCAGATATGGCACAAAGCTCCAAGATTTTACAACAGAGTATCATGACTACAAGAGTGTAGCATAGATCTAATTCTCAATAGTTTCTTATGACTACACAGAAAATTAAATTTTAAAAACAAATTGAATCTTATATAAAAAATTGGTTTTTCATATTTAAAATCTAAAATCAATTTAATAATTAAATTTCTTTTCCCTTAAAAAAGAACCGAATAGATTTCATAGCAATTCATCCTTTAGCAGAATTTTCCAAAAGTCTGCAAAGCTTAAATCTCCACCTTCACATCATTTGCATTAGTGTAGCTATGGTACCACATTAATACAGAAGTGTCCTCAAACACGTAATTTTATTGATAATGGAAAAGAAATTACATAATAAATTGCAAGAGTTTACAAACGTAAACTTCCACTAATTTGCAATTAGGAGACTAACCTATTTATAAGCTATATGTCCTAGCTTAATTTAGTTATGGACCACTTGAAGAAACAACAAGTGTCCATTTACAATAAATGATCTTCTATCCAATCTACTAACTTTATTCCTATTTTAGAGCCTAAGATATGACTCTATTCTAGAGTCCTATATTTGCTAACAATATTCTATTTCTAAGTGTCTTTAATATTTATTAGATATTCTAATTTAATAAATATTTTTATCCTAACTTTACATTATTATATTTGGATCATCTAACATTATTGATATTTTATAATGCTTATATATATATATATATATATATATATATATATATATATTATTTTTTATTGAGTAGATATTTTATTTTAATTTTATTTAAGGAACATGTGTCTATTTCATATTGAGTATAGAAGAAATTTCACATATCCCTCATAGTGGACTAAGGCACATCAAATCACTAAACATATACTACCAATAGATATTATTGGATCACTAAAATTATGAACCATAGATATAATTTTTTTTTTAATGTGTATACACATATGAAAAAATATAATTAGTTTGTAGAAATAAAAATAATAAGTATTTATTAATTTTTATGATTTTTTAATAGAATTGGAAGAATGATTGTTTTTATTAGTTGAAAACCATTTAAAAAATCAGGCTCTATTTACTATTTGATTGGATCATGAGACCCTTTACTTTAATATGAGGGAAATATTGGCTATTAACACACACACACACACATATAAAATTAAATAAAATTATACACATTTACACGAAAATAATTACACACATATGACAACATCTTTGAAAACAAACTACTTAAAACTATGTTAAATTGGAATACATTAAGCATCCACAAAGGTCAAACTTTGAAGGTAGATTTTTTAATCACTTAATGTGAAGAAAATAATACGTTATATAAAATTAAACTAGGGTAGTCATATAAATTAAATGAGTAATAAACGTCTATAAGAATCAAAACACTTACCTTATAATACATCTCACAATGCCAAGTTTAAGAAAATCATATACCATGGGCCAATTCCATGGCTTACTAATATCACATGCCCAAATAATCATAACTCATGTTCATAGGACACAATGCTCATATGTCATTTTTTTCAATTAATCAATTAAATTAAAATAGCATAAAGTACATAACTACTTATGAGATAAATATCAACCTTTAATTTGTGCTAAAAATATTCTAGAATTATTCTATGGAGGTTGAATCCCTATTATCCACCACCTAATAATTATTTATAATTAAATTAAAACCCAATAATCATTTATAATTAAATTTAAATCTTAAAAACGCTATTAGATAAATCTATTAACATAATAATAATTATTTAAATTAAAATTAAAATCTTAAAAACGTTGTTATAATAAACCTATTAACATAATAATAAATCCACATTTAAAATAAATCTATAAACATGATATATAAAAGAGGAAATTTTAAACTATAATGTTTTACTATATTAACAATGTCTCCATAAAGATATAAACATTTCATAATGTGAATCACACTTGAGATCTTAAAAATTCTTTTTTATAATGTGCAAATCATGTAGAGGGAAGGTTAAATGATAAATGCTTATGGTTCCACTATTACTGTTTAGTCAATTTTAAATGTATAAGGAACTTTGGAAATTTTGCAGTTATTATGGAAAAAGAAAAAAAGAATATTGTGGGACGTACCTAAAATTAGCGTCTAGTCAGTTATGTACATATTGAGAGTTTTTGTAGCTAATCTATTAGTGATGATGATGTTCAGTCAATTACATTTACTCTCTCATAGTTGGCAGGAAAGACACATTTGTCTAACTATCTTCTGAAATTCAAGTTGTCTCGCACAATCCATTATTATGTTTCATTCTTCCTCGGCATTTGAAAGCAAGGCATTGAATAAATAGCCAATTGGCTTACTAGGCAAAAAAATAAATGGACAAATGTTAAAAAGAGATGAAAAGGATAGACAATGCCTAACCAATTTTAAAAAGAAACACCTTTAGTATAATTACCTTTTATTGTTAGAATTAATGGAGATTTAGTTGTTGGGATAGGATTGAGACTCTAATATTAGGTCTCAAATCCTACTATCTACGGAGTGGTTGAAACCACCTCATTAGTGTGAAAGGCTATATGTATGAGGCTCTTCTGACTGAATATTCAGTCCATTGTGTGGAGTGCTTGGGCACTATCCAAGTATCTCACTTGGAGAGACACTTAGTTAATAGAATATTGTTTTTTATCATGGTATCAAAGCATAGGATCAGAGGCTTGTGTGTTGCATAAGACCGTGAGGGATTTGGAGCTACGTATGTGGATCAATGTGGATCAAGAGGCAATGGTAACCAGGGGTCCCATTCTCTACCTTAGTTTGGACTGTAACCTCTGCATCAGTAGGGTTGTGCGTACTAGGGTGTTGGTGTCCCGTGTTTTGATAGTTTGGCAAATCAAAAGACAAGGCAACATCAGAACCAATATTTAGAGTCCTAGGATCTAGTCCTCCTGTTCTCAGAGAGGGATCTCTCGAATGTTTGTTTGCAAAGGTTTATCTTGTGTGCTTAGAATATGGATTTTAGACTAGTTATTAAGTGCAGGTGTTTGTTTTTTTGTTTGGTTGGATTGATACAGCAGAACATGAAAGTCCTAGGAAAGATATATAGAATGAAGGAACATCTGGTTCATTGGGAAATGGAGTCAAAAAGAGGTCATAACATACTCGTCTATGGATATGGGATGTCAGAGGGAAAATCTAACTTGGTCACAGGATCCTTTGGTTTTGGAATGAGATGGACATCAATGATTTGGAAAGAGAAGTTTAATTCTCAACGAAGGGAACTTGAAAACATAACTTGAACAATAAAGAAATATTTGATAGACAGGGCTAACCATATATTCTACAAACATTATTTAAGAAAATAATGACTTTAAGACAACTTTCAAAATGAAATCTAAGATTCGGGGAACACCCTATTTCCTCAAAGATTTTATTTCAAATGACTTAGAAAACATAAAAGATTCACTGATAATTACAGTCATAGAAGAGGGAAAACCTGATACATCTATGATTACAACTATAAAATACCTTCAAAACAACTGTTCAAGCAATGACAAAGGGCAAGATCGAAACAGACCTCTTTGAATAACTTAAAACAATGGTACTTCAAAGGGAGACTTCAATAAGAGCTTTCAAGTGATAGCAGACAAGCAGAGAGAACCATAAATCATGCTGAAATCAACTATTTGAGCTATTATAGAAATAAAAAATCATGAGGAATAAATAGAGAGATTGAAGACTCTAAAATACCTCAGCAAAAGAAAACATAAAACAATGAAGGATGAACAGGTCTAAGGTGCTTCCAGGAGTCATTTCTTAGCCTAAAAATTTCAACCTACTGTAGTAAGAAATTATGGAACAGAATGAAAACAGGAGAAAACATTAAACAGTTCAGAATACTTCACCAATAGCCAAGCTCATGGATCCAATGATAGAGCCTTCTCAGTAACAAGCATGCAACAACATCATTAGGGCTTCCAAGACTTCAATATCATCTTCAACTTCAATAGACTATGTATAATTTCAGAGAGTTTCAGTATTACAAGTAGTGATCAACCAACAACCAACCCCTATCTCATCTTCTTCATAAGTATTTATAGAAGAAATAAGGAGGTGGAATCGGATAAAATATCTTCTAAGTTCAATTAATACAGTTTACTGTCTCTCGGATTTTGAGGGGCTTAATGTAGAACATTCTGATATTTTTCCTGTATTAATTAGTTTATATTAACTATCAAGATTGATGGAAAGAATTTGTTGACTTTAAGGCTCTTCGTTATCCTCATAATAACTTCTGCTGTCAGTTTACAATAAGTTCCTTTGGTTGAATTAATTGTTCAGCCGCATTGATGCAAATTCTCTAGGTCTGGTCATAACTCGGCTTCTTTTTTATTACTTTGAGGCTGTAGGTGGCTCTGTGGTAGCTGGGGGATTTAATTTTCCCCTGATGTGGCAGCGTAGGCTCTTTTAACTGATAGATATTAGTATTTTAACCTAAAAACACCTTAAGTATACTTGAATTCTGTGTTTTAGGCTTAACGAAGCCTAATCTTTGTCTTCTGGTCTTCAAAATTTATTTGGTCGTGAATCAGGTCTTTGATTTAGTCGAATAAATGGCATAATCCCTCCAAACTGTGTTAACAGTCTTCAAATATTTTTCCACTTTGATTCCATGCTGTCAGTCTAATACTCTTTGATTATATTAATCTTCATTGTGTCTTGTTGATGTGCAGGCCGCGCAGGGCTCTTATGGCATCACGGCCTCATGAAGCAATGACGAGACATGGAGTAGAGCCCCGCGAGTGGTTCCCTTTGATAAATCAAAGACATGGAAAAATTCTTTCCCGGCCCTCGGCTTTATTCCTTTATAATGGAAAAAACCATTGGAACCTGCAAAATAAATAAAACATTATGAAATCCTGCGTTTTTAGGTTTAACTGCTTCAGAGGGCGTCGGGAGAGAGTGTGGCCATTGGATGGCAACATCCAATGGTGGAGATATGCGTAGAAGAGGTTAAAAAGGAAAGCAAAAGGATATATGAGTCAGATCTGTCGATCTGCAGAGATCGACGGTTAGGAGCGATCCGGGACACAAAATGGAAAAATAGCGAAAATACAAAGGAAAACAGGTTAAAAACCTTAGGCGGAGGGAAGAATGAATTAGAGATCAAATGGGTTTCGGGAAAAACATGAGCCATCGGATGCGACCAGACTCACAGAGATCGACGGCAGATATTAAATCGGGAGATCGGCGATCGGGGCGAACAAACAAATACGCCCGATCGAAAGTTGCGATGCGATTTTGCGCGGATCGTTGATCTAAGGACGAGATCAACAGTGGAGAATGAATCGGGGGACTGGCCGATCGGAGGGAACAAACACATACAGCGATCGAAATTTGTGATGTGATTTTGCATGAATCGTTGATTTAAGGATGAGATCAACGGTGGAGAATGAATCGGGGGACTGGCCAATCGTAGGGAACAAACACATGCAGCGATTGAAAGTTGCGATGGGATTTTGCGCGGACGGTTGGATCAAAGGATTAGATCAACGGTCAGGATTGTTTCAAATTTTGCACCAGTGGAAACCCTTTAAAACATAGGAAAATCTAACATTTTAATAAAAACAAAGGTTTTTATGGTATGGGCGGGATGTATATATATATGATAGCTAGGCGCCCGTTTGTGGGGCCTTCGGATGTATGAAACGCAAATAGGCCCAGGGTTGTATATATATGGGGGCCAATTGCATCGGAGTTTTTCGGGCTCGGTCTTTCAATCAACCCATTTGTGAATTTCTTCGATGCGATTGCGCGATCGGGTCTTTTTAGTCTAACCATTTTTATATTAGCACGTGACTTTAGTATGTTAGATTAAAATGTTGGAAAAAGGTTTTTTAGTATTTTTCAAAGGAAAAAATGGATCGGGCATGATTTATTCAATGGTCTTAGCACCTGATGGCGGGCCCACGGGTTATATGAAACGATAATGTGATCGGGGTTTATAAACCCGGGGCTTAATCGCATCAGAGTTTTTGTAATGGCAACAGACTTGTGCACTTGGAAATTTTGCGATTCGATTAAGTGCCTTGTGGGCCTAGCGCCTGGTTTCAGGGTGTGGGCATGTGGGGGAAGTGGTTTAAAGACTTAGCCCAAGGGGGCTTAAGTCCTTAGTGATAGACACTTGTTTTTTATGAATTTTTCATGGTTTTCAAAGGAAACGGGGGTTTCGGAATAGTTTAAAAATGAGTCTTAAACTATGGAAAAGTGATTTTCATGAATGGAAGAAGGAGAAATCATGAAGAATAGAGGAATTATATGGAGAAAAAGGGGAGAAAATGAAGGTTATTTTTGAGTGGAGAAAGGGGAAAAAATGATGGTTTTGCAGCAGTCTTTCTCTTGGAATTTAGCAGAATTTTTGAGTATTTGAAATGGGGACAGCAGTGAAGATTTGGACAGAGGCATGAAGCCTTCAAGAGTCTTCAAGAGCCAACACTTTTTGCAATAAAATATGTTCCTTGAAGGCTCAAAAAATGATTTAGCCACCTTTTGGTATAACAAATTTATAGGTGGCTAACAGTGGCTCCACTTGGGGATGGTGCCTTCTTGAAGGCATCAAGAACTTCAGACTTTGCATTCTCTGGGAGGCTGACTTGTGCCTGATCCATTGATCTACCCTTCCTTTGCTGGGATGATATTGCTCTGAAAACATATTAGCAGCCATAAAAACAATGGTTCTTTCATCAACAAGCTTTCTACCTACCCAATCCTACTGATCTAACATTTTTTCTTCTTAGAGTGCACTTGGATTGGAAAACTCTCTTACAACATTTTATTCTTTTTGAAAGAAAAAAATCTAATCTAGTTCTACTTCTTATTTCTTCATGGACTCAGATTAAGCAGTTGAGCCCATATGCTTCTCTACCTAATCTACTAATATGTTAGGATTAAACAGTCTAACAGATTTTTATTCTCTAATTGCTAAAGCAGAAATTAAAAAGCATACAAGTCAGGATTGAACAGTCTAACTTGATGCTGATCTATGGCATAAAAACAAGCTGCACATAGATTATTATTTGTAGAAAATTAAATCAAAATGATGAAGGATTAATATCTGAAAATTCAAAGCACTTCCTTTATCCTTTTACAGCTCTGATTTGACTCTTATTTGAACTACTTCTTCCTTGCTCTTTGGTTCAGATTTTGAGCTTTTTTAGAACCAGATTTTAACATCCTTTGACTCAGAATTTGAAACAGATTTGAGTCATTATCCCTTTGAAATTTTAGGTTTAGTTTTTTAAGCATGTTCGAACCTTTAATTTCTATCCTAATCTATCTACTGATAAGCCAATATTAAACAGTTTGGCAGATCAAATTCACTATCCTATCAGCAGAAAATTTAAAACTAATTAGTCAAGATTAAATAGTTTGACTAACTAGAATTGTGTTTGGTAGGAGTGGCATTTGAGCTTGCACACTTTCAGAATTTGTTTCTCTTTTTTGGTATGGGGCCATACCTTTATTGTTTTTACAATCTGCCCTCTTTTCTCTCTTTCATTTTTTTTGTATTTTTTTATTTTTCTAACTCTGAATGCAATGTTTAGACTATGATATTTACAATGAAAACATAAAATGCTTTAAAACTCAAGATTCTTGGCAGAAGCAATGCTTGAGCATCCTGCCATTGACAGGACCTCCATACAGATCTTCTCCATTCAATTATTTCAAGAAAAATGCATTGTGACCCCTCTCAGCATGGATAATATATGGCCCTTTCCACAAGTTCTCAAACTTGCCATGTTTTCCCTTCTCTTCTCTTCTTGAATCCCATTTAAGAACAAAATTTCCAATTTGGAAATTGTTTGCCTTAGTCCTCTTATCAAATAGTTTCTTCATATTTTCTTGGACTAACTGTGTTCTCTCATAAACTTCTTCTCTGGTCTGCTTTAAATGGATTGTTTGGTTGATCCTTCTCTGCATATCATTCTCTTCAATATTCACTTCTTGAAGGAGTTTCATGATTGGAACTCCCAATGAGGTAGGAAAACCTGCATCCATGCCATAAACTAACTGATAGGGGGACATATTTATTGACTTCTTTGTAGTTAATCTATCAGCCCATAAAGCATGAACCAGCTTACTGTGCCATGATTTTTTATTCTGCTCCAACAATTTTTTAATGATATTAATGAGGCTCTTGTTGGAAGATTCAGCTAATCCATTTCCTTGGGGATAGTAAGTAGTGGAATGGCCCAAGGTTATGTGATATTTGTAATAGAAATCAACCATCTTCTTAGATTTAAAAGCAACAACATTTTCTGTTATGATTTTTCTGGGACAACCAAATATGGATAGGATATTTGTTTCAAGGAACTTGATAATGATAGAGTCATTAGCATTTCTAGAAGGTATAGCTTATATCCACTTGGTAAAGAAGTCAGTGGCTGTGAGGATCCACTTATGTTGAGCTGAGGAGGATGGGTGAATTTCCCCAATGAAGTCTAAACCCCATTGTTGAAAAGGTGCCTCAACTCTGATAGGATGTAAGGGTAAGGGAAGATGTTTTCTTTTGCCATAAAAAATTTGACACTTATGGCAATACATGACTAACTTTTGAGTGTCTGGGAAAAGTGTAGGCCAATAATAACCAGATCTAAGAATTTTGTTTGTTGTGGCCTTCCAGTAGAGGTGACCTCCACATTCTCCATCATGCAACTCATGCATGATTTTCCCTTCATCATCTTCAAGTAAACATTTAAGAAAAATTCCAACAGCATTTTTCCAATATAATATTCCATCCAAGATGCAAAAACTCAAAGCCTTTTGTTTCAAAAATCTAGCTTTAGTTTTGGACAAAGAAGGAGGGGCATTTAAATATAAAAGCACATAAATAATGTCAACATACCAAGGAGAATTCAGAAATTTTTCTTCAATAAAAGGAGCAGTGGATTCTTCTATTTCCTCCAACACATCTACCATGTTGATGTCTAGTGCTTGGAAGTTAGACTCAGCCATAAGTTTTGCTAACCCCTGTCCTTTAACTAGTTTGGTGGGCCTGATTTCTAAGTCATATTCAAGAATAATTGCAATCCATTTTCCCCTTTTACCATCAGGGTCTTGACTTAGAATGTCCTTGACAATAGTATGTGGAACAAAAGAAATTATGTGAGTGTAAAATATAGACCCTAAAGTCTTTTAATGCTTTCACTAATGCTAAGGCTTGCTTCTCCATGATGTTATATTTGAGAGGAGGATCTCTTAAGGCCCTAATAAAGAAAGATATTGGTTGTTCTTGCCCCAAGTCATTCTTTTGAAGTAATACTGCAGCTATGGTATGCTTAGATGCAAAAGAAAAGATATAAAAGTCTTTGGTGAAATATGGACTAATCAGGACTGGTGTTTGAGTAAGAGCTTGTTTGACTAGTTCGAATGATTGTTTAGTTGGTAAAGTCCATTTTACACCGACATTTTTCTTAAGCATGTTTGTAATGTTTTTTAATAGCTCAGCAAGATTAGGAATGAACCTCCTTAGAAAATTAATCTTTCCGATGAAAGATTGCAATTCTTTGAGGCTCCTTGGATGGCTAATCTGCAATATTTCATCTATCCTTGTAGGGTCTATTTTGATTCCCTCTTCTGAAATTATATGGCCAAGAAGTTTACCTTCTTGGAGACCAAAGAGTGTCTTCTTGGGATTCAATGACAAGCCAAATTTCCTACACTTCTCAAAAACTTTTCTTAAGTGAATCAAATGTTCCTCATCAGTTTTTGAGAGAACGGTTATGTCATCAAGGTAAATGATTATGAAATAGTCAATATCTTTAGAGAAATCTATTTCCATGGCCCTTTGGAAGGTGGCCCCTGCATTCATCAATCCGAAAGGCATTTTTACATACATAAATGTGCCCCAAGGTGTGGTAAAAGCAGTTTTGATTTGATCACTTGGGAGTACCAACACCTGGTTGTAACCTGAGAACCCATCTAAGAGGGATATTCTTGTAGACCCAACTATCCTTTGGAGTATATGGTCCATCTTGGGTAAGGGGTAGTTTCCTTTTAAAGAGGCTCTGTTTAAATTTCTGAAATCAATACAAAGCCTGATTTCCCCTGTTTTCTCTCTAATAGAAACCAAGTTTGATACCCACTCAAAATATCTAATTGGTACAATGATCCCAGTAGCATGCATATTTTCAATTTCTGCCTTAACTAAAGGGAGTAAAAGGGGGTTTATTCTCCTTAATTTTTGTTTAAAAGGCTTCTGATTTTACTTCAAAGGAATTTTATGCTGGATGATGCTGGTATCGTATGATTTTAGGTATTTGTATCCCCAAGCAAAAACATCTTTAAACTCTTGGAACAACTCTATGTACTGTAGTTTTATGTGAGCTGGGAGAGTGCTGGACATCTTGATCATCTTGGGTCCTGTTAGACTCCCTATGTTATGTTCTTCTTTTTTTGTTTCCACAGGCTCTATTCTCGGTTCTTTGGCTACATCATTGAAATCAAAAAGGTGTTCTAAAGGTGCTAGACCTCTTGGAATTTTATCATTTTTGCATTGTAAAACCTCCAAGTCTTCTTGGTCTTTGTTGTCAGCTATCTCTGCTTCAAAATTATTTTCATAATGATTTATATCAATAGTATATGTCATTTTAACTTCTGGGATTTGTTCAATATATAAGAAATTTTCTTTATGGCTGGTTTCTGACCTTGGTATGCTGAAATCATTTCTGATTTCAAGAAATCATCTATGTGTTTGTCAGAATCAAACACTTTCCAGTGATCTTCGTTGTCAGGCACAAAAGGCCTATGTTTTACCTTCACACTGAGTTGTTCATTTATTTCAGGTATCTAGCAATTGATAGAATTGAAAGCAAGTTCATTTGCTAGATGATTCAGTTCTCTTGGAATGAAAATAAGCTCGTACTTCTCAAAGGTTTTTAATAGATCAAGGGCAGCGTTTTGATATTCCCTAAGTCTTGGATTTTTAGCTGAGTATTCTCCTTTGATTTGTCTTATGATAAGTTCAGAATCTCCTAAGATTGATATCCTCTGGGCTTCTAACTGTTTAAGAAGTTGTAAGCCTAGGAGAAGTGCTTCATACTCAGCAATATTGTTAGTGCATGGAAAATCAAATTTGTAGGAAAAACTCTGTTTTGTATTTTGAATCCACACACCTGCTCCTGCACTTGTTTTATTACAAGATCCATCAAAGTTTAGGGTCCAAATTATGTCATTCCTATTTTCATTTTCTTGTTGTTGTTGATTGGTAATGTTTTGAATTGATTGAAGGGAAGATTTGATTGTTCTAGTGAACTGATTGGGTCCATGCTTTCCTTATCTAGCTGAGTGATTTCATCTTCGTTACATAAGATAAAGGAATCTAAACTTGATTGAATAGAATAGATTGGAGTGTTGTTTGGTTTGTCTAGGTTTCTCACCATGTACTTCATGTGGGATTCCCTGTATAGTCTTCTTTTTTTGTTAAAAACGGGAATGGTGGCATAAGACATGTCCATTTGAAGGCTTCCCTGAAGTTTGGCTCCCCAAGATCTGGATAAGAGCATGCCATACTTAGGGGGAATGTCAGCTACAACTATGTCCATGACTAAACTCTTAGCAGGGATTTGGGCTAAGTTAACACATAGATCTTTGATTAAACCCAAACACTTGACTCTGCTTGAGTCAAAGGAATACAAGTCTTTGTATGGCTTAGTAATTTCTAAGCCTAAGCTTTCCATCACTACTTTGGGCATTAGATTGTGTGAAGCTCCTGAGTCTAACATAGCATTGTGTAAAATTTTCTCATGTATGTTCAAGCTAACATAGAAGGGAGGGACATCCCCTTCTTGGTATTTTCCTTCAACTTCTGGACCAAACAACAACTCTGGTTTGTCATCTGTCAAGTTTAAGGTGTCAGTATCATTTCCTAAGTTCAAAGCTTTCAAAACTAGGTTTTTGTACACCTCTTGGGTTACTAGTTCAGCTAGGGGGATGGTAATTTTTATCTTAGCAATCTCTCCCTCAAGGCTGAAAGGAATAATTGACTTGTTTGTATTTACATCTATTTTTTCAATTAAATTCTTTTCAGCAACTTTGATTTGCTGAACCTTGTTTGGACTGGGAATTGAGACAGTTTTATTAGGACCACTAGCTGAAGTGCTAGGGCTACTCTGTTCAACCTTTGGCTGGACACCTTTATCTTTATTTAAGTCTGGTTTCTTAGCCAAAATGTTGGTTTTCTCTGCTGTCTTTTTGGGCTAGTTTTCTGCGTTTTTCTTGACAGCAGTGCTAGTGTTCTTATCCTTTGAATTATCTATGTTTCCCTTACTCCTAAGATCATATTGTTTGTGTACTTCCATGATTGAATTTTCAAAACCCAATCTATAGTCATCATAATTTTCATAGGTGTTTGTATTTTGATCATAAGAGAAGAAATCTTGTTCTTCCTCAGTGAGGAAAACATCATCCCCACTATCTGATCCAATCAAGTTTACATGAGACTCTTCCAACCCTTCCAACTCCCTATCTTCCTCATATTGATCTACATAGTTCTGTTGAAAGGGAGGTCTAATCTGTTGGTCACTTTCTTTTTGCTTATCTTGATTGTTGTCCCTTCTATAATTCTGATTTATATTTCTGTTTTGGGAGTTGTTCTGATTTTCTCTTGGCTTTTTTCTCTCAAGTATGCTCATCCTTTTCATGATCTCTTCCAACATCTGTTCTATCTTTGAGCTAGATGTGGAGGGTGTAGTGTCATCTTTATAAGTTACCCTCTTCTCTGATCTCAACCTATTTATTTTCTCAATTATGTTTGCTTCTATGCTTACAGCTCCTTTCTGCATGTCCTCTAAGGTTAAGTAATCCCTCTCCTTTAACTGATACATCATGTCAACATCAAGGCCTTCGGGATATCTTACTAAGGCCATGCCTTGAGGAGGTTTCATGTGAGGAGGAAGAGCATTGTAAATGCTATTAAACCTAGTGGAGTAGTCAGGAATACTCTCTCCTTGATTTCTCTTGAGGCTGCTATATTCTGCTAGTATTTGGAGAGGATTCTTTTTTAGTTCCCATTTGTTGATAAATGTTTGATGCAAGGCAGCGAGATCATTTATGCTATTAGGAGGTAAGTTTTTGAACCATTTATTTACATCTCCTCCTAAACTCTGGGCGAAGATCCTCATCTTTACAGTTTCTTCTTCTATCTCCATGTAATCAAATGCATCTTCCATCCTATCTACATGATGTTGGGCTGTTGTAAACTCTTTTCCAGTGAAGTGAGGGATTTTAGATTGGTAATCATTTGGTAAGGGAAGTAGAGGTTGTGGTAACACTAACGGGGCATACCATGTTGCCATGGCTGGAAATAAGGGTGGATTTACAGTAGTGAAAGTGGGCTGAACAGGAGTGTTTTGCACAGTGGTAGTATGAATTGGAGTGGAAGAAATACTTGGGCCAGCAAACTGATTTTGAGCAGACTTGTTATGGAAAAGGATAAAGTGATAAAGAAGCTGGGAATCAGGAGGAGTGGAAGGTGAGGCTTCTCTACTAAAGCTTTGTTGCAAATCTGCAATATCAAGGTCAGTTTGGTTTAAGTCAGCTTGAGATCTGGTTCTAAAGATGTTCTTTGTATGATGTAAATCAAAGTGTGAATCCTCTAAGACCGCAAGGTTTTTAGGGAAAGAATTTGTTCTTAAGAGGCTCCTATTAGCAGCTGATTTTCCAGAGTTAGAAGTCTGCCACAAAATTCTCTTTGGATTGTCAACGATTAAAGGAGGATTTGGGTCTCGATGGGATCTAGTGTTGATCCTATGTGAAGCCAGACTATTTTTGAAAAAATGAGAGAGGTGGGGGGGTTTTTAGGGACTGTTTTTTGGAAGCTTCACCTCTCAAGATGTTTTGTCTAATATGGGACTAGGCTTCTAAACTTTCTTCAAGGCTGGTTAACATAGTCTTAAAGAGATTTGGGAACCTAGATGAGTAATAGGCCTACTAGGGCTAGTGGAGTCGCCAGGTGGAAACTTTTAGTTTTTTATGAAGGTAAGATATTGGATGGTTCCACCACCATGCTTATTATGAGGCCAAACTGAAATTTTTTGGGTTTTTCTAAGTTTCTTGATCTTATACGTTATGAGAGTGTCCTAAATCTGACTTAACACTTAGCTAGGGTGTCAAACATACAGATTCCACTCTTATGGCTTGGTAACTACTTCCTTCAAGGTTTGATAAGGTTTAATGAGAATCCTAAGGGTTACTTAGTTTGTCACTTATTCAATTAAGTCCTATCATGATTACCATTGCTTGGTAGTGCTTGAGGGAGGTTACTTAGGTTATACTTAGACAGTGAGTGTTTTGTTTTGAATATTTTACTCAGGGTCCCACCGTGATCGCCATTATGTTTGGTGTCCCGTGTTTTGATAGTTTGGCAAATAAAAAGACAAGGCAACATCAGAACCAATCTTTAGAGTCCCAGGATCTAGTCCTCCTGTTCTCAGAGAGGGATCTCTCAAATGTTTGTTTGCAAAGGTTTATCTTGTGTGCTTAGAATATGGATTTTAGACTAGTTATTAAGTGCAGGTGTTTGTTTGTTTGTTTGGTTGGATTGATACAGTAGAACATGAACGGCCTAGGAAAGATATATATAATGAAGGAACATCTAGTTCATTGGGAAATGGAGTCAAAAAGAGGTCATAACATACTCATCAATGGATATGGGATATCAGAGGGCAAATCTAACTTGGTCACAGGATCCTTTGGTTTTGGACTGAGATGGACATCAATGATTTGGAAAGAGAAGTTTAATTCTCAATGAAGGGAACTTGAAAACATAACTTGAACAATAAAGAAATATTTGATAGACAGGGCTAACCATAAATTCTACAAACATTCTTTAAGAAAATAATGACTTCAAGAAAACTTTCAAAATGAAATCAAAGATTCGGGGAACACCCTATTTCCTCAAAGATTTTATTTCAAATGACTTATAAAACATAAAAGATTCACTGATAATTGCAGCCATAGAAGAGGGAACACCTGATACATCTATGATTACAACTATAAAAGACCTTCAAAAAAATTGTTCAAGCAATGACAAAGGGAAAGATCGAAACAGACCTCTTTGAATAACTTAAAACAATGGTACTTCAAAGGGAGACTTCAATGAGAGCTTTCAAGTGATAGCAGACAAGCAGGGAGAACCACAAATCATGCTGAAATCAACTATTTGAGCTATTATAGAAATAAACAAGCGTGAGGACTAAAGAGAGAGATTAAAGACTCTAAAATACGTCAGTAGAAGAAAACATAAAACAGTGAAGGATGAACAGGTCTAAGGTGCTTCCAGGAGTCATTTCTTAGCCTAAAACTTTCAACCTACTGTAGTAAGAAATTATGGAACAGAATAAAAACAGGAGAAAACATTAAACAGTTCAGAATACTTCACCAACAACCAAGCTCATGGATCCAATGATAGAGCCTTCTCAGTAACAAGCATGCAACAACATCATCAGGGCTTCCAAGACTTCAATATCATCTTCAACTTCAACAGAATATGTATAATTTCAAAGAATTTCAGTATTACAACTAGTGATCAACCAACAACCAACCCCTATCTCATCTTCTTCAGAAGTATTTATAGAAGAAATGAGGAGGTGGAATCGGATGAAATATCTTCTAAGTTCAATGAATACAGTTTACTGTCTCTTGGCCTTTGAGGGGCTTAATGGAGAACATTCTGATATTTTTCCTGTATTAATTGGTTTATATTAACTATCAAGCTTGCTGGAAAGAATTTTTTGAATTTAAGGCTCTTCGTTATCCTCATAATAACTTCTTCTATCAGTTTACAATAAGTTCCTTTGGTTGAATTAACTGTTCAGCCGCATTGATGCAAATTCTCCAGGTCTGGTCATAACTCGGCCTCTTTTTTATTACTTTGAGGCTGTAGGTGGCTCTGTGGTAGCTGGGGGATTTAATTTTCCCCTGATGTGGCAGCGTAGGCTCTTTGAACTGATAGATATTAGTATTTTAACCTAAAAACACCTTTAGTCTACTTGAATTCTGTATTTTAGGCTTAATGAAGCCTAATCTTTGTCTTCTGGTCTTCAAAATTTCTTTGATCGTGAATCACGTCCTTGATTTAGTCGAATAAATGGCCTAATCCCTCCAAACTATGTTAATAGTCTTCAAATATTTTTCCACTTTGATTCCATGCTGTCAGTCTGATACTCTTTGATTATATTAATCTTCATTGTGTCTTGTTGATGTGCAGGTCGCGCAGGGCTCTTATGGCATCACTGCCTCATGAAGCAATCACGAGACATGGAGTAGAGCCCCGCGAGTGTTTCCCTTTGATAAATCAAAGGCATGGAAAAAGTCTTTCCCGGCCCTCGACTTTCTTCCTTTATAATGGAAAAAACCATTGGAACCTGCAAAATAAATAAAACATGATGAAATCTAGCATTTTTAGGTTTAACTACTTCAGAGGGCGTCGGGAGAGAGCGTGGTCGTTGGATGGCAACATCCAACAGTGGAGATCTGCGTAGAATAGGTTAAAAAGGAAAGCGGAAGGATATATGAGTTGAATCCGTTGATCTGCAGAGATCGACAGTTAGTAGCGATTCGGGACACAAAATGGAAAAATAGCGAAAATACAAAGGAAAACAGGTCAAAAACCTTAGGCGGAGGGAAGAATGAATTAGAGATCAAATGGGTTTCAGGAAAAACTTGAGCCGTCGGATGCGACCAGACTCACAGAGATCAATGGGGGATATTAAATCAGGAGATCGGCGATCGGGGCGAACAAACAAATACGCCCGATCCAAAGTTGCGATGTGATTTTGCGCGGATCATTGATCTAAGGACGAGATCAACGGTGGAGAATGAATCGGGGGACTGGCCGATCGGAGGGAACAAACACATGCAGCGATCGAAAGTTGTGATGTGATTTTGCGCGGATCGTTGATCTAAGGACGAGATCAACGGTGGAGAATGAATCGGGGGATTGGCCGATCGGAGGGAACAAACACATGCAGCGATTGAAAGTTGCGATGCGATTTTGTGCAGACCATTGGATCGAAGGATTAGATCAACGGTCGGGATTGTTTCAACTTTTGCATCGGCGGAAACCCTTTAAAACATAGGAAAATCCAACATTTTAATAAAAACAAAGGTTTTTATGGTATGGGCGGGATGTATATATATATGATAGCTAGGCGTCCATTTGCGGGGCCTTCGGATGTATGAAACGCAAATAGGCCCAGGGCTATATATATATGGGGGCCAATCGCATCGAAGTTTTTCAGGTCTGGTCTTTCAATCAACCCATTTATGAATTTCTCCAATGTGATTGCATGATCGGGTCTTTTCAGTCTAACCATTTTTATATTAGCACGTGACTTTGGTATGTTAGATCAAAATTTTGGAAAAAGGGTTTTTAGTATTTTTCAAAGGAAAAAATGGATCAGGCATGATTTATTCAATGGTCTTAGCACCCAATGGCGGGCTCACGGGTTATATGAAACAATAATGCGATCGGGGTTTATAAACCCGGGGCTTAATCCCATTGAAGTTTTTGTAATGGCAACAGACTTGTGCACTTGGAAAATTTGCGATTCGATTAAGTGCCTTGTGGGCCTAGCGCCTAGTTTCAGGGTGTGGGCATGTGGGGGAAGTGGTTTAAAGACTTAGCCCAAAGGGGCTTAAGTCCTTAGTGATAGAAACTTTTTTTTTTATGAATTTTTCATGGTTTTCAAAGGAAACGAGGGTTTCGGAATAGTTTAAAAATGAGTCTTAAACTATGGAAAAATGATTTTCATGAATGGAAGAAGGAGAAATCATGAAGAATAGAGGAATTATATGGAGAAAAAGGGGAGCCAATGAAGGTTATTTTTGAGTGGGGGAAGGGAAAAAAATGATGGTTTTGCAGCAGTCTTTCTCTTGGAATTTAGCAGAATTTCTGAGTATTTGAAATGGGGACAGCAGTGAAGATTTGGACAGAGGCATGAAGCCTTCAAGAGTCTTCAAGAGCCAAAACTTTTTGCAATAAAATATGTTCCTTGAAGGCTCAAAAAATGATTTAGCCACCTTTTGGTATAACAAATTTATAGGTGGCTAACATGGGGTACCGGCCATTGCTTTTCTCTTAAAATGATCAGGATTACAAGCTTACCTTGCGGATGGTCGGAGGGACATTTGAGCTTCAGGGTCCTATTTTAACATGGTACCAGAATATGTGCAGTTCCAATCGACGGTTTGGAGTTGTTTCCGATGGGAGTCATGAGCTTCTCATCCCATGAGGGGTTCCTATCACCCTCCTGATAAACCCTGCTGGAGACCTTGATATCAGGATTGACCCACGCCACGATGTAAGGGCGGAGGTTGCCGTATGGCCAATTAACGTTCTTTAGATCACAAGATGAAAGAATTGTGAGCTCGTGTTTTTTAGTTCTCACGTATTAATTTCTTAGTGGGGAGAGTTGTTAGATCTATGCTACTGAGGAATGGTTTCATGTAAATGGCATCACAATCATTTAATGAATGGTTCTCTTTGTTGCGTTTTTTTTTCCTTTTTTATACTCCACGAGGATTGTCAGATAGTTTGTCTGCTGTGGGTTGATTTTTTTTTTTCTTTTTTGAAGTAGTGGAAGAAGTTGGTCGGTGGTGAGAAGAGGTTGTGGCCAATGGAGCTCATCTGAGAGAAGAGATCTAGATTCAAATTGCCACTTTGAATTCCTATGGTCAAATTTGGTGGAAGAATAGCACTCAAATTTGGAGCTGCTACAAAGTTCAGGTTCCATTGGTGGTTTTTGCTTCAGATTTGCATGTGTGGTAGAGAAGCCACAGTTTGCACCACAAGGCTCTACGGTTGAAGAGTTTCCAAAGGGAGAATTTTCCCGCCTACATAGTAACGGGTTATTGGGGCTCTTGACAGGACCAAGGTGGGTCTGGTTCTCGAATAAACTATATTTGGACAAGTTGTGGGTATTTGGGGATTCCCAAGTCCTCATAGACCATATGAATAAGGGAACATCATTGAACCCTGGTTATCTAACTGTTTGGCTTGATAGAATTAAAGATATGAGTAGGAATTTCTCCTCCATTTCTTTTAAACACATTTATTGGGAGAAGAATATTCAAGCGAATCGACTATCAAAGAAAGGTTTGACTGGGATCTTGGGTGAGATGCATTATGAACTTACTAATGCATAGGGTAATGGGGCGAGTAGTGTTGTTAAATTTTTTTGAATGATAAGGTGGCCGGAAATTTGTGTGCTTAAAGCAAGGGGGACAACATACAACACAGAGATCATGTGGCTCGCTGCAATTTTTCCTCTGGATAAAAAAGAGTGTGCAATCTAAACACAGATATAAGGCAGTGAGACACTGCGAGGATCTCCATTTGGACCGAGGAGATAGAGTGGAGAATCAAAAGTTTTGGGTTACATTTTTGAAAGACTTCATGCATCACTCTAAGATATACTAGATGTTAATATGTTGTTTTCTAATAAACGTTTACACATGATGATACAATATGATGATCTTTGACAAAATTTTATCTACAGGAAAACTCAATTATGAATGTAAGAAAATGATTTATCTAATAGATTCTTGTGTTGGTACATTATATAAACCAGGAGTTTTTTCAACTGAAAAAAAAAAGAGAATAGTTTGTACATCACATCACAATTGACTTTTTATTTACTCGTAATGAGATTAAACATTAATATTGGATTGGGTCTACTGATGTTTGATGTTGCTTCATATTTGGTTTAATTGTTTATTCTCTTTGTGCAATAATGGCCACCTTAACCGATACCTTTGGCTTGTTTGGAACGCACTAGCCACAATCACTCACTTTTTCACTCTCAAAAACTTCTTGAATTCCTTACAGGTATTTGTCAGTGAGTATGACAAGACATATGGCTTTCACTTTGACCATCAATCTTCCGCTAGTCACTCGGACGGTGCTCAATGTATGGATAGTGGTTAGGGTAAAAAAACCCTATCCCCTTCGGAAGTTATGTCAGTCATTTGGCTCTATATCGATTCCAGACTGGCTTTGTAGCTCTCTCATTTATGTTTCCTTCTAGTTGGATTCTGGTCAACTAAACCTATCTTTGGTAAGCCACACAGTCATTTTCATTTACCAAGGTTTCTTTACACTAAATTCTCCCTTAAGGCTGACTGAATATGCTTCCCATCGCCTCCATGTCAAACAGTTGCTCAATAGAGATAGCCCCAGCAAGGAGTCGAGCGCGATGTGTGTACCAATTTTTTCCATGTAAATATTTTTGTAGGTTTTTTTTTTCATTATGTACATAAATTAATTTCTATGAATTTCATTCTAATCTTATTGTATTGTAATCAAGGATTCTTTGCATTTTGATTCACACCAGTAAGGAGATTTTTATTGTGTCTCAAAATCGGTTAGCCAAACTTCTAAGGGGCTTATTCACCCAACCCTTTCTCTTCACTTTGCTCACAAGGTTGAAGTTAAACTAAGGGTAAACCCTCCTTTTTTCCTAGATTTTGCATAGCTGTCTACTCTGCATTTTTCCTTGTGAACAGACGACTCTTATATGCTGCTAGGTTATGTGACCCTCGCATTTTCTCAAGTTACACAATATTTGTATGAACAATGAGATTCTACTATCTGAGGGTTTCATGTTGTGATTTTTCCTTTTGGGCCAACTGTAGATGTCAAGTAGGCTTAACAGTTTAATTACCAATAAGAATGTGTGGGGTTTACTTATAGCTACGCAGCCATGACCGTGGAACCCTTTGGTCGGTTATGGTTTTGTTTTATGGTCGTTCCATTACATAGAATGTATGTACCGGGTTCTATTTTTGAGAAATTACCACTTGAGGGTTTATATATATGTATAAATGGCTTGTTTGTTGAACTCTTAGTTTCTTTCCACCGATGAAGGTTTATCTTTCAAAAATTAAACGTATCTCTTTTTTTTACTGTAAGTGATAATTTCTCTTCAACTACAGTCCATATACACCCATACTTGTATTATTATTATGATTTTTAAGTTGTTTCGAACCTAAGAAAGGGTTCTTTTTTAAATCTTTGTAATCCTTACGATTTGTAATTTATATAATTTAAATGATTACTTTTCTAAATTCTTTCATGGTGTTGTTGACCCGAGAGGATCAGACCTAAGTTCTGGCTCACCCCAGAACAAGGGTCTCAACCTCTGAACCACATTAAACGTTTCTATAACAATAAAAGAAAACTCTTAGTTATGGTTAACAAGGCTCTGTTCGATTATCTATTTCACGACCTCATCTTGATAGTTTATCTTTTCTTATGACACTGTTTAATTCTTCAAGATTTACCTATAAAATTGTATCTTTATTTCCTCGTTTTGGGGTTCTTAATACATTATTTTAGTCCCAGTCATGTACAAGAGAGAAATATTTTCGCTCCTCATACAGTTAGGTTGTAACTATGCTTTTCATCCTTGAACAGTCAGTTTAATTCCTTAGCACTGCCATCACATTCATAACTCAACAATATTTAATTCTTGCATAAGAGTAACTTCGTTGGTGTTTACATACAGGATTATTATAAGTACACTTATTTGCATCTTCATATTCCACAGAGTATTTTAGGAATTCCTTTTTACTTACAGGTCACTAGATTCATAATAACCAGTAATAACATGCAAAACTCTTACTTACAGAACCTACTAGACCTGTATAAAAAATATTAACATACAAAATTCAATTCAAAGCACCCATGATTATAGATTCATTTAACAATTCATTTATAACAACAGTGAAAAAATATTTCAAAAATACATCTTGAGAGGAACATAAACACTTATCTGAGAACACAACAAAATTATATGGTCCACCTAGCTGTGAGAAGAGAAATGACGTCCACTTTTCCCCCTAGCTCCTCTCTAGAGAAGCAGACAACAATTCTTAGTCAAACTAGTTAGGCCTCAAGACTGCAGACTAGTCTAAATTGCTTTTCTTTTTCAGAGTTCTCCACTAGCTCCCCACTAGGGTCATCGGCAACATCCTCCCAATGTTCATACTTATTCCTTTTTCTTTTCTTTTATAGAAAAAAACCTCTTCTCTCCACTGAGATTTCCTTTTATATCTAGAAGAGAAGTTAATTGTCCCCAACTGCTTCTAATTAGTATGGAGTTTGGATTTCGTTCTCCTAGTCATTTTTTTCCAATTCTGAATTTCTTATTCACATAATTATTATTCGTTTAAAAAAAAACCAATTCAAATTTTTTACTTTCTTTTACCATTCTTTAACATAACTAAATTAAATGTAACATAAAGTAAATTTTTGTAACTTAGTTTCATCCTAGGGTGTTACATCTTCCCCCCTAAGGCAAAACACCATCCTCTGTGTTTATTTCAAATCTCTGAAACAATTCCAGGTAGGCTTCTCTCATGAATTCTTCATCTTCCCATTTAGCCTCTTATGGGCCAAAGTCCTTCCATTTCACTTTAACCTAGGTGATGGTTCACTTAGTGTTATTTATCTACGCTCGAGGATGTGATGAGGTTCTATCAGGAAGTCTCCATTAGGCTCGACCTATTACAGTCGGCACATAAAATAATAATAATAATAATTGTATAAATATTACACTTAGATCAACAAAATTAATTACAAGATTACATGAACATTATGCCAATGAATAACATGTCTAGGATCA
Source organism: Pinus albicaulis (assembly GCA_034641835.2). Taxonomy (NCBI): domain Eukaryota; kingdom Viridiplantae; phylum Streptophyta; class Pinopsida; order Pinales; family Pinaceae; genus Pinus; species Pinus albicaulis. The sequence continues at coordinate 180,471,568 of CM076583.1, read as the reverse complement.
TGCACGTGTCATTTTAATAACAATACATAAAAAAAAACTATGATCTCTTATGTGACTAGGTAAGGCTAACCGATAAGCCATTGGTCCAATTCTTTCTAATATGTGGAAAGGACCACAAATGTGAGGGGAAAGTTATGCACAACTAGTCCATCTCAAGGTGATTTTCTTAGGCTTGATCCATATATATACATGATCCCCAACTTTTAATTCCCAGTAGGATCTTTTCCGATCAGTGTAAGCTTTCTTCCTGTCTTGAGAAGATTTTAAAATTTCTCTGATTTTCTTCACTTCTTATTCCATCTCTTCCAACATCTCTCGTCCTGACATTAATGTATTCTTAGGACTATTCTAGTTTATATTTATTCTACATTTCCTTCCATAAAATACCTCAAATGGGCTCATCTTCAATTATTTACGGTATTCATTATTATATAAAAAATATACCAAATATAGATATTCATGTCACTTATTGGGTTGTTGCAAAAAATACTTGTGTAACATATCCTCCAGTACTTGATTCATGCGTTTGGTTTACCTATCCATTTGTGTGTGGTATGTAGTTTTGAACTGAATTTGAGTTCCCAAACATGTAAATAGATATTTTCAGAATGCGGAAATAATTTTTACATATCTATCCGAGATAACTACCTTAGGAATACCATGTAATCGGAACACTTCCTTCATGAAAATATCAACAACTTGAATTGTCTTGTAAGAATATTGTACCAGAATAAAATGAGTTTCTTTACTGATTTTATCTACTAGTACCATTATCGAGACATTTTTCTTCTTATATCTTGGTAATCCAATGATAAAATCAGCTATAATAACTTCCAACTTCCATTAAGGTATGGATATGGGTTGCAGAAGACCAGCAGGGTGTTGATGTTCAACTTTGACTTGTTATAATTCTATGCACTTTATTAAGTATTCTGCAATATCCTTGTGCATCCCAGGCTAGAAATAATATTTTTTAATTGATGAGAACATTTTCTCATATTGGGATGGGAAACGTATATTACTTGTAACATCTATCCATAACTATAAAAAAAAAACTATTATTTTACTAGTCTCCACTTAGAGGAAATTCACACATGGATTAATGACTGTCAGTTACACAATTTTTATTTATATCCTATAAAATAAGGAATACTTTGTTTTACTCATAAAAATGTACAAAGGTTTACCTTATTTATAATTATACCACAAAACTTCTTGTAGATTGATTTTTGCAATGTTATCCGATAAACATATTTGATGTGCTTATAACATTTTCAATTGAATTAACCTTCAACAAGGAATGTACACATGGTTTATTCATTTAATGGTACCTACCACGATTATATGGCGATTATAAAAGGAATAACATAGCATTGCACAGTTGGTATATCACATCATAATTGATTGTGTATTTACTTGTGGTAAGATTAAACATTAATATTGGATTGGGTCAGCTGACGTTTGATGCCACTTAACACATATTTAGTTTAATTATTTATGCACTATGTGTGATGGTGACCATCTTAACCGAGATCTTTGGCTTGTTTGGAACACACTGGTCACTCATCTTTTCACTTTGTCGGTGAGTATGACATGACATATGGTTTTCACCCTGACCATCGAGCTTTCACTAGCTGATTAGACAGTGCTCGATGAAGGGTTAGAAGTTAAGGTAACAAAACCCTACCCCCTTCGCTAGTTCTATGATTCATTTAGCTCCAGAATGATTCTAGATCGACTCTGCAGCTCTCTGGTTTCCACTTCCTTCAAGCTAGATTCTAGTCGCCTGAACCTATCATTGGAAATCTACACAGACGTTTTCATTTACCAAGGTTTATTTATACTCAATTATCCCTTCAGACTAACTGAATCTAATTCGAATCGCCTCCAAGTTGGAAATTTAATAGATTGCGACAATCTTAGCCAGGAGTTCAGTGTGCTTTGTCTACCAATCTTCTCGAGGTAAATTATTTTTTTCAGGTTTATTTCCATTCTTCCCAAAAATTAATTTATATGAATGTGTTTAATATTATTGTGTTTTAATGCAAGATTCTCTGCATGTTGGCTCACACCAATAAAGATATTTCTATCATGTATTCATCTTGGCTAGCCAAACTAGTAAGGGGTTTCATCACCCAGCCCTTTCTCTTCACTCTGCTCGCAAGGTTGAAGTTAAACTGAGGGTAAACCCTCTATTTTCACTATAGGTTACCTTGGTGTCTACTCGACATCTTTCCCTCTGAATTGGAGGCTCTTCTATCATACTAGGGTTTGTAACTCTTTCATTTTCTCAAGTTACATAATATTTGTATGAATAATGAGTGTCTACTATTTGAGGGTTTCATGTTGCAATTTATCCTTTTTGGCCAACTGTAGATGTCAGGTAGGGTTAATAGTTTAATTAAAAATAATAATATGTAGGGTTTTCTTACAGCTACACAACCACAATAATGGAACCCTTTGGTCGGTTATGGTTTTGTTTTATGGTCGTTCCATTGCAAAGAATGTATCTGTCAGTCTTGACTTTTGGGAAATTACCACTTGAGGGCTTATATATATATGGGTGCGAAGGTGGGTTAGACTTTTGTGAGAATCGGGGGTAGAAAAGTCATTTTCCCAAAAGTTCAGCGAAACATTTTTAAAAGTTTGGTCAAACTATTTTAGAGTTCAGCTGAACTTTCGAAATTATTTCGGCCGAACTAATTCTAATATTTACATTGAAGGCGTATTTATGACATGGTCAAATAGATTTTTGGTCTGAGATGGGAAAACTGGCAACAAAATTTCAACCAAACTAATAGTTCGAACGAACTATTAGTTCGGCCGAACATTTAAAATAGTTTGGCCGAACTTGTTCTTATAAATATACCGGCCCGCAAACCTTAACAGTTTTCAGGCATATTACCATTGTCTATTTTTTGTCTCACGTTTGTGCATCTCACGTATGTCTGTCTCACGTTTGTGTGTTTGCAGGGGCAACAAGGTGAGGTGAGGTGTTGCTCTACTGTGCCGCGGCGACGAGGTGAGGTGTTGCTATGTTTGATTTTTATTTTAATTCTTTTTTTCTCTGTTTGTTGCTTTGTTTGAATTTAATTTTAAATTTTTTTGTTCGCAGAAAATTTGGCCTGCGTCCTCCTCGACGTCTTCAGTGATCTCCCACCTCATCTTCTTGTTGTGGCTTCTTCCTCTTATTGTCTACGAATTACCAGGTATGCGTCATCGTAACCTATGTTTTTAGCAAGTTAAAAAAATAAAATTATTCGTTAAAATTTAAATATTATAATCTTACTAAATTCTACACCATAGCCATGACCAACTACTGTAAGCTACAAAGCTCAGAACCTATCCATTATATGGCCCTAATTCCACGAGTCACATGAAACACTTACTAAACAAGAAGACTAGCTCCAGTTGTTGGTGTAACATGGTCTAGGCCCCATGAGATTTCTTGTACAAATGGAAGATTTCATCCTTGTCTCTAGCTGTTAGGTCAAGTGTGCTTGTTGGAAGGTAACCATAAGACTTATATTAAAAAGAGTACTATAAATTAGAAACACAACCAAACTGATCAACAAGCCAACCTAGTATGGGTAGAGAATACCATTTATCTATAGAGACGATATATCATTCTTAACTCGAGAAACCAGCATTATCAATCCCTAGAATCACTGTAATTTTTACAAATTTCTATTTCTACTCCATCTACCTTCTAATACTTTTGAGCTTCTTCATTGTTTCTATTGTTTTATCTACTGCAAGCGAGCCTGTTTTTGAAAGCGAGCCAACTGTATATATATCCTTCTCCTTTTTTTATTTTGGTGCTACTGTCATTGAATTTACAGTTTTATGAAGGTTTTTTTTTGGGACCCAACCTCTGTACATACATGTTTTCACTGATTTTTTCCGAGAAGACAACACTCCAATATATGTATCTCATGCTAGTCTGCATTAGTACTCATCCTGTATTTACGTTTTGGTCTGTGCACATCTACTGTTTATTTGGATCTAGCACAGTTCTGGATTAGTAGCTTTATGTTAGATGTGTATGGGTTTTCATACTTTACAGTCATATGAAATTTGATCATCTGCTCATAGCTCTATCTTATTAAAGGACGATGATTTTGATTTTCTTTGTTTCCTTCTTGATGTCATTTGATAGACAGGATGAACGTATTGCTCTTGTACTGATCTAATATAACCAACTTTTTTTCTTTCTAGAAAAAACCTACTATTTCTCAATCCAATACCCTTGTACATATATGTTTTCTCCGATTTCTGCTGAGGGGATGACGCTCCAATATACGTATCTCATGCTAGACTGCTTTAGTACTCATCTTGTATTTACGTTTTGTTCTGTGGGGATCTATTGTTGATTTGTATTTGGCACAGTTTCAGATTAGTAGCTTTATGTTAGATGTGTATGAGTTTTCATACTTTACAGTCATATGAAATTTGATCATCCGCTCGTAGCTCTATACTATTAAAGGATAATGGTTTTGATTTCCTTTGTTTCCTTCTTGCTATCATTTGATAGAGAGGATGCATATATTTCTTTTGTACTAATCTAATAGAATCAACGTTTTTTCTTTCTAGAAAAAACCTGTTATTTCTCAACCCAGTACCCTCATACTAATCGTTAATGAACATTATGATATTCTATATGAAATTTTGAATTCTAATAATAATACCAGAGAAGACTTAATTTACCTCATTATTATTGAAATTCGATTTCAATTTCACTCTTATGTATTTTCGATTTTGTTCTTTTTAATTTCTTTATTTTTTTCATTGATTTTCTATTTCCCTTGTTTCGATCCTTCATGTCACCCTTGGAAACTATAACAAAGATCTAGAATTTATTTCTTTACAAGCTTCTATTGTAGAAATCCATAATTTACATCCAACTCCAGATTTGATAACAAAGGTATATAATTTTGTTTATTTCATTCCATTTGCCTTTGATTCTTATATATATTTACAGCCTAAAATTCTAGGGTTTTTTGAATCACTAGTTTGAATTTCTTAACTTAGTTCAAAGTATAATTAGATTTATATTTTCTTACACAAATATATTCTTTTATAATTCAGGAAAACCCCTCTTGTACAAATATCCTTGGTCTCTTATACTCTGTGTTTTCCCTCCATACATGTATTGTACATATTTAATTTTTTATAGTTACATTAGAAATATTTCTATGTACATCTCAATTATGATACTTAAATTAATTCAGATATTTTGTGTAGTGTATTTCCAGAACACGTTTTATTTGAGTTAATTGCAACAAAATGAACAGAAGTAAGAAACTCACACAGAATTCAGCAACAGAATGAACAGAAATTCGCACAGAATTAACAAAATTAAACAATGCAAAGAAATTCACACAAAGAATTCAGCAACTCAAAATTATTGTAATATTTAAATAAGCCCAATGTATTTAATTAATGTACCTAAATTTACACCTTCCATGATGCTTGTAATCTTGTAAAATGTTAAAAGTAGAGTGTTTTATGATGTAATGGATATTAATAATCTAGATTATGTACAGTGATATTACGATAGTCTAGGTTGATTTTCAAGTTTTAACTGTTGAGTGTTAACTTCTACAAGTTCTAAAGGCAGAGTTTTTAAAGGGCTAGCTCTAGATCTCATATTTTCTCAAAGGTAAGATATCCAGTAAATGCCACTACAATCAATTTCTAAAACAGAAATAGAAGTTCTTCATTTTAATATCCATCAACCACCCTTGTACATGTGTCATTTCTCCCTTCTCCCATAAACATTTATGTTAGGTTAAGTTTTCAATACTGATGTAATAACTAAATTGTAACGAAGCTTTCGAGATTCATTTATGTGAAGAAAGTAAATTTATCCCGAAGAAATGTTAAAATTGCGACTTGATTCTTAAGTTAACTTGAACATGCAACAGATCATGATTGATTTAGTTGACGGCAAATGCAATCGTTCTCACCGGGAGAAAATTTGATAGCCACCATGAATACATTTTGTTGGCACCCTTTCCAAATTGTGTGTAAAGCAGCGCTCACGTCATATTCAAAGAATTTTTTAATTCTTAATCTGTGTGACTGCCAACAAATTCTTCATTATTCTTCTGTATGACACTATCGCCCATAAATTTCGTCGCATACATTGAATTCGGTCCAGGGATAGAAAATCCAATTGGCTGCACACGCCCACTTGCAACCAAAAGTTTTGAACTAAACCATCAATGACCATTGCAATTAGACAGACGAACGGGATTTCGTTTGGACCTACACAATTCCATACAGTGAGTTGAAGTCCTATATATACGTGAGGTTTGTTTTCCATTTCCTCACATTGAATTGAAATGCCTCATTGATCTATGGAGGCCTCACCAGAATCTGAACTAGAAGAGAGAGAGCACGTCCACTGATATTCAATCTCTAGTGATCTGTCTCACATATTTGGAGTGGGGAAGAGGAGGACGTTCTCTCTCTCTTCTCGTTCAGGTGTTTTAGGCGATATGCACAATGGCAGATCATTCAAGTAAATTTTTCATTAATTTATGTACCCGGTAAGATTCGATCATGTTACAATGGCATATTGTACCTTTTTTTATTGCATTTAACATTTTTGTTGCTCGACTAACTCAATAACTTATTCGAAAATTAGAGCACACGAGCCAAGCGAGGTCCAGGAATTTTGCACTTTTTTTTAAATGGGACACAAGTTTTATAATTGCTGGAAGTGTATGATTTTCCTGGGCATGTTATTTCAGATGGTTTACGACGTCATGTGATTATAAATTCCATTTTAGTGCTTCATATTCATATAACGGCCTCTTCATCACTCGCATTTCTTCTTCTGTTATGACGTGACGTTGCAGAGTTTAATGAATCGACACGTTAACGTTGATTGCAAGACACAGATGAGAGAGGGTGTTGGAAGATATGACAACACTTTTATTGACCTTTTCATGCTTTAATAATGCAACTTGACACTCTCTAGTATTTACAATAAAAAAATACTTTGCAATAATCAGAGAAATCAGAGCTTAATCGACAAATACTATAATGTTGATAATGTTGGGAATACTACCTTGATGTACTTCTGACATAATAGACCTACACCATACCACTACTCCATTGATAACACTTGGTATTCTACTGATATGCAGGCTGCTTGTTCCAAATACCAGTTGATACTAATTTGATAATCCATGCAGTAGTTTCACTTCAGCTCGCACATACACCCACAGTTAAGATAACCGTCATAGTTTCTATTATTGAGCTCTCCACTATTCTCAACAGCAATAAGAAATATACAGAATTTGATTCTGGAATCATTAACCTTTTTCTTATTCTATCATTCTATTTTTAAAAGAATGTCACTGCATAGTCCTTTCTAGGACTGTTACAGAATCATTTATGCTCTATATACAATTCAATTTTTCTAACATAATGAACTTCAAGAATAAATCTTCAATTTATTTACTTGGAATCTAAAAGATCTGAAAATCATAGTTTTATCACTTATTTAACTGCTTTCCTCCAAGGGATATTCTATTGATGAATGATCTAATGATATAATTATGATAAACAATTCTCTTACTCATCCTTCTCAAGTTTACGATTGGAATATTTAAAGGAACATCTTAATTGGATAAACAAGAGATCAATAACTCCATTTATTTTAAATATGAATTGAAATCGACTATGTACCTTACTGATCCACTATAATTTCTTGTAAAATTGTGCTTTAGCAACCAAGTATTTGAAAGCAATGCAACGAGACCATTGAATCATTGTTTGGAGTTGTAGTTTAGTTTTGCAATTAATTATAATTGTAATTAGTTATTGGTAGAACCATTAGTCAATGTGGTTATGTTTGAATGATTTCTTGAGTTTGATTAAAGTAATCTAAGGATAAAATAGTTTCTTATTTTGTAGTCTTTTAGATCTGAAATCATGTCATTTAGAATATTGGTTTACTTAGTTTCTTTTGAAGCAATTGCAGAGTGGTGACAGAGGTTAGTTTGAATGCTTATTTGACTTGTTTTATGCATCCCGGGAACTAGATTAGTTGAAGTCTTGTTTGTTCATTGCCTTAGTTTAAGATCATTTGAATGAGAGTGAATTTTATTGGCATTAATATTTAGCATAAGTTCGGTATCATTTTAAATTAATCTTGATTGATTTAAGATTCTTGTATTTAGATTAGATAGATCTTAGCATTTAGATTGAAATTTCTATTAATTAGATTGAAATTAATATCGTTTAAATAGTAATTTGCATTGCTTGGATTTTCATTAATATTGCTCAGATGTAGATTAGAGTTATTTTTATTTGAATTTAATTTAAGATTGATTCAATTTGGTTGATTTAATTGAAGGCGGAGAGAGACGAGTGTTAGTTTACTTAATTGATAGAAGAGTGTGTACTTAACAATCATTAGCAAGGAATTTGTATGCTCTAATCATAATCTGAGCCAAAAACGCAATACAACTCGATGTTTATGATCCCCAAACTGAAAATTAAATATTAAGAGGCTTAATCGCTAATTAAAACTCTCAAAATTTTGGCGTCGCTGCCAGGGACTTGTATTTTGGTTTAGGTAAGATTTTTATTACAGAGTTTCAAGGGAATTGCAAGGTAGTCAGAGGGTGGAGATAGTACCTTAAGACGTGAGTGAAGAACCACACATACACTATGGTGGGGTTGCACCAATGTCTGATCGATTTTGCTTATATTTTAACTTTTATTTCCTTTCCTTTATGTGTAGAAATAGCAGTAGGCCTTAGAGTATTCTGAAACATTATGTAAGTGATTTCATTTCCATATTTCATATAATTCGAAAAGTGTGTAAATATCACAGACTTAGTAAGGCACATCTACAGGAACCATAGCTAAGCCTCATAAGCATCATAGGCCTTAGAATAGTCCTAAACATTCTGTGAGACATTTAATTTCTGAATTTTTTCGCTTTCAATAGATTAAATAGTACTCTGATGCGGTTTTTTATGAGTGTGGTGAGGTTTATTTCAGCAAATAGATTTTAATTTAATTTATCTTCAGATTCCAATCTTTAACGTTATATCATTTTTCAGGTGCTATAAGAACCCCTGGGTACTAATCCATGTTGCGAGATAGGGATCATCAACCAACAAGAGAAATTCAAGAATGGTTCAGAGCTTGAAGAATTTCCCTCAAAGTACATTCTCAAATCCTAGCAGTAGCTGGGATATCTGCCTCTCAGGAAGAGTTCATCTTGACCACATTTAGGAAATTATCTATCTCTCCACAACCATAAAAATATTTGGAAGTCTCCATTGATTCCTCCTACCTATCTACCAAGGAGGTCAACGAATCATGTACTAAATCTGATGGGGAGCATCCAGTTGAACCTGATATCAAATAAATTTCACCATGTCCAACGAAAAGCTTTGTAGGTATTCCAAAGACCAATTATCCAAGTTTTCCTACCACGATCGAGGAAGACTTTCAGAGTGGTCCAAAAGAATAAATCAGCCAATACCACCAGGATTACATCGATAATTGGTTCCATGTTACAATTCAATCAAAGTACCACTCTCATCTTCAAATACTCGTTGTATCACATCTTTCAAAGCTATTGATTTTCCATGCTTATATACCTTCTAAAGTTTATACATTAAATCTGGGCATGATTATATCTTTGTACCTAATCTATGCATGGATTCATTGGAAGTTCTCTTTCACTTGAAGGAGGAAATATTATCTTCAATTTAGTAGGAAAGTTAGTATTGTAATAAATAAATAAATGAAAATAGTAAAGAGAAAAATAAGTCCTTTTGGGAAAACCAGCTTGTCCAGTGCAACTGGACAGGGACTTTTCTTGAAAACCAGGTAACTGGTGGGCAAGGTTCCCAATAAAGTTTGTAAATTTATATAATTTCTTCAAATAATGTATATTTTGAGTTATTATGTTTGTACTCGAGTTGGTTGATGTGGGATTCCTTAAGGCCCACCTGCCAATGAACCTTGTCCCATCGACATTAGCATACTATATGGGACCAAGGTTAGGGTTAGATAAGGTACCTGGGAGCCTGCATGACTTAATGGCAGGTATCTTGTCATCTACTAAGGAAATACATCAATTCCTATTGGTGGATGAATTTTGTAGTCCATTTGACTCCGACAAATCTATTCATGGCTAGTAGAATGTACCTAGTTCCTTGATTCCCATTGACATCAAAGCTGGGATATCTCGCATTGGTTAAGGATATCCTCAATTTTCAGTAATCCAATGATTATCTCTTATGTTTGACATCGACACCATTTATTCACATAAAAAATATTTTACATGGGTGTGTAGCGGTTAAAGACTATATGGTTTTGAGATCTCGACACAGATTTGCAGCAGTTTGGATTTTTGTATCAACATTTCCATTATCATTTGCAACAACAAACACCTTTCCTCACTTGTTTGGGGAAATAAAACTCCTCAGGCATGGGGGAGAAGGGGACCTAAATTCTGACACATTTACACTCATTCCACACCATAATTCCATCACTTATCGCCAATTCATGACTTACGCCACGTGGTTGATTATCATTAGTTTTCTTAGCTTTTCTATGATTAGAGATGATTTATTCATGATTTTCTATAGAATTTTTTTCTAATTTCATTTGTCACAAGGTTCCATTGTCAAAATTATTCACAAGCTAGTTAAACTAATTACTCCAAGTAGAGTACGGAAATGTCCAATTTGAAGTTTTGACATCCCGACCCGCTTCTGGGGAAAATCGAGGGAGGTTATTGACAAAAATAAAGTTTTAATACCTTCCCATGAATTGGATTTCATCCAATTTGCACATGTGGTTTCCTAAGAGTTGATTAACAAATCTGCTCAAAATGTGAAAAGTTTCCAAACTACCAAGTTTGACCTCGATATGTGTGCAGCTCAAGGTGACTCTGGAAAATATAAGAAAATTGGTTTGTTAAAAATATAACTAATTATTCATATCCAAAAAAAAATCTCCAGATTCAAATTATTCTAAAACTTATACATGGTTCTTGGAGGCAGTTTGGTAAAAAATAGTTTTTTTTCAAAATTCTATAACATTGTAAAAAGAGCCAGACAGAAAAATTTGGGCACGATTTACAACGAGCTGGATTTGAATGCAACAAATATAATAGGGGTTTTGGTTTAAAATATAACAAATTAAGCTCCCGCCAAACCATTTTCCAAAATTCTTCATGGTTAGGAAGATATGTCAATCTCTTTGAGGTCAGTTTGTTAAAATTGTTGAATTTTCCAGAATTGAGGAAAATGACTAATTCTCCTTCTAAATCTTATAAATGGCTCAAACATGGTTTATATTGTAATCTTCGGAAGTTTTTGAAGGAGGATGAAGACAATGTGTGAACATGAGACAAATGATTGAAGGAATATATGTAAGTGAACTTATGATTTGAATCTTAATACAATTTGACTTTTCCATTAATTCTTTGTAAATGTTATGGTTTTGCTTAATATTTAGGCATTGATTTAATTTAGAATTGCTCCGATAGTGGCAATTGATGAACTCTTAGCTAAACTGAGAGGGGGGGTGAATCATTTTAGTACATTCATGGACATTTAAAACTCTTTTCATTCAACTCAATTACACCTTCAGTTCATAAGAATCTAAATACATAATAAATCAACAAACTTAATGTGTGTAGAGAAAGTGATTAAGCAGACTAAAACATCACATCAACACATAATCATCAAGCACATAGACAACAGATATAAGTGGAAACCCATAAGGGAGAAAAACACTTCTTATTATTGTTGTGATGCAAAGGCAAGCTCCAACTCCCTCTCACCACTGATTTTCTGTAGGCTCCAACCTATAGGAGGCTACTACCTCAAATTATGCAAGCTACAACTTGAAAGGAAGCTCCAACTCCCATCTATTTTCTGTAGGCTACAACCCACAGGAAGCTCCTACCTCAACCAACTTGAACTAGACATCTATCAAGATAAAAATTGAAACAGAAGCACCAATTCCCATGTATTTTTCTATAGGCTACAACCCACAAGAGGCTCCTACCTCAACCAAATACAACTGGACATCTATCAAGCTACAACTTGATATGAATGCACCAAATCCCTCACACTACAATAAAATCATATGTTGATTTACCTGGATATCAACTTTGTTTTACTCATTCTTCTCTGCTGCCTTTTCAGCCTTCATATCTGCTTCATATCAGCTCCTGATATGCACAACATCTCTATCAGTCCTCTCTTATTCTTTCACTCTCCAAACTTCTGCAACTTTCTTATATTCTTCTGCTCTCTTCCATTTTGCAGCTTTCTAAAAATATTCAACTCTCTTCAATTCTATTGCACTCTCTCTCTCTCTCTCTCTCTCTCTCTCTCTCTCTCTCTCTCTCTGTGTGTGTGTTTGTGTCACCTTTTTTCATATTGATATTACTTGTTTTATCCAAATAACTTCATAAATATTTGCACTCTATAGGGAATATGGAGTGAACAGTCCTGATTCTCTGCCTTCCACCAATTTGATTCCTCATTCTTCAGTTTGGGATATTACATCAGAAGTAATCATTAGAGTACTCATTGAGTTTTTCCTATTCCTACAGATACTTACCTTTGCATCACAAAAAATAAAAAATAATTAATACATTTATAGTTACAATAAAATATTTCACTAAGCCCTTTCAGCTTCTTAGATTTGTTGTGTGTTTGTCCTCTTATGCTTGTTGTCCCTTTGTCTTTTATGTTTCTGCAGTTATATTTTCAACTATGTTGCAGCATTACTGTCTTAGCCTCACTTGACCCATGCCTTTATGTTTTACATTGTCTCTACCTATTGCATATCTTACCTATAGCGTTCTATGCTCTTCTATGCTCCTTTTCTCTGTGTCGGGTTACTTACCCGAATCTCCATAAGGCCTCAAATATCAAAATATGCAGGGTTAGCAGAATTAACCCCACAATTACCCACTTGATGCAGCACGAAAGTGCAATTTTAAACAATACTGTGACCTGTGGGTTATGGTCCAAATAAACTCCCTTTATCTCGCATTGAATTAAAATATCAGAGTTTATTCCACAGACATACGTTCGCAATCAACAATGATTATTGTATCTGAACTTTAAACAAATTGCAATTACCCCCAACCAACATACATATACATGGAATAGGGGTTCTTGGGTCCAACAACAGGAAAACCAATCATAGCGCATCGCATTTCGCTTGCCTACAATTTTTAACATTTTTCAATAAACGTATCTCCTATTTTCTGCGATATGTGATTGTATCGCATCGCATCCAGCTTATCTGCAAACTCTTAAGTACAAACCATAAAATCTAAGGTGTGCTCTCATGCGCAATGCCAACACGTGGTCTCCCCTCATCGCATCACATATTCCAATCTTTACCGCATCTCAAACAATTTAACTTATCGCGCGATGTCTTAGCTCTATCTGCTATAATTTTCGATGTGTGCTTTTGCAATTTTTCGTCCGTCGTTGATGTGTGCCCAGATCTAACGGTCCTCACATGCTTGCCCTTCTTTGCATCACATCTTCCAAACTTATCTTGCAATGTAATCTCATCCATTCATCTCTCCCCTTTTCGATATATGATCTTATCGTGACCGTCCGATCATCCTTCACGCTTTTGCTCTAAAACCTCTGATACTTTGGGAAAAACATAGTTGCGGCCCTCTGCGACCAAACATCACTCCATGCTACTTTCTTCAATAACTCATCAATAAACATATGCAACTACAAGGTGTCCATAGCCACTCTTTTTGGATGTTCCAACTGATTATGAAACCCTTGACATTACCTCGGCTATGTAATTCCTGATTTAATACACAAAGTCTCAAGACTCCATGTCAGCCACCGACTCGGATCCCATTCGACTGGTCAATCCTGCTTTGAGTTTCAAAAAAAATTCTACTTAACAACATGACATGCAACAATTCACATAATCACACAGGGTTCAATTCTGCGATTCGATCCTTGCCTTCCAATTCCTCCTTTGGAATTCTTCTAGATCTTTCTTGCCTTAGTCGATTTCTCTGCTTTCTATGACCACCGCTACTCTGCGTCTCCACTATCCTTCCTGAGCTTTGTTTAATATTTTTTTAAAGCATTGATCTCTCCTGATCTTGTTTTTCTATTTTTTATTCACTCCGACTTGGGATTATCACGCTTACTACACATTCATGACTCTGCCCAACACGTTCACGATTCTGCCTTTTCTATTTTTTTTCCTTTGCTCATTTTCTGCCTTAACTACCTATGCTACCTTTGCTTATTTTCTACCTCTACTACCATTTCTTTAATGATAGTTTTGGTGCTGCTCATTTGTTCTCCTTTTCCATCAATGACAATATTTCCAACAATCTCCCCCTTTGGCATTGATGGCAACACTTCCTCCAACACTCTAATACTTCCTTGCCCTTTCATTCTGAGAAGTGTCTTTCTTCCTGTGCTTGCTTTTTAGAAGAGCCTTTCTTCTTATGCTTGATTTTCCTCTCCCTTTGACATAAATGAGAAAGGGTTTCACATTTCCCAGTGTAGTTTCCATCTTTGCATTATTTCTCTCTGAGTTGTGTATAGGCCTTATTCTTCTGACTTTATACCTTGTTGATCCAAACTGGTGTACAAGATTTGTTGGGAGAACACATTGAGAATCATTGAACTTGTCTGTGTATACATAGTAAGCTGATACCATCCCAAAGCACAAACTCCTTGCACTTGTATAAAGCTAAAAGTGATGATAAGGACACTTCATAGAACAAACTGTACCAGACTTATATAACCAGAGATGCATTATTGGAATAATACTTGAATACTGAGAATGATCCATACGACATATAAATTTTTCTCCAAATATACTTCAATATATATTATGATCTTCATTTGAGATACATATATGTTGAGGAAGATTGTAGATGGAATATGTCTTCTTCTGCAATACACATCTACAGTACACATCTGTTCAAATATGATGATGCCAATATATATTTTGTAGCTTTGGTTCACCTTTACTGAATGTTGTTGGTTATATGTGCTAGATTTCTAACATGGATATTACACTAACACCTGAAAGGCCCTTGATACTGATGTGAACAATGAATCTCAAGAATCCTTACAACTTGTTGTAAAACTAGATCGTCTTTCAATCTAAAGGACCCAGTGACTTTAATAATGTATAGAGTATTTTCAAAACAAACCCTTGAGGCTAGATACATTCAATTCATTGATCAGTCTCACTTATCAACTATACAATTTTATTTATGACATAAGGGGGGTATGTATGTCAATGATCAACCTCTCTACAATGGTGAAATACCATCAATTCCTTTATACTAAAGTAGGCTTTAGATGAAAAAATAAAGGACTCTTGAGCTTCAAATACTAAGATTAACACAAATAGTCCTTCATACTTTAGATACTTGAACTGTTCTATCATAATGATCTTCATCGAAACATCTTCAAGTTGTTTAATTGAAATCTCAACAAACAGGCGTCACACAGTTTTATGAATGATGTTAAGAAAGAGGCCTTGAAGATATATCTGTACTAACTTGAGAAAGGCATGCAGTTATATCTAGAAACAGATATTGCTTCAATGCTCAATATAATACTTTGGATGTAAATAAGATAATGATCCTTTAGCACTTGTATTTACCTTTTCATGCTTTAATAATGCAGCTCGAATTTCTCCAATATTTACAATCATAAAATACTTTGCAATAATCAGAGAAACCAGAGCTTAATCCACAAATATTATAATGTTGATAATGTTGGGAATACTACCTTGATGTACTTCTACCGTAATACTCTGATCCTGAGGACCTTTACCATACCACTTCTCCACTCATAACACTTGGTATTCTACTGATAGGCAGGCTTCTTGTTCCAAATACCAATTGATACTAACTTGATAATCCATGTTGTAGTTTCACTTCAGCTCACACATACACCCATAGTTAAGATAACCTTAATAGTTTCTACTATTGAGCTCTCCATTGTTCTCAATAGCGATCATCAATATACATAATTTTATTCTAGCATCATTAACCTTTTTCTTATTATGTCATTCTGTTTTTAAAAGAATGTCATTGCATAGTCCTTTCTAGGACTGCTCCAGAATCATTCCTGCTCTATATACATGTTGGCTCGAGGGGTCCTGACCCAGGTTCGGACATTCAAGGTTTTCCAACAAACCCCTATACTATTGGCCCTTTCTGCAGTGACCTCCTTGCGCAAGCCAAAGTCTCACCTAAAGTAGTATGGGTGGGTGTTGTAACTAGGTTTCCACACCCTGGGAGAGGGTAGGTAAGTCAAGCTGAGCTGCGTTCACCCTGATTGTGACCCAATACGGTATCACAAAGTCTAGATCCCCTTTGCATCCATGTGCGTAGCAGCAATATTACTCACAGAAACCAATAGATCAAGAATTAATATAACAATACACAGCTATTTTAGATATTCGAGTATGAAGCAGTAGAACAAAACTAGATCACAGCATAAATAAGTACACAAGTACGTTTGCAACTTAAATCAATAACACAGCAGCATATACTAGTAATCAAGACGTCACAGATTCATATCACAATAATTCCAGTAGATTCAGATCGGCAACAATACTTTCGCATTCATTATTCTTTCCGATCTACTTACAAAACCCAAAAAACCCAACATGTGCACACAGCAGCAGGGTCCACACACATTAGGACACAGGCCCTCCGTGCACACAGCAGCAAGAGTCCTTACCCAAAAAACCCTGACCAGATCTATTGATTTGCACTTAGCAGCAATCTCTTCTCATTCTTAGCATGTCCTACAACTCAAAAAGGTTCAACTACTTATACTATTTTAGCCTATGCATCCAATGGTCTGCAAACCGTGGTTTGCAGACTATTAGTCTACCCTTGACTCATTTACAATGATTTAGGGGCTTTTAACCACCCCAAAACCCCTGCGCTATACTAAATATAATTAAAAATATAAAAAATGGACCAGTTTCGCAACTTTGTAGGAGACCCTGTTCCAACAGTCCCCCAACACAATCTTGTGACTTGTCCCGAGTCACTGTGCTGGTAGGGTCATCATCTGCGTCTTAACAGCTGCTCCGACCCTTTATTCATTTGATCCAATATGGTTTGAGCTGACTACTGTTGACATATCCTGGCAGTACATCACTGCGTAGGGTAGCTAGCCGAACAGCTCCTCCACCCATGATTTCCTTAACAGTATAGGGGCCAAGCCAGTGCTGCCGGAACTTCCCTGGGTGTTTTGCAAACTGGCTATCATATAAGAGGACCAAGTCATCCTGCACAAAGGTCTTTTGGCGAATATGTTGATCATGCCAGGCTTTATCACGGGCCTTCTGCACCTATTGATGGAAATTAGCCAGGAACCGATCTTCCTCCAAAGCCATAAGCTGTGCTAAGCACTCCTCCATGATGTCATGGTCCGCCATGTTCGTAATTGTGGCGATACACAAACTAGGAATAATGTACTCCATTGGCATAATGGCCTCCTTGCCATAGACCATCCTAAAAGGAGTTTTCCCAGTTAGCTTTCTTCAGGTGGTTCGATAAGCCCGAAGAACAAACGGGATGCATACGTCCCAATCGCTGCAATCAACATTGCAGACCTTTGTCAGTGCTTGCTCCAAGATTTTGTTAAAGGCTTCAACCGCACCATTTTCCTGTGGGTGATACGGTGTTCTTTTCGCATGATGGATTTGGAACTCCATGGTCAAAGCCTAGATTGTTTCAATAACGAAGTGCATACCCCTATCGCTCATGAGGATCTTCGGACACCAAAATCTGGTCAAGGTCTGTGCAAAAATAAAATTTGCAATGATATCTGCAGTAAAATCCTTTACTACTTTTGCTTCGACCCACCCAGTTACGCAATTAGTGGCAGTAATAATGTAGCGCGCCCCCATCTTCTTTCCTGGTGGGTTGATAGGTCCTATGAAATTGATGGCCCACTTATCGAATCCTTGTAGATCCATTTGCGGTTGAAGGGGAATTTCATCCTTGCGGGATGGCCTCCCTATTCGTTGGCATGTATCGCAAGCTTTACAATGATCATGGGCATCACGATGCAGGGTAGGCCACCTTAACCCAGCCCTCAAAACCTTTTGCGTCGTTGCTTTCTCGGCGTAGTGACCTCCTGCTACTCTATCATGAGCTTTTGCCAATATATCATGCCTTTCATGCTCTATAACATATCTCTGTAATACTTCATCCGCTCCCATCTTATATAACTGACCTGCAATGATGGTAAAATATGTTGCTCGAGCAACTAGCTATTTTTTCTGTTTCACTGAATACTCTGGGGGAGCCATCTTGGTAGTCAAGAACTGAATGATATCAACGAAGTGGGCAGCTACTGTCTTAATAGCAAACAATTGCGCATCTAGTAATCCGTCTTCTGGGTTGGTTGGCTCTTCACCACTCTCTATTCGTGAGAGGTGATCCACCCTAGCATTCATCTTTCCCAACTTAACGACGATTTCAAAGTCATACTCCTGAAATAATAGTAACCATCGACAGATTTTCCCCCCCAAGATGGGATTATTTACCAGGTACTTCAAGGCTGAATGGTTTGTAATCATTTTGAAGTGTCCTCCCAATAATTAATGCTGATATTTCTGCAAAGCATACACCATGGCCAACCCCTCTTGCTCTGTAGTGGAGTAATTACGTTCAGTGCCCGAGAGTTTCTGACTTGCAAAGGCAACCAGATGATCAATGTCTCCTTCTCTTGGCTGCATAAGGATAGCTTCGAGATCAATTCCCGATGCATCGATGTGGACATGAAAGATCTTCTCCCAATCAGGAAATATGAGAATAGGTGTCGAGACCATCTTTTCTTTAAGTAACTCAAAGCTCTTTTGACACTCGTCATCCCAAAAGAACGAAACATCCTTTTTGAGCAATTTTTCCATGGGGGTTGTGATCAGTGTGTAGCCTTGAATGAATTTTCGGTAGTAGCCTGTATGCCGAAGGATCGATTGCAGCTATTTCTCCATTGTTGGTACTAGCACGTTGATGATTACCACAATCTTGGCAGGGTTCACCATCAGCCATTGTTGACAAACTATATGGCCGAGAAGGATACCAAAGGGTACACAGAAAATACATTTCTTGATATTTAAGAAAATTTGGTGCTTTCGACAGGCATCCAACATCATGCGCAAGTTGGATACATGCCCTTTACTAGGTCGAAGACGGTCCAATCATCAAAGTATACTTCTAGGAACTTGTGGATGAATTCTTTGAACATCGCAACGACTACCAGTGAAAAAATCGCAGGGGCATTTTTTAGACCAAACGGCATGACAATATATTGAAAAGAACCCCATTTCGTGGTGAGCGTAGTTTTGCTACGGTCTTTAGGAGCGATTCAAATCTGATGGTACCCGGAGAGCCCGTCCGTAAAGGAGTATGCTTCCTGTCGCCCTACGCTATCCAAAATTTCGTCTGAAATGGTGTAGGGAATGGGTCATGAACACAGGCGTCATTCAGCTTGCGTAGGTCCACGCAGATCCGAATCTCCCCTTTAGCCTTTTTCTCCTAAACCACCATCAGGCTAACCCAGTCGGATTGTTCAACAAGTTCGATGATACCCGCAGCGATCATTTTATCAAGCTCTTCCTTGAATTTTTGCTTATACTTGGGGTTCAACCTATAGGGTCACTATTTACAGGCCGAGCATCTCGTTTGAGAGTGATATGCATGACTCCTAAGTCCCATGTGATCCCCTTTAGTTCTTTAATTTTTTTTGGGAATAAGTCTTGGTACTCGGTGAGTAATGCGGCCACTTTTCTTACTATATTTTCATCCCATTAATCCCCAATCTTAGCCAACTTAGGATGTTCTTCCGTCCCAATATTGACTTCGCACAACTTGAGGGGCTTAGTGAAATCCACCTCTTGCAGCAGGGGTCCTGCAACGAGGCGCTCTCCTTGCGACTCCAGGATAGAGACAGGCCGCAGGTCTTCTTCACTTTATTCCCTTGCCAAGCTGCGGCAGTTGAAAATATATTGCATCTGTGATTCCCATGTCGACACCCTGAATGCTTTAGTGGAGCTAGGTTCGTTGAACACAAATGTATCTATACCCTGCAGAGCTTCATCAAGCACCTATGACCCCACTATGAGTCGAAATGTCCCTACGTATTCATCCCTCAAATTTTCCTAGTGGCGGGTGTGTTGATGTAGCTCTGCATCCAAGTACCACGTAGTTGGGATTCGATCTAACGCGTGAATGAACAAGTGACCCCATTCTTCCATAGCCCGGTCACCCCATGCCTTGATCCAATCGAGCAAGTGGTTACACGAGTCCCCTGGGCCAAGGAAAATCTCGACCCGCACCCTTACTGGAGGCTCAAATCAGAGGATCATCATATCTCGGCAGTCCTCCCAGTCCTAGAATGCCCCTTTGTGCGTCTCCCACCATCTTGCAAGCATTGCACGCATTGCTAGATTAAGGGCCCATATCCTTCGTTCTCTGGGAACCTCGGCTTCGAATGTTCACAAAAATTTCCTAATGCTACTAGAACCATCAAAGTAGGGTAGGTCTCTTACCTCCGAGGAAATGCAGCGGAAGTCCCTGGTGACTCGAAGACATCACAGCGCTGAGACATCATGTAACCATTTTTGCCAATTCTCCATCTCCCCATCAGAGTTAGAGAAGCATTCACTATCCTTTTCCCAGCAGAGTACGCCTTTCACTGTGGGGTTGATCCAATCTTCGTCCCGTGCAGTCAACTTGTAAATGTGATCCATCTCCTATTCATCGCGCACCGGCTCTGTATATCATTCACCTTCTGCAGGATCTAATGGTACTATCACCCTTGTGCCATTATTCTCAAACACCATGCTTCTCTTTTTGAGGTTGATAATACCGCCCATATCTATGGCCTAGTCAAACCCCAAGAGCACAGGGTAGGGGTCCGCATCTTCTACAATTTCTATCACTTCAAAGTCTGCTTGGGCTTTTACCCCTGCGATATCCACCGTAATTTGAGACAACCTTCCTAGCGGGATGATTTTCTGCTGATTTTCCGTGCGCAGCTGAATCGTGGACCATTCCAACTTAGGCTCTCCCATTCGTTGCCAAGTCTCCTTAGGTAGCATGTTCGCATCTGACCCTAGGTCCAAAATAACCTAGCTCATTTCGTAGTCACAGATCTGCGTAGACAACCTCATTTCTCTTCCGGTGTGTTTCTTATACCTGTATAGCTTGTGCACATCCTTGACTTCTGGGGTTAGATTGGGTCGTGCTGCGCAGCTATCTATTAATGCCTGAAGGTTCTCCACATCCTTTGGGTTGCGCAGCAGTTTCATACATGCCTACAAAAACAGTTCAACCTCCTCATCTACCTTGAGGTTCGCAGGTGGCCGACAAGTAGTTGCCTCTATCTCAAAAAAGTCCTTGTGAGTTGTGATAAATGTGTCTTTCCCCCTTTTTTGGTCCAGGCCTTCTTGTTTGATAGTTGCTTGATGGATCAAAGGTTCCAGCGCAGCCTCCTCCTCAGGCCCCCCGGTGGCCATCCCGCTGCATGTCATCACACTCACACTCGGATCTTTGTTTCGTAGGCCAGCCTTAACTCTCTATACATTCTGCATAAGTGTCAACTATTTTTCTTGCATTTTTCGCTATCAAGATCAGGCAATCTTCAATCGCATGGTCCAGCTGTAACACTGTTATCGATGAAATAGGTAACCTGACCTCAAAATGGGAACTCTAACCCAAAAAGACTCAAAAAACATGAAAAAACACCCCAAAAACAAAAAAAGTGTATTCCAGAACGCACTTGGTTGTTTTTTATGGTCAAATTTCAACATTTTATAAAATTATGCTAAAAACAAAATTGTTTCTTGAAAAAAAGATTGAAAAAACACCCTCAAAACAAAACCACTTGATGCTGGAATAACAAAAAAAAAATTGTCATATTTTTGACATTTTTAAAAATAGAAATAACATTTTTAAATTTTTAAAATTCAAACATAAAAATAAACCTAAAATTTAAGAAAAAAAAATAAATTTAAAAAATATGAACATTTTAAAGCTCAAAATTTAAAAATATATAGGAATAAAAAAATAAAAATAAAAACAAAATAAAAATTTTAATTCAAACATTAAAAAAAAACCTAAAATTTAAGAAAAAAATAAAAAAAAATTAAATATTAAAATTTCAAAATATATAGAAATAAAAAAATTATAAAAAAAACAAAATTAAAATATTAAATTAAAAAAGGAAAGAAATTAAAAAAAATATATATATAGAAATTAAATTTAAAAAAGAAAAAGAAAATGTTTATTAAATTAAAAAAATAAAATTAAAAATTAAAAAATTAAAAATAAATAAATAAAAATAAAGAAATATATTAAATTTTAATAAATTTAAAACTTTAAAATTAAATTTAAAAAAAAAAACATTATTGAAATTAAAAGTAAAAAAATGAAAAATTAATTAAAAATAAAAATGAAAAATAAAATACAATAAAAATATTAAATTTAAAAAATATATATTAAAAAAACAAATAGATTTTAAAAAATAAATTGAATTTAAATTATAAAAATTATATATATATATATATATATATATATATATATATATGTATGTATGAACTTAAATTAAAAATATATATATTAGATTTTATTAAATTTAAAAAAATGTTAATATTAAAATAACAAATTAAATTTAAAAAAAAATATTAAATTTTAGTAAATAAATGAATAAACAAATAAATTTTGAAATAAAAAATAAATTTTAAATATAAAGAAAAAAAAACATTGTTAAAATAAAAGGTTAAAAAATTTTAAAAATCAATTAAAATTGAAAAATTGAAAAAAATATATTAAATAAAAAAAAATAAAAAACAAATTAATTTGAAAATATTAAGTTTAATATATATATATATATATATATATATATATATTTTAAATACACAATTTTAATTGAAATAAAAAAAATATAAAAATTTTATGTAATTAAAAAAAAAAATATTAAATTCAAATAAATTTAAAAAAAAAAAAATACTAAATTTTAAAATATTATATGAAAAAACTAAACATAAAATTTAATAATAATAAAAAAATATGGAAAAAAAATCAATTAAATAAAAAAAAATGCAAAATTTAATAAAATTTTTTAACAAAATTTAGAAAAAAAAAATTTAAAAAAAAAATGAATAAAATTAAAAAAAAACAAAAAGAATTAAATCAAATTAAATTTCAAATATAAAAATTAAATTTAAAAAAAAAAAAAAAAAAAAAAAAAAAAAAAAAATCAAATTAAAAATATTAAAAATAAAAAAAAATAAAAAGAATTTTTTGACTGTGGTGGCGCTCGCTAATCGGCCTCCCGCCCCAGGCGCTAGAGGTTTGGCCATTGGTGGGAGGCCGAGCCTCGAGAATCGCCCTCTCGTGGGAGGTCGATTCTGAATGCTCCAGGCGAGCCCTGAGACCGCTCCAGCAGAGGTCATCAAGACGCCGACGCCGATTCCGAGACCTCGCCACCGCGGGAGGTTGACTTCGAATCGCCCAGCGAAGGGCGATTCTCAATCGCTCCCCGCCCAGTCGGGGGACTCCCTGAACGTCCGCCGCGGGAGGGCCAAGGTCTGATCGTTGGCCCGCGCCAAGGACAGTAGGATGCTCCTGACCGTCGTGACCATTCCCGAAATTGGCCTCCCGCTACAGAGGGTGATTCTCAATCGGTTCCCGCCTGGCGACCACCCTCCACCGCCCCTAAGCAGAGGCCGATTGGCGGCGCCACCACGATCAAAATTTTTTTATTTTTTTTATTTTTTTTAATTTTTAATATTTTTTTTTTTAATTTGATTTTTTTTAAATTCGAAAAATTTAAAATTATTTGTTTTTTAATTCAAATTTTTTATTTTAAATTTAAATTGTTTTAATTTTTAATTTTATTTTTAAATTTAATATTTTAGATTAATTATTTTTTAAAATTTAAAATTTATTTATTAAATTTATTAAATTTTAATTTAATTTAATTTTTTTTTTATTCTTTTAGTTTATTTAGTTTTTCATTTTTAAAATTTATAAATTGTTTCATTTAAAAAAAAACAGTAAATTTATGGATATTTGTTTTTTAATTATTTGCACGTGGTTTTTTTCATTTTTTTTTTGTTTTTTAATGATTGTTTTTTTTTTAATTATTTTATTTTAATTTTATTTTTCAATTTTAATTTTTTTTTTTTTAATTTGTTTTTTTGTTAATTTTAAAATTTGTATTTTTTTTTCTTCTTCTTATTATTATTTTAATTTTAATTTTTAAATTTAATTTTTTCTTTTTTGTATTTTATTTTTTTTATCTCAATTTTAATTTTGTAATTTAAATTTTTTTTAAAATTTTTTTTTTAATTATATGGTTTTTTTAATAACTTAGAAAAAAATGCTTTCGATGTTTTTTTTTATAATTTTTTTGGTTAATTTTTGTTTTTTTTCTTTAAATTATTTGTTTTTTTTTCAAATTTTGTCATTTCTTTTGATATAATTTTCGAATATTTTTGTTTTTTTTTTTGTTTATTTATTTATTTTTGTTTAAATTTTTTATTTTTACGAGTTAATTTTGTTTTTTTTACATTTTTATTCGTTTTTTTTGTTTTTATATATATATTTTTTATCTAAGTTTTGTGTTTTATTACCAACATGAAAATCACCACTCTAAAAAAAAAAGGTTGATGTTGCATCAATACGTTTCAAAATTAGCATGAAAATCACCGCTCTTAAAAAAAAAAATTGATGCTGCATCAATACGTTTCAAAATTAGCATGAAAATCACTAACATTTTAAAACAAATATTCATACTTCATAAATAAAAATATTAGAGTGTCGAAAATGTGCTCCAATAAAAAATAGGTGATTCTGCATCACCACTTTTCAAAATCGGGTGCTTTTTATGCTACCAAAAAAAAGTAGGTAACAGTGCGGTTACCTATTTCATCGGTAACATTGTTCTGTTTGCAATATCAGCAGGATTGCCTAGAGGGGTTCGGGTAGTCCCTTGCAAAGTGTCCTGCTTCTCCACAGTTATAGCAGATTAGCTGACCTCTTCCTCGTCCTGCACTTCCACCGCGTCCTCCTCCCCTGCTCCTTAATGGGGAGTCGCCTATACCTACAGGGGTCCTTGGTGACGCAGGGTCTGATTGTACTCTATATAAGTTTCCTCAATCAATCATCAAATCATATGTCCGGCAGTTTTGTTCGTCATGTCCCACCGATCTGCAGAACCTACACCATTGTTGTAGCCCTGTGACGCGACAATCATCGCACCAGAGCGTTGGCCCACTAGGTCCCGCGGCTTCCCTAGGGCGCAATGGGCTAGGTCCCCCAACCTGCACATAATCTGTTAATAGAGGACAGTTATCCTTGGTATGGCCATTAACCCGGCATCATATGCACCATATTTTGGGGCTAGCCTCTGCCCCTCGTTCCTTTTGCAGGTTCTGAATCTCTACATGCATCGCTTCCATCTGTCCCTGGATCTGTCGGACGCCCAACTGAGTCTTGTCCCGAGGTGCATCTTCTAGCTTCATGGCACCTTCCAAGGCCTTCTCCTGCAATTTGAAAGTTTGGTGCCCCATAGGTACACGCAGGTGAGGCAGCAACATAGAAATAAACCATTCCGTGTGCTATCTGTCATCATATTGGAATCCCCCTTCTCTGATCACCTTCTTTAGTCGCTGATCGGCCTCCCACACAGATTCAGAAGGTCCTTGCTTGAAATCATTTAGATCAACCGCGATTTGGGAGTAGGACTTAGGTTTTTTGAACTGTTGTTTCAGGGCGTTCTTAATCTCTTCAATGGTTGCATTTGCATTTTGGCCGAGGTATCCCATGTACCAGTCCAAAGCTCTTCCTTCGAAGGCAAGGGACAACTGTGCCCTTTTCATCGCATCACTAGCCACATTCTGCGCAATCCATACTGATCCTACAACAAACTAGAATTGATCCATGTCTTCATCCCCCACACCCTTAAAGGTCGACAATTTCATGTGCACATCCATGTCATCTTCCAGTAGCGGAGGTGTTGGTGAATTCTTACCTCTAGGTTGATTTGAAAGCGATGTGGCTGGAGGACTTTGCGAAGCTGCTTCCCTTACTGGAATGTAGACCAATCGATCTCCCTCTAGATTGGCCCTATAGTACTTACCACTTCATGTTGTGCTCTCCTCCATATCAGAGGTCATTCACTCGGTATAGCTACACAGAATAATCTTTTCCCATAATAATATCTTGATCAGCAATGGCAACGTCTTCAGAAACTTACCTCGAAACCCCGTGAAGAATATTTTCTCTGCTTCAGAGTAGGAGACAAACTGATCAATGGAAAATTCTATCACCAATCCCCCCTAACACGTTGTCCACCCAATGCTCCAATGTGTGAGTAATGGTGTTATCAGTCTTTTCTAACTGTTGGATTAGTTCGGGGGTCCACTCTGTGATCCGCTCATCCCTCCAACACTTCTGGAACTCTACCAGTCTTGCGAGCCACTCCTAGAGCTCGATCACAATTGTTACAAAGAAGATCGTGTAGATCTCTACGAAAATGTACTTATTATTCCACTCTTCAGTGGTCAACCTCTTACTGTGGTTTTCTTTTATGGAAAATTCCTGAACTTGTTGTTCAAACCAGTCATCAATTTCCTTTCTCTTTGGCTTCCAGTATGGCCTTGGCATTACCCGATCCCTCTCTCAAAATGCTCCAGGTCCCGGCAATGGAACCATTTGTTGGCTTGAGGGGTCTTGACCTAGGTTTGGATGTTCAAAGTTTGCCAACAAACCGCTATACTACTGGCCCTTTCAGCAGTGACCTGCTTGTGCAGGCCAAAGTCTCACCCGAAGTAGTATGGGTGGGTGTTGGAACCAGGTTTTCGCACCCTGGGAGAGGGTAGGTAAGTCCAGCCGAGCTGTGTTCACCCTGATTGTGACCCAATACGGTATCACAGAGTCTAGATCCCCTTTGCATCCATGTGCGTAATAGCAATATTACTCACAGAAAACAACAGATCAAGAATTCATATAACAATACACATCTATTTCAGATATTCTAGTATGAAGCAGTAGAACAAACCCAGATCGCAACATAAATAAGTACACAAGTATGTTCGCAACTTAAATCAATAACACAGTAGCATATACTAGTAACCAAGACTTCACAGATTCATATCACAGTAATTCTAGTGGATTCAGATAGGCAGAAATACTTCTGCATTCATTAATATTTCCGATCTACTTACAAAACCCCAAAAACCCAACCTGCGCACACAAGAGTAGGGTCCGCACACAGCAGTAGGAGTCCTTACCCAAAAAACCTAACCAGATCTATCGATTTTCACTTAGCAGCAATCTCTTCTCATTCTTAGCATGTCCGAGAACTCAAAAAGGTTCAATTACTTATACTATTTTAGCCTATGCATCCAATGTTCCACAAACCATGGTTTGCGGACTCTTGGTCTAACCTTGACCCATTTACAATGCTTTAGGGGCTTTGACCCAACCCAAAACCCCGGCACTATACTAAATATAATCAGAAATATAAAAAATGGACCAGTTTCACAGCTTTTTAGGAGACCCTGTTACAACAATACAATTCAATTGTTCTAACATAATGAACATCAGGAAGATGTCTTCAATTTATTTACTTGTAATCTAAAAGGGCAAACAAATCATAGTTTTATCACTCATTTAACTGCTTTCCTCCAAGGGGATCTTCTATTGATGAATGATGAATGACAATATTATGATAAATAATTCTCTTACTCATCCTTCTTAATTTTTTTTCATTGTTAACACTTGCAGTGTAATGCATAGTGTGATCATCCTCTATGGATCTTTCCAGTTCTATATCTCGAAACATATTTTTTGTGATTTTAACCATTCATCACTTAGTCTGTTGTTGTCTTCTTATATTACATGTTCATGGCTAATGTTCCCTCTACCACCATGCCTGCTTGTTGCCTTCTCTCCTTCCATCAACCTGTTGGCTATTGAATGCTTCAAGTATCCTTCTTCCTCTATAGTTCTCTATCAGAGGAATAGTCCTTTCCCCACCTAAACTATTAGTTGTTCTTATTCCAAGGACATCTTCTTAGACTACTTTTATGGGGACTATATATGAACTGCTCTCCCCTTGGGATGTTGCATCTTATCTATTTCTAGTTGGATATGTGCGTTGCTTCCTAGAGCAGTTCCCACTGAGACTATGACGGATTCATAATGTTATTGAAGTAACAGACTTCTCCTTTCTATTTTTCTCTCATAATTTATTGGGGTCTTCATAATGTCTGCACTTATTTTTTATTAACAGTTTTGTCTGATTTGATTGGATTCCATCATATGTCCAGAGTTCTTTAATGTATATGGTAGCTTACAGTCTTTTGCTTTGTGACCAATCTTGTAGCATGAACAACATCTTATTTTACCTAAGTAAGGTTGAGTTGATGTATGGCATTTTGTTCCCCTTTTTTAATACAATTTACATTCAACAGATTTATGTCCAAATTCATTGCATGAAAAATAGTAGCCATGGAAATGATTAGTGTAACTGGTGAAACGTTGTCCTCTCCATTTGTTTGCTTGAGGAAGTCTTTTCATTTTCTGCATCTTTTGCTGGTTGGACTGGATTTTCTTTGTCTTCTAGTTTGCAGCAATATGTCCAGGTTTGTGGCAGGAAAAGCAAGTGATACTTCTCATAGGAGGAAAGAAACTCCTTTGACAGATTCATAATTTATTCAATTCACATTCAGGAGTGTATGAGCCTTTTGCAGTTGATTGTTTCTTCATTTCGTTCTTTGTAATTTTGATCCGGATTTATGCAGGAATGCAATAGAATACAGAAATAACCATAAACATAGAAATACAACGGAAATAAGGCTTCATTTCATTAATATCAAATCACATAAATATGCTTACAAAAACTATGGAAATAAAATAGCTAGGGTGCTGGTAGCGAATCTATGAGAAGAGATGTGGTGGCTACAGACCTTTGAACTTTGTTACAATGAAGCTCGAGGGCCTATTTATTATAGAGAAACAATGGAGAACTCTAAACGTCCAAAAACCTAACCCTAGGAGATGAAGCACCAAAACTATGGGCCCCGTTTGGGTAAATTGGTGTTTCAACTTCCCAGGGATGTAACTTCGGCATACTATCTCCGTTTGGGGCTTCAAAATGGCTCCGGAAGTTCAGGACCCGAAAAAATGCTAAAAATAGTAAGTTGTGAAAAAACTGAAAGAGACAATGGTGGGGCCCCAAGTGGAATAGGCAGGTGGCCACCAATATCCACCTGGATCATTCCTCCCCCTTAGGAAGCAATGGTCCCCATTGTGTTGAGCTCCTCCATGAGATGAGGAAACTTCTGTTGAACTTGGTCCCTGGTGAACCAATTGCCTTAGTGCAGGAGTTGGCCGGCTTTGACAACCCGATACAGTTGCATCTTCTGTCGACGATTTTTATTGATTTTCATGTCCATGATACAGTCTATGGTGGCATGTTCCATGCAGTCTGGGTTTAACTCTTTTGGTGTGAGTTCTTCTGCAATGTTAGAGGTGTCCAATAGAGGTGGTAAGTAGGGACGAAGGCGGTCTACATTGAATACTGGGTGCAAACCAAGGAATGGTGGAATACTGAGCTCGAAGGCATTGTTCCCTACAACCTTGGTGATGGTGTACGACCCATATCAGAGCGGGCGAATCTTGCAGTGGGGTTCAGTGAGGCGCTCCTTTTGAAAATGTAGCCACACTTTTTCACCCGCCTGGAAGCTGTGCGGCACCCGATGTTGATCATGTAGTTGCTTGTACTTAGCATTGGCTCTGTCCAATATGTCATGAACCTGTTGGTGGATGTGTTGAATGTGCTCGATGAAGTTGTTTGCTTTGTCAGCTTCAGACTGGACATGAGCCGAATCGGCCTGAGAAGCTGCAAATGGCATGGCTACGTTAATGGGACATAGTGGCTGGAATCCCAAGCCCACCTGAAAGGGGATATGGCCGGTTGAGTTGTGGAGAGCCCAATTATAACTGTGTTGTACATAGGGAAGGCTCTCATCCCATGTGCGTGGATGCTTTGAATTGTACATGCGCAGAATGTGTACAATCATCCTGTTGACAACCTCTGTCTGGCCATCAGTTTGGGGATGGAAAGCTATGGACTTGGTGAGCTTGGTGTCCAACATTGACCATAGGCTGGACCAAAATGTGCTGAGGAACCTACTATTGCGATCTGATATGATAGACTGTGGGATCCCAAAGTGCACCCACACTCATCCAAAGAAGAGTTTAGCAGTGGCTTCTGTTGTGATATTCTTCTTGTAGGCCGCCATAATGGCCATCTTTGAGAATCTGTTGACAACCACGAAAACACAGTCATTTCCATGCTTAGTAATAATAACGAAGGCCTGACATGTAATCCATGGAGATGGATTCCCAAGGTCAAGTAGGGATAGGTAGCAGAGTATAAAGCCCTTGCTTCTTGATGGTCATTTTGGCAATGGCGCAAGCAGTGCGGGATTTGATGTACTTGCTATACATCCCGCCGAAGGTTCAGCCAATAGAAATACTTCTACAGTACTCCACTATTTTCTAGACCCCAAAATGCCTAGCGACTCAACTGTATTGCGCTTCCCATATCATCTTGGAACGCTCGCTTGAAGGAACACAAAGGTGTCCCAGGTGACATAATAGTGCATCTTGGAGGTGAAAATTTGGAACTTGCATACCCCCCAAGAGTGCCTTGTATGTGTAGCTAAATTTTGGATTGCTCTTGTAGACAAGCGGCCAATTAGAAGTCTCATGCCCACAAGAGTTGAGAACGGTGGTTATGGCCACGATCGGTGGTCGGCTGAGGTAGTCTGCAACATTATTGGTGCTACCCTTCTTATACTTGATGTTGAAATAAAATTTTTGCAGATATGTGGACCACTTCTGATGGTGTTTGTTCTGCAACTTCCCTTGTGTCTGTATGAACTGTAGGGGTCAGTGGTCTATGTGGATTATTGTCTCCTTCCCCAAAATGTAATGCTTCCATTGTCAACAAGCCTACACAATGGAATACATTTCTTTGTCATAAGTGGGATACTTTCGAACTGTGTCGGATAATGTCTCACTGTGATATGCCACTAGATGCCCCTGTTG
Source organism: Pinus albicaulis (assembly GCA_034641835.2). Lineage (NCBI taxonomy): Eukaryota > Viridiplantae > Streptophyta > Pinopsida > Pinales > Pinaceae > Pinus > Pinus albicaulis. The sequence goes on along the minus strand of CM076583.1, from coordinate 180,440,391 downwards.
AGTAAGAACTGCCCCAATAGCATAGTCAGAGGCATCTGTCTTTAACTCAAATGGTTGTTGCAAGTATAGTAATGTGAGAACTAGGACAAAACAGAGGTGATGTTTCAATTCTATGAACACCTTCTTTTGAGATTCCAACGAACAGAATTTTTCTTTCTCTCCTCCCTTGGTGACTTGACTCAAGGGCCAAGTGATATGAGAGAATCCCAACACGAACCTGTGGTAGAAATTAGCAAGACCCAGAAAGCTGAGAAGATCTATTAGGGTGGTTGGGGCTGGCCAATACCGAATGACTTGGATCTTGGATGGATCCACATGCACCCCCCTTTCATCAATAATGTATCCCATATATTGAACCTGGGTCATGCCAAAAGTGCACTTCTCCAAATTGGCACACAACTTGTGTTTCCGTGGTGTTTGGAGGACTTCTCAAATGTGGTGGAGGTGCTCTTCCCAATTCTGGCTGAAGATCAAAATTTCATCCAAGTATACCACTAAAAATGAGTTGGTGAATGGACGCAAGATGTCATCCATAAACCTCATGAAGGTTGTGGGAGCATTTTTCAATCCAAAAGGCATGATGAGCCATTCGAAAAGGCCCTCCTTGGCTTTGAAGGCAGTCTTCCACACATCAGAGGGTTCGATTGGTACCTGGTGATACCCAGACTTCAAGTCGATCTTGCTGAAATATTTTTCCCCTTTGATTTGGTCCAGAAGGTCATCAATCCATGGGATTGGGTACCTATTCGAAATAGTGATCTTGTTTAGTGCCCGATAATCAATACAGAGTCTCCAAGTCCCATCCTTATTCTGTACCTATATGATCGAGCTCCCACGGGGTGATGAAATTGGCTGGATGTGACCTTTCTATAGCAGTGCCTAAATCTGCCTCTTGATTTCATCATTCTACAGAACATAGCACTTATAGATCGGTCCATTAGGTAGCGGTGCACCTGGGGTTAGGTCAATGGGGTGCTTGACCTAATAATGTAGAGGCACCCCTGTGGGTGAGGTGAAGATGTCCCCGTACTCCTCCACAACCTTGTCCATTTGTTGTTGTCATGCAGAGGAGCCATGTTTGGAGGTCGTGGCCACAATCTTCTTCTTGCCCTGGGGGTGGATCATCAGGAAAACAAATTTATTGGTTTTGGAAATGAGCTTACTGCATTGTTTTGCAGTAACCAAAGAGATAGTGGGAGGCGGTGGTACCTCTGGTATCCTGTAAAATTTATTTCCTAAAGTAACAATAACAACGCGAGGCTGGGAATCATACACAGCATGTCGCTTCCACAAGTATGGTTGGCCTAATAATACATCAAAAAAATCAATAGAAGCAATGTCACACAATACCTCATCCATGAAGGGCTTGATGCTATAGGGAAGGCGGCACTGATGGCTGACGCAGAGATCCCATCCTTGGTGAAGCCACCCGATGGTGTATGGTTCTGGGTGCGCTGTGGTCGGAAAGCCCAACCACTTCATGAAATCTGCTGAAATGAGGTTCTTTTGGCTCCCATTGTCGACAATGAACCATAGCGGGGAACCCTTTACCCACATCTGAGAGTGGAAGAGACGCTCTGCCTCCTCTGGATCTTCTAGTTCCTCCTTTTGGATCTTCGTAGTGGCAACACTGGCATTAGGCTCCGCATCAATAATCTACTTCCCTTTGTCATTCACCTTGTCAAGTTCTGATTTAGAGTTGGAGCATGCATCTGATTCAGAAGCCCTCATCTTGGACACCAGCAACTGCTTGGCTTGACACTCACTTGTGTTGTGAGTGGAGCTCTTATGGAACTTACACCACTTTCCCATGTCCTTCTTTGGCTTCTTTGGCAGGTTGTCTTGGGTCTCCATGCCTTGGCTTTGTCCTTTGTTCTGCGGTTGGCACCTTTCCCTTGCTTTTGATTCGTAGATCCAAAGTCTCGCTTCTTCTGTTTGAATTTCTGGTCAATCTTGCCAGCATACCGGTATGTTGTACCAAGCGAGGAGATGTCGAGGAAATTTATTTCCTCCTAAAAGTATCTGTGCAGACAACCACGATACTTTAGCACCAAATTTTTCTCTGAATCTTTGATACCCAACTTTGTGCGCAGGGTATGGAACAATTTCGTTAGCTCATGCACACCTTGATCCCTTTGTTGCCATAGCGTGGTCCATTGTATGTACTTGTCCTCATGGCTCCCCACGAGATAGTATTGTTCCTTGATGGCATCTCAGAAATAATTCCAAGTGGGTATGGCTGAGAATAGAGAGGGTTATGTCTCATCCTTTTTCTCATAGTAGGTTTCCCACCAGTCCTTGACATGGGGGGTTAGCTTTGAGGAGTGCAAAAATAATCTTCTCCCGGTTGGAAAATTCATGAACTGAGAAATATCATTCTAATAGATTCAACCATCTATCTACGGCATCTGCATCTATTTGACCCTCAAATATGGGAATGTCAAAGTTTACTTGTACCTTAAAGGGAGTCGCGCCTCTAGAGTGGCTGCTAGATGCAGATGCGCCACCAGTGGGCAGTCGTTCAAGGATTTGAGAAAATTTATCCATCATCGCGCTCCTTTATTTCTCAAGGGCCTCCTCGAGCAATATTTTGATAGGATCTCTTGCTCCCTCATCTTTCTTTTCGTCCCCCATGGGCGTCTGTCGGGGTTTGCGAGACTGATCTTGCAAAGGTTCCACTAGATCAAGCCCTAACTCCTTATACCTCGACCTCGTTGGGGACATGCAAAGAAGGATCGAGAAAAAGTAGACCCCTCTGATACCACTGATCCGGATTTATGCAGGAACACAACAGAATACAGAAATAACCATAAACATAGAAATAAAGTGGAAATAAGGCTTCATTTCAATAATATCAAATCACAAAAATATGCTTACAAACATGATGCAAATAAAAAAGCTAGGGTGTTGGTAGTGAATATATGAGAAGAGATGTGGTGGCTACAGACCTATGAACTGTGTTACAATGAGGCTCGAGGGCCTATTTATTATGGAGAAATAATGGAGAACTCTAAACGTCCAAAAACCTAACCCTAGGAGATGAAGCGCCAAAACTATGGGCCCCGTTTCGGTAAGTCGGTGTTTCAACTTCCAGGCGATGTAACTTTGGCATGCTATCTCCGTTTGGGGCTTCAAAATAGCTCTGGAAGTTCAGGACCCCGAAAACTGCTAAAAATAGTAAGTTGTGAAAAAACTGAAAGAGACAATGATGGGGCCCCAAGTGGAATAGGCGGGTGGCCACCAATATCCACCTGGATCACATTTGAGGTTGTTGCTTGTTTCTGTGTGCTTCATTACCCATCAAGGTCTTGCTGGCTTCTAATTCTTTGGATCTCTTTTGGGTTGCTTCATCATTTTTCTCAATGTCTACCTTCTCTGAGTTTTCCATGGAGGTAATCTCATCCCCGAGCTGCTTACACAACCTTCTGCTTTCTTCTATCAATATTCTGGCTACAATAATCTCAGATTGCTGAGAGTTATCATTTTCTTTTATTACAGCTTTCACAAAAGTGATATTCTTGTTATCTTCAACCTTGGACTTACTTCGTTCTCCTTCATAGCCTATCTCGGTCTTTATAATAGGAGATATTTGAGCATTTAGTATTTTTTCCAACTCTTCAGAGCTTTTCATCCATGGAGTATTCATAGATAATTCCCTTTGGGCCTTTTCTAATTTCTTTCTCAGGAATACTACTTCTTCTTCCTATTTCTCTTGCTCCTGATTTTTATCTTTTATTTTCTTTATTAGAATGTCTTCCACCTTCTTAGCTTCTTCAAGTTCTACTTTCCACTGAATGAGGTTTTTCGAACTTGGCTCTTCCTTTACATATTTCAGGAGAATGTCTTTCTATTTTTTTCACTTGAGTTTAAGTCTGTCTATTTCCTCCAGGGCACTAATTAGCTCCCCCTCAAGATCTACCTTCCCTTCTTCCTCATCTAGAAGGTATCCTTCAATCTCTTCCTTGGCCATCAACACAAATTCATAGGTTCCTTCTTCATTTGAGGATTCATCTGAGCTTTCAGATGCACTGCTATCTTGCTAAACATAAAATGAGTTTCTATTAAATCTCTTCCCTTTCTACCAGTTTTTTTTTCTCTCTCTCTTGTGGCTGGTTCTCTGCTCTCTTATGGGGAAATTTTGAAGCATAGTGCCCCACTCTTCCAAAATTAAATCACTTAAATGGAATTTTACCTTTCTACTTACCTGTGCCTCTATCCAATCTTCTAATGAATTTTGCCTCTTCTTCATCTGAGCATGAACATGTATCTTCCTTCTCTTTTATGCATTTGTCTACCTTAAAGGTTGCCTCCCTCACATTTGACTTCACCTTTGGAAGTCTCATCTCATAAGCTGTCAAGTTTCCAAGTAATTGGTTCATGGTCAAGGTTTCCCAATTTTTTGTTTCTTCTATGGCAGAAACCTTAGGGTTAAACCTGGATGGTAAATATCTCAATATATTTTGGACTATCACACATTCCTTAATGGTTTCTCCTAGAGCTATCATGTTATTCACAACTTCTGCAACCTTTAAGAAGAAACTGGATACATCTTCATCTTCATTCCTTTTCAAATTTTCAAAATGAGTTCTATAGACTTGCAGTTTGGCCATCTCCACCTTTTTATCTCCCTCATGGATTTTTTCTAAGGTATCCCACATATCTTTGGCAGTCTTACTGTGCATTACTTTGATCAATTCAGACTCACACAGACCGCTCAAGAGTGCATTCATTACTTTTTAATTAGCTATGAAATATTGTTTGGCTTCTTTCTCTGTGTCAGTATCCTTTGGTGCATATTTTACTTCTACTGCAATCTAGACTTCTAATCCAAGAGACATCAGATAGGATTTCATTCTTTATTTCCCAAAGGTATAGTCTGTGCCACTAAACAATGGGGCTTTGTTTGTTGAGCATCCTTCTAGGCTAGCCATTTTGGGGGCCTAGGATCTCCTTCCAGTTTTGAAACTGATATATAAGGAACTGGCCCCGATACCAATTGATGAAATCTTAGCTAAACTGAGAGGGGGGTGTGTGAATCAGTTTAGTAAATTCATGGACATTTAAAACTCTTTTCATTCAACTCAATTACACCTTCATTTCATAAGCAACTTAATACATAATGAATCAACAAACTTAATGTTTGTAGAACAAGTAATTAAGCAGATTAAAACATCACATCAACACATAATCATCAAGCACATAGAAAAAAGATATAATTGGAAACCCATAAGGGAGAAAACCACATCTTATTATTGTTGTGATGCAAAGGAAAGCTCCAAATCCCTCTCACCACTTATTTTTTGTAGGCTTCAACCTATAAGAGGCTACTACCTCAAATTCTACAAGCTACAACTTGCAAGAAAGCTCCAACTCCCATCTATTTTCTGCAAGCTACAACCCACAGGAGGCTCCTACCTCAACCAGCTCCAACTGGACATCTATCAAGCTACAACTTGAAACGGAAGCATAAACTCCCCTGTATTTTCCTGCAGGCTACAACCCACAGGAGGCTCCTACCTCAACCAGCTACAACTGGACATATATCAAGCTACAACTTGATACAGAAGCACCAAATCCCTCACACTACAATAAAATTATATGCTAATTTACCTGGATATCAGCGTTGTTTTACTCCTTCTTCTATGTTGCCTTTTCAGCCTTAATATCTGCTTCATATCAGCTCCTGATATGCACAACATCTCTATCAGTCCTCTCTTATTCTTTCACTCTCCAAACTTCTACAGTGTTCTTATATTCTTTTTCTCTCTTCCATTTAGTAGTTTTCTAACAATATTTAACTCTCTTCAATTTTTTTGCACTCTCTCTCTCTCTCTGTTTGTGTCACCTTTTGCATACTGATATTACTTGTTTTAAATAGATAAATTCATAACTCTTTTCACTCTACAGGGAATATGGAGTGAACATTCTTGACTCTCTACCTTCCACCCATTTGATTCCTCATTCTTCAATCCAGAATATTACATCAGAAGTAATCATTACAGTACTCATGGAGTTTTTCCTATGCCTACGGAGACTTGCCTTTGCATCACAAAAAATATAAATAATAATATATTTACTATTACAATCAAATATTTCACTCAGCCCTTTCAGCTTCTTAGATTTGTTGTGTGTTTGTCCTCTTCTGCTTGTTGTCCCTTTGTCTTTTATGTTTCTACAATTATATTTCCAACTGTGCTACATCATTACTATCTTAGCCCGAATTGACCCGTGCCTTTATATTTTACACCGCCTCTTCCTATTACATATCTTACCTGTAGCATTCTATGCTCTTCTCTGCTCCTTTGCTCTGCGTCAGGTTACTTACCCGAGTCTCCATAAGGTCTTAAATATCAAAATATGTAGGGTTAGCGGAATTAACTCCACATTTACCCACTTGATGCAGCATGAAACTGCATTTTTAAACAATACTATGACCTGTGGGTTATGGCCCACATAAACTCCCTTTATCTCGCAGCAGATTACAATATCGGAGTTTATTCCACATACATACGTTAGCAATCAACAACGATTATTGTATCTGAAATTTAAACAAATTGAAATTACCCCCAACCAACATACATATATGTGGAAGAGGGGTTCTCAGGCCCCATAACATGTAAACCAATCATAGTGCATCGCATTTTGCTTGCCCGCAAGTTTTAACGTTTTGCAATAAACGTATCTCCTATTTTCTGCGATATGCGATCAAATCGCATTGCATCCAGCTTACTGTGTGAACTCTTAAGTACAAACCATAAAATCTGCGATGTGTGCTCCTGTGTAATGCCGACACGTATTCTCCCCTTGTCGCATCGCGTATTCCAATCTTTACCTCATCACAAACAATTTAACTTATCGTGTGATGCCTTAGCTCTATCTGCTATAATTTGCAATGTGCACTTTTGAGATTTTCTATCTGTCATTGATCTGCGCCCAGATCTAACGGTCCTCACCTATTCGCCCTTCTTCACGTCGCATATTCCAATCTTTACCGCATCGCAAACAATTTAACTTATCGCACAATGCCTTAGCTCTATCCGCTATAATTTGAGATGTGTCTTTTGTGATTTTCTGTCCATCGTTGATCTGCGTCCAGATCTAACGGTCCTCACCTGCTTGCCCTTCGTCGTATCACATCTTCCCAACTTATCTTGCTATGTAATCTCATCTGTTCATCTTTCTTCTTTTCGATCTACGATCAAATCCTGACCGTCTTCTCATCCTTCGCGCTTTTGTTCTGAAACCTCTGATACTTTGGGAAAATCACAGTTTCGGCCCTCTGCGACAAAACATTACTCCATGCTAATTTCTTCAATAACTCATCAATAAACGTATGAAACTGCAAGGTGTTCCATAGCCACTCGTTTTGTAGGTTCTAGCATGTTATGTAACCCTTGAAATTCCCTCGACTATGTAATTCTTGATTTAATACGCAGTCTCAAGACTCCATGTTAGCCACCAACTCGGATCCCATTCGGCTGGTCAATCCTACTCTGAGTTTCAACAAAAATTCTACTTAACAACACGACACACCACAATTCACATAATCACATTGGGTTCAATTCTGTGATTCAATCCTCGTCGTCTGATTCCTCCTTTGGAATTCTTCTAAGTCTTTTCTACCTTTGTCAATTTCTCTGCTTTCTACGACCACCCCTACTCTGCATCTTCGCTATCCCTCCTGAGCTCTATTTTGTTTTTTTTTTAAGCATTGATCTCTCTTGAGCTTTTTCTTCTCTTTTTTATTCACTTCGACTTAGGATTATCACGCTTGCCGCACATTCATGACTCTGCCTAGCACGTTCATGATTCTTCCTTTGATTTTTTTCTGCCTTTGCTCATTTTCTTCCGTAACTGCCTTGGTTGCCTTTGCTTCTTTGCTGCCTCTTCTACCTTTGCCTTAATTATAGTTATGGTGCTGCTCCTTTGTGCTCCTTTGCCATCAATGACAATATTTCGAACAACCTACCATCTCCTGCAATTAAGTTATGTAAAACATCATAGGATAGATATAGGTGTAGGGATTCTATTTTTAAATCATTTAATAATTAAATCTCATAATTACGATTATATACTCAAGACTGTAATTTATTTTTTTGAAATTAAATAGATACTTCATCTCCAACTCGTTGCATACCAAAATTAATTGCGTTGATCAATGATTTTATTGCATGAATAACCCCTTTGTTACAGGTTTACGATTGGAATATTTAAAGGTGCTTCTTAATTGGATAAACAAGAGATCAATAACTTCGTTTCTTTTAAATTTAAATTTAAATCGATTATGTACCTTAATGATCCACTATAATTTCTTGTAACATTGTGTTTTGGAAACCAAGTATTTGAAAGAAATGCAACGAGACCATTGTATCATTATTTGGAGTTGTAGTTTGGTTTTGCAATTCATTATAGTTGTAATTAGTTATTGGTAGAACCATTAGTCAAGGAGCTTATGTTTGAATGATTTCTTAAGTTTGATTAAACTAATCTAAGGATAAAATAGTTTCTTATTTTGCAGTCTTTTAGATCTGAAATCATGTCACTTAGAATCTTGATTTACTTAGTTTCTTTGGAAGAAATTGCAGAGTGGAGATAGAGGTTAGTTTGAATGCTTATTTGATTTTTTTATGCATCCTGGGAACTAGATTAGTTGAAGTCTTGTTTTTTCATTACCTTAGTTTAAGGTCATTTGAATGAGAGTTAATTTTATTGGGAATAAGATTTAGCATAAGTTTGGTATCATTTTAACTTAATCTTGATTGATTTAAGATTCTTGTATTTATATTAGATAGATCTTAGCATTTAGATTGAGATTTCCATTACTTAGATTGAAATTAATATCGTTTAAATAGTAATTTTCATTGCTTGGATTGTGATTTATACTCCTTATATGTAGATTAGAGTTATTTTTATTTGAATTTAATTTAAGATTGATTCAATTTGGTTGATTTAATTCAAGGCAGAGAGATGAGTGCTAGTTTAATTAATTGATAGAAGAGTGTGTACTTCACGATCATTAACAAGGAATTTATATGCTATGATCATAAGATGAGCCAAAAATTCAGTACAACTCGAAGGTTACGATCCCCGGATTGAAAATTAAATATTAAGAGGTTTAATCGCTAATTAAAACTCTCAAGAGTACATATAATTAGAGTGATAATAAGTTTCGTGACCCTATGCTACCACTAAATTCAACACTAAGGCCATAAAAAACATCTTTCCTACACCTAGTCAAGAGTAGTAACAAGAGATAGAGGTGACAACAGAAATGGAAACAGGTGAAGAGAAAGAAGAAGAGGTAGATGAAGAAGAAGGAAGTGATGAGCAATAAAAGGAAGAAAAGCTAGAAGAGGATTCCTTGAGTCCTAAATAGACCACTGAATCAAAGGAGACTGAGATATCCCCTCAGCAAACTAGTTTGACACCAGGGAACACTGAGGATGAGGTGGCTGTAACTTTAGCTACCTTGGGCACTCCTGTGAAATCCAAAAAGAAAAGGCCTGGATAAACCCCTCTCTACTTTAAAACAAGGAAAAGCATTAGAATAAGACAATTTAGACCCAGACTCCCACAAATTTTCCAATTACCATGGAGAGGTCCCCAACTAAGAAAGAACGGGTAGGGATAGATGAGTGCAAGATTGAGGATGTCACCTCTCCAAAGCCAAAACCAAATACTCACATAGCCTATATAAGGAGGTACACCACCAGATCATCACTCTTCAAACAACCAGAGGCACCCACTGAAATCCAAAAAGAAGAAAAGGGAGTGGTAGAGGAAAAACATAACATGCTAAAGGAAAAAAAAAGCATGCTATAGGAAAAACAAAGCATGCTACAAGAAACACAGAAGATTCTACAATAAGAGAAGGATGTGCAGCAGGAAGAACATAATACACAATTTGAAGGGTAGAGTGCACAAATGGAAGGAAAAGGTTTGCAAGAGGGGGTAGAAGTTGAACACCAACTCCAAAAGATAGTAGCCTCCCTGCAGACCTTTGAAAGAAAAATCACAATATTTTAGGAACATACCCCACAGCCTAGTTTGAGATCCTATTACAAGTTCATTGAGGGAGGAAGATTGATCCATGAGAAAATCACAACCCTTCTCCTACATGTGTTGGATACAGAAAGAGGGTGAACCCATAGATGGATGCAGTTAACCAAATCAAAGAAAGTTTGGGATGTGTGGTTGATGGAAGAAATGCTCCTTGAAATGTGAAAAGAGCTAGCCAGTGTAAGGCTTATAGAATCTGTGGTAAAAGAAAATTTTTAAGAAATACAAGAAGATAATATGAGGTTGCAGGGGAAGCTATAGGAAAAGGACAACGAACTTGCCACCATGGCCAACCTTTACATAGAGGCCATGCAGTATATAAAACCTTCAAATTCCTATGCAATTTATCTCAAGGAGAAATGGTTACAATTCCAAATCAAAACCTTAGTTCAACACTGCTCCCTACCCTTTCATAACTATAAACAATTCATTGATTTTTCCATATAGTCTAGTGTATGAGAGAGGGATAAAATGGTTGAATTCTATATGCACAACCTCATTTTGACTGATATGAAAAAGTGGGACCCAAATTCCATGTTGGATGACATGTAATTAATGTCTCTAGGGTCCTGGATAACACTTGAAGAATAAAGAGCAACAAAGATTAAAAGAGTCATGGCAAGAGAAGAAAGAGAACCTATGCAGATAAGAGCAGCGACTAATAATCCCTAGGGGGACCATTAGTAATAATTAACTTATCTCAAATGATGATGTCATGGCACCTAGATACATTGAGACACAAGGTCATGCCATTGCACACTTTGATGATATATCCAGGCTACTAGGAGAAGAGAGTTTTCACGCATGCCAAAGAAGATGGCAAACCTTACTACTTATCCTACAGTTGAGGGAATATCATTCTTGTGAGATAATGAAGAATGCATTGGAAATATAACCTTTCTATAAGCAATTTATGCCAAGAATGAAGATACAATTGATACGCTTGAAGCTCAACCCACCTTTGCTATTTGGGTTGCATGAAGGGAGATATCGAAAAGAGGAACAAAAAGAGTGGGATGAGACAAAAAGGAATGCAGGATTCCACCCACTCGAAGGAACTCCCTCATTGCTTCCTTGGGATGTCAGAGAGGCCACCAGAGCTTTGAAATATATCAACAAGGAGGACTGAGTTTCTTAGAGGATGAGCAACCATTTCAGTAGGGGGTGATGATGAGGCCCATAATTAGGTATACTTTAAGGGGTTAAAATTCCATGCTTTAGCTATTAAGCTACCTCTCTCTCACATTTATTTACATTTTTGTCATGTTATGCTAAATGAGAAGGGTGTAAAATGTTTTTCATGTCTTGTTGCCTAATATTAATTCATTGCAGGAAACAAAGCCATTTTTTGAGATATTTTCCATGTAAGGGCTCAGAGTACACAACAAGGACATATTGTAGGAGGCTTTTCCACCTCCTTAAATCTCTCAATCAGTCAAGATCACATCGAGATCTCTGCCAACAGCTCGAATCCAAAGGCAGCAAAGAAAAGTGGCAGTTATGAGGAACCAAGCTCCACTCTTCCTGAGATCAATGAGGACTTATTCCTACTTTTTAAGGAGTTTCTGGTAGCTACCCATTTTTATAAAGAAGCATATGTAAGATCTCATTAGGATTCAAACTTTCTATTTAGATAGGTACCTATTGAGCTCCGATTTAGTGTTATTTTTTTACCTTCATATGATGTACTATACCTTTTTATGCAATGATAATCATAAGTTGCTTGTTCCATCACTGATTTAGTCTCATAAGGTTTATGCTTTTAGGTTAGGGCCTGATTCATTAGCTAAGTCCCTCTTTTGTATTAGTATTCACTCTTTATGTTTCAACATTTTGTTTAGTCTCTTTTCATTCTAGTAGCAACAAAAATCCATCAAAATTGTGCTTGTAGCCTCTCTTTCTCACCTCTCTCATGGGAGCATGAGGAGAAGGATATCCAACCACAAATAAAAAGTAGCTTGTTTATGATTTCTTGGAAATATAGATAATGGTATTTTCATGTTCATACTATTCTTATTGTAATTTAGAATTTGGATTTGTGCTTATATCAGATCTTAGCTTAGTTTAAGTAGGTTTTTCCATTCAACTCATCTTTTATACATTTTAACATGTTATTTTTCAATTAATCAATGCATGAATGTTTGTAGTGAATGTAGGGTTTTCTACAGCTACAGGGAAAGGATCCTTTTCATCACTTTCATCCTTATTCTCTCCAACCTCCCAATTGGCCACCAAAACCCTATTTTGTGAAACCACCTTCACCGCCATCGTGAGAAACCTTCGAAATGAAAAAAAGGCCTCCCAAGGGTTCTAAGTTTGGCTGGAGGTTTTGGTCACCTCTCCCTAATATATTTCCACCTTCTCTCACCTTTCCACACCTTCCTTGCACCTCTTTCATCCTTAAAACCCTCTTAACTTATTTCCTATAACACTTTAGGACATCTTGTAGAAAATTGTTGTAGAAGCACTTTAGGTCACCCTTTTCACTCCAGTTTAGCTCATTTTTTTGTTTTGAACCTAGAGTAGGATGAATTTGACCCCCATCTTTGAATTCATGGTCAGAAGAGACCCTTAGGCCACTCCAAATGTCCTTCCTTCCTTACTGCAAAGACATAGTAGGCATTAGTGTTTTATTTCGGAATTAGATTGAATTTTACATGCAAGTACAAGTTGAATGAAACAATAGATAGGAGTTGGTTTATGCTTTGATGAATTTTGTGATGACATAATATTTTTCTTACTGCAAATGAATATATAGCTAAATTTATGATTTCCCATAGCATAGTTTCCTTTAGTTTCATTTTTCTGCAACTAGGTTAACTTTTTATGCTTTTCTTTCACTGTTAATTGAAAGTAGAGGTTTGATAGATACTATCTTTGTCTTATAATAGAAGCAATTCCATGAATTACATTAGCTAGTTACACTTTAATCAAGTAGAAGGAATGGCCTAGAAGTACTATTGTCTAGAAGACCTAGTCGAGGGTGGCATGAGTAGAATCCATCTGTTGTGCATATAGCACTGTAACCTCTAATTTTGTACAAACCCCAGTTTGATAAGTAAAGATGAGTGTCCCTTGGTATTTGCAACACTCTTGGTGCGACACCAGGGCTCATGACACATGACACATGACACATGTTCAATGAATTCACATGTTTTTCTATTTTATGTTGAAGGGTAAATTTCTAGGTTTAATTTGCATGTATATGGCAATGATTCAATATTTACCTATGGTGAATTGAACACTCAAACATGTTGTATTGTTGAATGTTTTGGCTTTGGGTTTTAAAAACATGTATATTAGGAACTCTCCAAATCTCCTTTTTACTCATGATTTTCATGTGAAAGACTAACTAGATATGACTATCCTCAACAATTTTAACCAAAAATATATTATATCTCAAGAATTTTATAACATTTCTTCAACTTTCCAATACAACACATTGTTTTCCTTATTACCTTGTTTGAGTAAAATAACAAAACCCTCATTTTCTAGTTATAAATAATGACATCGAACCCTCAATTTCTTTTATTTACTCTTGGGAGACCACTTTCAACATCACATTAATTCATTAATATGATCATTTCCTAAAATATTATAAACTATTTTAAAATTAAAAAACACATGGTATCACCCCTCCTACAATATATCTCTCTCATAGTGATATAATCTAACCAGTCAACTTATACATATATTTTTTCTCTTTGTTGTACCTTTCATAAATTACTCCTATGGATTTACACCATACTACTCCTTTTAAAAAATAAAAAAATAAATATTTATGATCTTACTCCTACATCCCCAACCTTACCTCATTATCCATTTTCCATTCCAAATTATCATTATCCACAATTCACCATAATCCATATGTTGTTTTCTTATCTCACAACCCTAGAAAAAAATGTTATAGCATCCATTATTATCCCAAAAATAGTTTTTCTTGTTTTTACTCTCCCCCTTCCTAAACCTCGTGTCTTGATTTCCTTTGTTCTCTCCATTTCTATGGACTAAAGATATCCACCATTTTTAACAAATTGAAGAGAAACAGGTGATCAACATCTCAACTTAGCATAGAAATGGTCTCAAATTATTTATTATTAACAAGACTCATTTTTTTTTCTCGAAAGGGATATATCATGTGGTCTAATGCTCTTGTCATGAACCAAAAAGAACATATCACGCACATTCAAATCCTTCCTACTAGAAACTTTCACAAAATCCTATAGATCACTATTATACTTCTACAAATGGAGGTTTTTTTTCCAGAATCACTCCCAATTAGATTGCAACGCAACGCGCTCCACCTCTTCTTGGAATTCAAGAAAACATACATATAGGCTACAATGCACCTTCGTATCCTCATATTTAAATAGAAACAAGTGTACATCCCATTTTCTTTGACCATTAATGTTCTCTTTCTCCTTAAACTATATTATCATTTATCCAAGTAAATTCCCACATGAAATCTACAACACTTCCTTTGCACAATGATAGTACCTAAAAAGGACCTATATTTGGAGTTTTTTCTCACCTCACCCCCTATGTAGCGACACAAAATATATGGTACATTACATGTAGTACCTAGGATACAATTTTTTTTTCCAATGTGAATGTTATAACCCTTAGCCTTCAGAATTTATCTCATTCTAAATTTTGGAGGCACCTTCAACAGAAAAAATTGAGTATCACATATGATTCCCAAGAAATTATAAATACAAATATATATTTATGTTAACAATTAGTGAACCTAGAAAGCTTGAAACATGTGATTATAAAGTTCAAATCAAGTATTTCTTGAAGAGAGAAAGAAGGAAAAAACAACACTCAACTATAGGCAAGACCATGCCATCAATTTTCTAATTCTTGAACAAGACAACTACAGAAAGTGTTTTGATGAAGTCCATGTGACCACACTATACACAATCTCTCAACCCAAGGTTTTTCAAAATCCAAACCCTTGTGAAAATGTTTCATCGAACCTTACAAAGAAAAACCCTAGCTTTGAACATCTTCAAAAATATGAAAATTTTCCTTTATGGAATGTTATGACGGAGGTTACCTAGGCTATAACCTAGTGCCACAAATTGAATGGATTCGATGGATCACCCATTTGTATCTCTATTTGAATTTTATGGCCAATTACATATTTTTTCTTGTTTCCATTCATGGAAATATTGTGAATCTTTTCTTTGGATCTAAAGAAAAACTAGAGAGAAAAAATGAGTGTCATAAGCTTTGGAAATTATGTTTTTCCAAGGCCCATGTAAGCACAATACACAGGATCACTGAATAAAATATTTTGAAAAATCCATCCCATTGTGAAAGAGTTGTGTTGGCCTTTACAAAACAAAACCTTACATATGAAGATCCTCCATTAATAATTTTTTTTTCCTATGAAATCTAGAAAATTGGGGCCTCTAGATGTAACCTAGTGCAATGACTCTAATGGAATTGATGGTTTTCCAATTTGAGTCCCATATTTTATTTTATTGCCAAGTGCATCTCACTTTCTCAATCCATTCAGGGACATATTGTGAATTTTTTTCACTCGTGTAAAAAAAATAAAAATAAAATCATATAGCAGAAATGATTCCCCCAATGTTTGGAAAGTGTTTTTTTCTAAGGATCATGTGAGCACACACTCATAACCACTCAAGAAAGTGTTTTGGAAAATACACCCCCTTGTGCAAAATTTTCATTTTCCTTTACTAAATAAATCCATAGCCTAAAATATCCTTGATGAATCACCTTTTAGCCTCTGAAAACCTAGGATGACGGTGGCCCTAGATGCACTGCTATGTTAGGAGTCCACTCGAATTGACACTTTTTTTCAATTCGAGTTCCTGTTTGTATTTTATGGCTAGTTGCATCCCACATGTTTGAGCCATTTAGGTACTCTTGTTATTTTTCCCATGGGTATAAATACCAAATTGAGTAGATAAAATGATTTCCCTAATATTTGGAATTTTTTTTTTGGCCAAGGCCCATGTGGACACACTACCCACTATCACTCGAGTGAGTATTTTGAAAAATCTACCCCTTTGTGCAAAAATTGAATTAGCCTTTACTGGAAAAAAAACCCTTGTTATAAATATCCCTAATAAACCATTTTCGAGCCCATGGAATGCTAGGAGGGGATATGCCCTAGCTATAATAGTGTCAAGAGTCCAATGAAATTGACAGTTCTCCCATCTGAGTCTTGATTTGTATTTTATGGTCAATTGCATGTTTCTTGATAGAGGCATTCGAGGAAAACTTTGGGTATAACATCTAAGCTAAAATTCAAAAAAGAGTTTTGTGAGCTTTGGATTTTTTTTTAGCAAAGGGCCATGTGAGATCAATATCGATTGTCATTGAATCAATAATTTAGCAAAATTTGATCCCTTGTGAAAATTTTCCATTAATCTTCATTGAAAAAAACAATATCTCTAAAGATCGTCAAATAAATAATTTTTGACGAATAGACTCCTAGGAGCAAGGTGTACCTAGTTGTAACTCGGTGCTAATAGCCTAGTAGAAACAATGATTTTTCCATTTGAGTTTCGATTTGAATTATATAGCGAGTTGTAACTTGATTCAAATATTCATTTAGGGAAAATTGTGAATTTTTTTTTAGGGTATCAAAACCAAACCAATCATCAAAAATGAGTTGTGTAAGTTATATTTATGTTTGGCCATGGCCCACACAAGCACATTATTGATGATCACTTCAGCAAGAATTTTTCAAAATACAATCCATGAAGAAAATTTTGCATTGATCTCTACTAAAAAAAATCTTAACATTGAATATCCTCAAATAAATCAATTTTCTACCTATGGAGTCCTAAGAGGGGGGTGTCCCTAATTATAGCCCATTTCTAGGAGTCTAACGGAACCAACAATTTTTCCATACAAGTTCTATTGTGAATTTTTTAATGCGTTGCAACTCGCTTCCAAGAGCCATTTAGGGTAATATTGTGAATTTTTATCTAGGGTTATAAAAACAAACCGAGAAACATAAATGATTTTTGTAAGATCCAACATGCGTGTTTAGCTATGGCTAATGAGAGCACACTAACCACAATTTCTTGAGTGATTATTTTCTAAAATCAAACCCCTTGTAAAAAATTAACATTTATCATTACTAGACAAAATCATAGTTTTGAAGATCCTAAAATAAATCAAATTTTGGAATATGTAGTCCTATGAGGGGCATGTCCCTAGGTGCAACCCGGTGCTAAGGGTCCAACCGAATTAATTTTTTTCTCATATGAGTCTTGGTTGGATTTTCACTTCCAAGAGTCGTTTAGGGAGATCTTGTGAATTTTTTCAAAGAGTACAAAAATCAAACCAAATAGTAGAAATAAGTTTCATAAAGTCCAACATTTTTGTTTTCCTAAGGCTTGTGCAAGCACACTAACCACAATTGGTCGCATAGGAATTTTGCAAAATCCATTCCCTTGTAAAAAAATTCATTGATATCTATTGAAAAAAACCCTAACTCTGACTATCCTCAATTAAATCAAATTTTTACTTATGAGTCCTAAGAGGAGGGTTCCTTTAGTTTTACTTTGATTCCAATGGCCCAATAGAATTGATGGTTTTTCCATCTGAGTCTGAGTTTAAATTTTATGGTGAGTTGCAACTTGCTTCCAAGAGCCATTGAGAGAAGTATTGTGATTTTTTTTCTAGGGGTATAAGAAACAAACCAAGTAGTAAAAGTTATTTTTGTAACCTCCAACATTTATGTTTCACTAAGGCTCATGCAAGTACACTACCTGTGATCTCTTGAATAAGAATTTTGCAAATTCCAACATCTTTGCTTAGGAAAACCATATCTTTGAATATCCTCATAAAATAAATACAATTTTGGCCTATGGATTCTTATAAGAGGTATATATCTTGTTTTAAGATGGTGCTAAGAGTCTAACCGAATCAAAGGTTTTCTTATCTTAGTCCTGGTTTGAATTTTATTGTAAGTTGTAACTTGCTTCCAAGATTCATTTGGGGGCATATTGTGAATTTATTTGTAGGATATAAGAAACAAACTAAGAATTAAAACACGTTTCATAAGATTCAACATTTTTGTTAGGCCAAGGCCCATGTCGGCACACTACCCATGATCGCTCAAGAACCTGTTTTGCAAAATCCAACCCCACATGCAAAATTTGCATCTATATTTACTGAACAAGACCCTAACTCGAAAAATCCTCAAAGAAATGAATTTTTCACCTATGGATTCCTAGGATGGGGGTGTCCCTAGCTATAACATGGTGCTAGGAGTCCAACATAATCAATGATTTTCTAATCTCAATCTTGGTTTGAATTTTAAGTGAGTTGCAACTCACTTCCAAGAGCCAATTATTTATGCAACTTTAGAATTTTCTAGTTCTTTTGTTACCACAATTCCTTCATGAAAAAATTCAATGCTCTATGGCTTAGTTTGGTGGTGATTAATATTTCTCCCCTTTCATTTATGTCATTTTTAAAATATCCCAAGCTTCTTTGACCTAGTTTTTGCTGCAATTTTGGGAAGTACATTGTCATCCAAACCTTGTTGAAAAAGAGATAATGTTGCTACATCATCTTTCCTATTAGCTATAATTTGATCCATTTGATCTTGTATCATGGATTTATATGCTACTTGATTTTGGGTTTTTCAAACCCATTCAAAACAATTTATCATAAAAAAATTATCATTTTAATCGCCAACCCAAAACTCATTACTTTTAATAATGAAAATATGAAGTGGTGGAAGATAAGAATCCGTGAAAAATATATAAAAATAAATATTTATTGATGATTGCAAAACAAACATTTATATCTAAAACAATTAAAACTCTTTAAATTAAACTAATTTTTACAAACCACTAGAAAATTTATTAGTTATAAGTAAGTTAATTGTTATAAACAAGTAGAAAATTATCTTAAGATTTTAGTTGTGAGGTTTAGATCACTCAGTAAGTTATAACAGTGTAAGTCATTGGTTTTAAGAAGTTGATTGGACTTTTCCTTTTGATTTCACAAGAAATATTCCTATAAGTAAATTGACGTGGAATATGGTTCCTTGATATTAGTTAGTTGGTGGGTTATTCTCAAATCATATCAATAGTAAATGTGCTTGTCGTAGAACATGGCATTCGTTGGCTTATATAAACAAGAAAGGCTGCAAAGTAGTAAGTCCCTGCCAATAGCAGGGAACAAAGATAGAAATCGTGCCAATGTATTAACAGGGAACAAAGATAGAAGTCATGCTAATGGAATAGAACAGGGACATAAGCAAGCAATTTGACTCATTCATGGAAGTGTTTGTTGGTACTATCTTCTAGGTTAGTAAAAACCACAGTATAATAGAACATAAATTCGTTGAATTCAAAACAGTGTTTTTTAAAACAGGTTTATGTTTAGAACTTTTCGTTTTGCCCAGTTGTTTTAGTAGCTAAAATTTTGCATGACATATATATATAAAGGTTAAAATCAGCAAAGTAATGAGTTGGTTTCATTAAATTTAATAATTTATAATTGTATGTTCATGAGTTTTTTTTAATAGATATTGATGTAAAGCACATTTTACTGTTGAGTATATTGGTTCAAAACTAGTGAATATCCTTCCATCTCTAATCAAAAGAAAAACCGATAATTTTGCAATTTATTTTATGTATGTAGTATAATTATTTTATATTTTGTTTCTTTTTATTATAGATAATTTTGCAAGCAATTTATTTTATGTTGGTTGTTGCATAACTATTTTATATTTTGTTATTTTTCATTATTATGTGATATAATTTTTGGTGAAATAATTGTTTTCTTGCTTTTGAATATAGAAATAGATTCAGTGAATTAAAATAGACAGAGTATACAAATTTCACAACTCAAAAATCCAAAATGTTAAAGAACGTAATCTCAACCACCTGCTAGGTGTCAAATCCGTTTGTCCAAGTGTCCCAGTTTAGTTTAAGTCAGTCCAGTTTAGTCGAGTTTATCTCCAGTTATTTATTGCTGATGTTTCCAATGTAATCTATTTAATCTATTCGTAATCTTGAGAAGAGCATCTCTTTGCTCCAGTTCGTTTTCAGTGTTTCAATTCTTGTCATGGTATCAGAGCAGGTTGCATAAGCCTCCCTGAAGAGCAGCAGCAAAGCCACGAAGGAGCAGAAGAGAAGAGCAGTCAATTGGCGCGACTGTGAGTTGATTGGCGCTGGAATACACGCCATACCCGCACCATGTTTTGAAATAGGCGCGACTGTTTCACTCGGGACCGCGCCAGTCTATAAACAAAGGAAATAACGCAGATGCGTTAAAAGTTGAAGTCAAATAATTTTTTTTTTAAATTCCCAAGCGGAGCCTGCGTTGACCGTCTGCGGGACAAAAGTTAAGAAATTGGGTGTTAAGAAATCCAGTGTGAATTATTAACGGCATGTAGGTACGAGGTGTGATTTTAAAAAATCCAACATAAGGTTTTTTACATGGTTGACTAAGTCATAAAAAAGGAGAACGAAAATCAAAGGTGAAAGCTCTATTATACAAAGAAAAGTTTTTTTTTAAGTTTTTTTTATAAAAACAAAACTTGAAATATCTTTAAAGGGTTTTATAAAGCGCATGTAAAGGAATTTTGAAAATGCTTTATATGAAGATTTTGTAAGGTTTCAACATTTTAAGGGACCGTTTTTTTAAAGTTTTTTTTCTATAAAAATAAAACTTAAAATGTCAAAAGGTTTTTTATAAATAGGTTAGAGCTTGTGGTGAAGGGATTTAAAAGAATTTTTTTTTGGAGTTTTTTTTATAAAAAAACTTAACACTGTGATGTGAGATGAAAGTGAAAGTTTACAAGAAATTTTTCGAGGAAGATAATTTTTTTTTAAAGAGAAGTGAAGTTGCATAAGACTCATTCAAGAGCAGCAAATTTTTTGGAGAAGTGAAGTTGCATAAGACTCACTAAAGAGCAGCAATTTTTTTTGAAGAAGCAAGGTATTGATGAATATGTAAACTCGTCTGTTTATGGAAGTCAAACAACGAGGACATGGGAAAAGCCAAGAGGCTAAAGCAAAAGCAGATTATGTTCAAGATCTTTCTAGATCTGGAAATCAAGAGGCAAAAAGATGCATATGCATTAAGATGCATAAAAGAATCAGTTGATGAAAATATACTTCCCTTGATTTCAGAGGCCAAGACAGCCAAGGAGGCATGGGATACCCTTGAAAGATGTTTTGGTACAAGGGGGAGCATTGAAGCAAAGGGGAGCTTTGAAGATAAGGATGAAGGTGGATCTGTAGCAGCAGAGCTACAGCCAGATGAAGAGTCAGAAGAAGCAGAAAAGCAGCATGAAGATGCTCGTGAATCCCACTGTGCATGGCCACAAGTGGATGAAGAGATTCTAGCAACAGAGATTGCTGACGAAGTTTTAATGATACCAGCAACAGAGCTTGCTGATGAAATGGTAAATCCAATGATTGATATGGCTGATGTAAACTTTGATAATGAAATTTTTGCTAATGATGATTGGTTGCAGATGATGCAACAAAAGTATGATATCGACATGATGTTATTTGGTGAGATTACCCCACTTCAGTTAGTGGAAGACAACCTATTTGCAGAAGCACAGGTCAGTGAAGAAGAGGCAGAGAAAAAGACAGAGACAGAGATAGAGGAAAATGCGGCAAAGGAAGAGCAACAGCAGAAAGCTCTCATTGCAGAGAAGAAGGAAGAAACAAAGAAAGAAGTCTGCAAAGGGAATGCAGAAACAAAGATTGAGGCAGAGGCAGAAAAGGAAAAACAACAGAAGAAAGCTCTCACTGCAGAGCAAAAAGACCAGAACCAATGTTGTTCTGAAAATAATTTTTATTCTAACATTGATTTCAAGTGTGCAGGTATACAGATTGATTATGAAAAAGAGCTAAAGTTGATTGAAACATGGCTTGCAACACCATGTCTGGATGAGATCTACACAGAAGATGTAGATATGAATGTTGAAGACAACATGCATGATGAACATGTCAATGAAATTTTCATGCGTTGGAGTTTTGAAGAGATAAGATATTTTTCTAATCTTATGTTGCAGCAGATTGATGATGAAAAGCGCACTACAGAGGACAATATGTGGCAGCAGCCCACATACAAGCCAATTTTTGAAGAAGTCCAGGACATGCTTAGACAACCTGGAACAATAGAAGACCTGCACCAGCAAATGAAGAAACATAGTTCTCAAGGATACAACAAATCGAAAAATATGAAACAATTTAGAGGCTACATAATATGGAAGAAGAGAAGAAGAAAACTAAATCTAGTTGAAGTCAATTTTTTTTAAATTGTAAGCCTCGCTGAGACATAGATCAGCAGGTATCTTAATTAAATTTTTTATGTGGTTGAAATTAAAGGGGAGTGTTAAAGAACGTAATCTCAACCACCTGCTAGGTGTCAAATCCGTTTGTCCAAGTGTCCCAGTTTAGTCGAGTTTATCTCCAGTTATTTATTGCTGATGTTTCCAATGTAATCTATTTAATCTATTCGTAATCTTGAGAAGAGCATCTCTCTACTCCAGTTCGTTTTCAGTGTTTCAATTCTTGTCACAAAAAAGAATTTAATAAACTTCAAACAAAATTAACTTCTAAAAAATCACATTAAAAGACTTTATATTGTATTTGATAAATATTATTTTTATTCGATATCTAATAGTTGGAGGTGTATGAAGCTAATAGGTTGGCGTTTAGTTTCCGTAGGTTTCTGCTCAAGTTTGGTTGGATTTTTAAACCAATTCCAGGTTAATAAAAGTCATAAGGTAAGAATTGTAATTGATAGAAACGCTATTATATAGTTGAATTTTCTTTGTTTAATTACACATCCATATGAAGGATAGAAATTAAATCAACAATGATTTTAAATGAGAATATCAGCCTTCAAGATGAACGAGACGAAATAGAAAAGACATAATGACTAAAAATCCTTCTAAATATGACCTATCTATCTATTCCTCATTTTATTAGGCTGGCGAGTATTTTGCTTGTTGCCAGCAGGGGGTGATGTTAAACTGGCTCTGGTGGCAGATACAAATTCTAATATGATACATGG
Organism: Pinus albicaulis; assembly: GCA_034641835.2. Taxonomy (NCBI): domain Eukaryota; kingdom Viridiplantae; phylum Streptophyta; class Pinopsida; order Pinales; family Pinaceae; genus Pinus; species Pinus albicaulis. The sequence goes on along the minus strand of CM076583.1, from coordinate 180,417,288 downwards.
AGGTACAAGTGTTAATGAGTTTATAATTAACCTCTTGGTCGATATATGAGTTATTAAATTAATTCTGTAGTATTGGAACCTGGGAACGTTCCACAAGTCCTGACCACAGAGTGATAACCACCACTTGGCAAAGAAGTCCTCTACTTGGAATATGGTAAATTTCACAACTATTAGTGTCGCTTCAATAAAACCTTTCTGTCTTTTTGCCTAATCTTGTAGCATAGAAAACAATGATTTCGACATCTGCGTCAATTGTTGCAGCGATCGTTCGATTCAATTAAGATCTTTGTGTCGGGCGCACTAGTGAGATATTTCGCTCACTTCTTGTCATAGCGACCTCCCTTCAAGTTCCAGATCTAGTTGATCCCAGTTCCATCCATCGAGGCAAGAGCTTTTGAAGAAAAGGTATAATATGGGAGTGATGCTCCTGTATTAGTATGTTATCATGCAAAGGCAAAGGCAAAGGCAAAGTCAGATGCCATCTGCGAGTGGATCAACTGAAATCGCTACAGCCGACAAGAAATATTCTACTTCAATTGCATTATTTAGCCATGCTTGGTGACATATGAGCATATTTTTTGAGCCATGCAGCCGCCATAGGGTCTCCACCAAACATTCACAGAAGAGTGGATAGAAGCCTTCCGCATTATGAGAAAGAAGGGAGGCGATGCTGGTCTCGAAGTAGGCATGTCATGCCAGTGTAAAGGGGTGTTTGGGGAATAGAGCTTGTGAGTCCGGAATAACCACAACTGCTGGGAAACATCCATTCCATTATCAGCAGGTGATCATAAAGACCGCATTTCACTGAAAGCGAGTCGCACCTAATCATTATGGCTCAAATGCTGAAGAGCACTGTTGTTTAGAAGAAGGTATCCACGATATACATCCTGCTCAGAAAATAAACGTATCCACATAATAAATCCTATTATGCAAATAGAAAAATAGAAGGAAAATTATTAATCTTGAAATCAACTAAGCCATTCAATAAATTAGAGTCCAGAATTTCCGAATTTTCCATAGTATTTCTTTATTAAGTCGTTGATGACTTCGTTTAGTATAATACTAGAAAAATCCTTCTAATATGTACATCTGTGAAATGAAAAGCGTTGAAATTTCATTATATTTCACTGTAGATTTTTCAAATTAAAAATGGAAAATGGTTTTATGGCGAGAATTTGCTATGGATATCAAAAAAATTCATGGTGAGTGGAGTATATATGAAATTAGCGATGTTGTAGGATGGACCACAAACCAGAAGTAGCCATTAATAAGCCTCATGCACTTGTTCAAATAAGGCATTATAGCGCCACATAGAAGTAATGAAAGGGAATTACAACCCCACATAGAAACAATGAAAGAGGAGAGTACATCGTCCCCCTGGAACTGGTTTAAACTTATGAATTGATTTAATTCCTTTCTCTGCTAATGGCAGTTCCTGCTTCTGAATTTTCATATAGTTACTCCATTGATGGTCGTGGTAATTTGCAGTCAGTGTTTGCACAAATCTCATATGTGTCTTTTTTTCATCTCAATTAATTATGAACAGAAGAGAAGTGCGGAATCAGACGTTGGAAGAATTACATATGGATATATTCTATAAAAAAAAATGATGGATTTTCGACGACTAATTTATCTTCGCTACGATTATTTCTTTGTTAAGTCTAATTACTATGAAAATAGTTATGTAAAGAAATATGTTTGATCTATGTTTCGAATGTTCACAGAACCTTTTCAAAATTTTAGGTAGATTGTTGTAAAAATGTAAGTTGCGCTTATTTGTATCAGTATATTGTGTAAAGAAAGCGGTATAGTTACATTTTAATTTAGCTATTGGTCTGAAGGACTCCCCAAAGTTTGATGGAGTATGATTCATTGATGCAGAGATGAAGGACTCACCAACCTTTGATGCCATGACTAACATTGTAGAATTTTGAGAACAACTGGTGGAGCAAATCATGCCGGAGCAAGAGCATGAGCAGCAGCATGTTGTATTCTTGAGAGGATACACCATAGACATTTAGATACCCTGCAACATAAGGAAAAGTAAAAGAGAAGGCTACACATTTAGATACCCCATAAGTGGCACACAAAATTTTGCATGGGTGTGCAAATGGTTGCATAAGAATTGCACGCGAACTACATGAGTGTGTAGGGGGCAGTGTGACCCAGACGACGAGATGACAATGATGGGCAGTGGGGTCTTTGAGAAAGTGCTATAACTTAGACAGATTTTGGTGCTAAAATTCATATGCCAAGAAAAAACATGGGAATGTAAACATGGGAAGCAAACATTTCCTGCCAAGGAGCTAATGCTGGCATTAGTTTTCTCTTTAAAAATATCAATGCAAAAAATATTTTTGACGATGAAAAATATACATGTATGGCCTCTTTGCCTCGGGAAGAGGCCAATAAGATGAGAAAGTTTCTTATTTGCTATAACCACTAATACCTTTATTTGATTGGTTGTGACGTCATTATTCATAAAACGTAATAGAAAACTATAGGTTATCATAGAGAAGGATTAATGTCGAATCCCCAATTCAATTGCTATAGTCCCTGCCCTAGCCATAGGTGGCAGGGGCTAAAAAAGACTTTTATTATTCTATAACACTATTCACCTATGATGTAAAAAAAATTTAGAATATATATTATAGCCCCGAGCAAGGTTTATGGGCAACTTTGAAAGGTATTTAGGGTTACATGCATACAAAACAAAGTTTCAAGGGTTGTATTTTGTGGCTCGCATTATTATATGCATATATGTTTATCATACCAAACCTCGCCTCACATAACGGGATTGTTCGAAATGTTATTCACAGCGAATGTTTTGGAGTTATAACATTGTGGTGAGAATTTAATATATGTTACATATAGTTTATATGCTATGTGACTTATGATTTTTCACTACATAAATCAAGCGACGTTGTATAGTATTTTGATAACATATGTGAGTTTTAAATGTTTTTAGATTTTAACATTGTTTTGTCGCCTAAAATCACTGATTTCTTCCGGAAGAGGGTTATAGTTGTTTCTTAAAATCATTGATTGTTGCAGGAAGACAACGATTGTAGTTGTCCCCTTAAAGGTTTATGACTATAAATTGCTCCTAAAGGTGCAAAGGTACACCGAAGGAATAGAATATTTGGAAATGTCATCTTGAAAAACTAAATCACTAACACATATTTGACAACATGATTAGAAATGAGGTTTCATTAATATTCAACAGATCAAAGTCAAACTTTATCATAGCTTCAGTTGCAATCTTTTTCCCTATTCTATCAATATCATTTGCACTCAGATCAAGTTCTTTCAGGTATTCATCACCTTCTATAAGGGCTTTCTAGGTTTGAAAGTACAAAAGACCCCTCCTCGAGTTCATTCTCTAATGCAATAAATTTTATAGAATTTGTTTTAAAAGAAAGACACTCTACTAGAGCTTGAACTACTTTCTCATTTTAGTCAGTTACAAAAACACACAAAAGAGACACACTTTTTAAACATGATAACATGTTTTTTATTAGCTAGGATGTCTAATACAAGAACATCCCAATGGCTTTAGTAAGCCTACATGCACAAAAATATTTTCAATTTTGTTGTGGTTTTAATCTAGGTTAATAACTAAATTTATGTTAAGCTTAGAATCTAAAACATAAAGTATTCAGCTTCCTGAAATCAAAATGGAGCTAGGTCACTAATGGCAACCAAATAAACCATTATCAAATATGGTTATTTTGATGCTTTTAAAATTATTCTTTATAATGATGAATAATGATTTATGTTAGTTTAGATTTTTAATTGAATATTGTTTTAACACATACCAATTTTACTAAAACATGATATACACAACATGATCTAAATGACTTTAAAAAACTACAAATAAAATTCTAGAGAACCTAATTCAATAAAATCAAAATGCAATGAACCAAAACAGAGAATCTAATGCAGTAAAATCAAAATGCAATGAACCAAAACAAATTGAAAAAAAAAGCATACACAAAATGACAGAGAAACCAAGTGAGTAAAATGACATGAACCAAAACAAAACAAATATTATTAGAAAATTCACTTAAATATTGTTGGGTTCCATCGCCTAATCACCTACGTAATCCCAACGATCACATAACCCAACTCAGGGAAATGCAATACACCAAGATGCCTTTATTATCAAAAAAATTATAATATTAGAAATTTCCCTTTATAGTTTATATTTTGTTTTGGATTTGCTGGCTTGATAAAAAAATTTTAAAAAAAAATTTTAACGTTCTTTTGTTGTTGTGTTTATTTTGAACTAAAAAGGAATCCCTACTAGAAAATCATTCATATGTTTAAATCTATTTTTCAAAAACGCTACTAGAAGTTGGATAACTTTAATATTGTAAATAGTTTTTTTGAATTATTTCCACGTTAAAGAAGCCATAGGCATTAAATGGATCAGAAGAGGATGTTGGTTTGTACGTAGAAAAGGAAAGAAAGCAATACTTTCAAATTAATCATATTTTTAAATCTGCTTTTAAAAAATGCTACTTGCAACTGTATAACTTTAATATTGCAAGCACGTTTTTTTGAACTCTTCTCGGGCTAAGGAAGCCATAGAAATTATCTAGAGCAACATTCTCATTCAATGTGAAACTCCTTTACTAGAAGTTCTCCAACTAAAGGAAAATTACATTAAAATGAAAAGTAATGCATAAGAAAATTCATATCAAATTTTCTGATGAATCATGGAAACTTTCATCAATATTTTCTAGAGAGAAAAAATCACTGCATTTCTCCTTGGCAATGACTAATTTTCCAACTTTCCCTCTACAATAAATATCCTAGAGAGCTGAGGATAATTTGGCATTTGAATGAACATACTCTTCTAGGAAACGATTTTTTGTCAACTCAATAATCCTCAAAAAACACCTTTCCCTTTTTGACACTTGCAATTGCTAAGACTTCATTGCCTCTAGCACCATCATACCCAGGAATCATCTTTGTCTCTAAGTTGTTTCCAAACAGATTTGGGTACTTAATAATATAATCCAATTGAAATCCCACGGTTTAGAACAAAACACCTACATTACGCTTCATTTTTTCCTCTGGAAGCATTAGAATAACTGGCCTATGTCTTGCTAAATACAAAATTCATTGTTGAGAGAATCCTAAACCACTTAAACATTACTGTTTTCAATCTAGTTTCTCCTTGGATACTCAATAATCCTCGGAAAACACCTTTCTCTTTTCAACACTTTCAATTTCTTAGACTTCATTGCCTCTAGCACCATATACCAAGGAATCATCCTTGTCTCTAAGTTGTTTCCACATAAAGCATTAGATTCATTGGCCTCTATCTTGCTAAATACAAAGTTAGTTGTTATTGCTTAAACAATATTGTTTTCAATCTATTTTCTCCCTGGCTACTCGAAAATATGCGCACAACAATTTTAAACATCTTTGACCCATTTTTAACACCTAAATCCTTAAGTTATTTAAACGAATCAATAAATTTTCCTATGAAACCGTGAGCAAATGGGGATGCCATGACAAAATTTCTGATAACGCTTCCCCTCGATCCCCATTTTTTGAAAAACTAAAATTGAAAACCTAAGCTTCTATTCACTGATATTAAGTATTCGTGTATTATAAGAAACGAGTTTGGGAAAATGCTTTTCCTTCATGCAACTCCTGAGGAGATTGAGCTTAGACTATATTTCTCTTCAGGCGCTATAAAAGAAAATGCCAGGATTGTAAAGGAAAACCCTTCGAATCTGGGCAAGGCTAGTCAAACCACAACCATTTAACAACTCCAAAACTTTTTCCATACTCTGACTCGATTTTAATCGAAGTAATTTATTGCGATGTATAAAGGCTTCAGCAATTTATTTGGGTGTCAAACCGCATTTATCGATTAGAAATTGAGTGGCAACACCCCCGTCTAGGGTTATGGATTGCGTTGCTATTTGAGTATAGATAATAGCGAATTTCAAGTGGGGTTTTTCAGTGAATGCAGGAGATCGTGAGAGAGAAATGGCTAGTAACAATGCCGCATTGTTTTGTTCAAATCGTTTGCATATCCTCTGAATAGAAATGGTCTATGTGCAATAAAAGGAAGGGAAACCTCAATGGCAGAGAAATAATTAAGATTTACCTAGAGAACGTCGGAGGATTTGGTCAAGGGTACCTAAGGTGCATAAAAATCGGAGCATGGAGAAAGGATGCATAAAGCATAGCAAGTACTTTGCCAAAAAGTAGAATGTCTACCATTACAAATTTCTAGGGTTTCCAACATATAAAAATTAAATTCATGCTTAAATCCAGCTATTAGAAGAAGCAAGAACAGGCACAGGAAATTTAGCCTCACTCACCAGTACGAGCATGAAATAATCTGCAGTAAATTGGGCCTCGCTCACCAATACGAGCATGGAAAAATCCACACATGTGAACTCGGTAGAAAATTTGAACCTCATTCCCAAAGCTCAATCATAAATTCCACTGAGCTGTGACATATGCCATTTTAAAGATTTGGAATGCCACCATGCAATGAAATTCTATGTTTTACAAATTTGTATTTGTATTTAGGTGGGATATTTTACAGAAGGTTTGTATTTTTTTTTGTTTTGAGATGAATATAGTGATTTTGAATTTTTGAAGAAATGGCGTCCTTTTCAAATGGCCAAAGGGAATCCTCTCAATCAGTTGATAGAAACAAAAACTACCTCGATTCACTCAAGTGACAGCAGCAACAACTACTCTAATTTAGAGACTCCACGCAAATGTAAACCCTTCCCAACACCAACACTCTTCCTCTACCTCTGCATCCTCGTCCATCTGGCTCCAAGCAGGAGAAGGTGAGTACCCGCCCAGCACCGAAGAAGCCCGTAGCTACACCTTCGCTAAAAAACTGTTAGATTCTTAAGAAAATGGCTCATGCTGGGTGAAAACGTTTTACACGTGCCAAATTTATAGTGGATAGAAGGGCGAAAATGAGAGGCTTGGATTGGCTAAAATGAACAGTGTTTTCCCAACCACTTCATAAAAGAACACCTTTGGTGTAATTACAGCTCGGTTATCAAATAATTGATAGCCCCCATTTTTATGGCCTAAATCTACCTTAGGCTGAGAAAGGCAGAATCTAGGGTAACATCAAACCACGCTTAATCTGGTAGCTAGCCCTACCAGATTGGGAGAGGGCTCTCTCCTGGTTAATCTTAGCAAAAACAATGATCAGTGAGGCTTGGGATGACTTGAATAAAGGCTTATTTTAGGCTAGGTATATATGTAAAAGAGTTTGATTTGATTTTGAGGGTGTTTGTTGGATCAAAGGGAAGGGCAGATTTTGGGTCTGGGGAATGAGGCCTAGTTTTTGCAGAGATCTGAATGGGGCAAGGTAGGCAATTGTTTTGACACTTCAATTTTCAATGAAATGGATAGCTCAAACCGGTGAGGAGTTGAAGAGGGCAAGAAAATTTCAGGAATCCTTTTCAAACAGTTGAAAACATAGAAAATTAAACAAACCCTAGGTAGAGCACTGCAAATTTTAATGAATTCCACCTTTATCCTTGTTTGTTTAACTTAAGAAGAAATAAGAGGGAAAATGATACACATGAAACACCAGTAAAGTTACATTAACAGAGAGAAACACATCATCAAAACAAAGAGCCACATGAATCCCAAGGATTGTTGCAAACCTTGGTCTATTCCTTTGCCAAACTACAGAGATGAGTGTACAATGATGCTCAAAGCAATCCTAAGTGTCCAACCAGGAAAATGACTGAAAAACTACAAGATATAGACAAATACTAACTCATCCCCAGTCTCTAGGGGTATAGCTCACAATTTTAGGAGTTGTTTCAATAATATCTAAACTGAGAACTCGAAAATAGGCAGTGGAACAGCTTTCCTCTATAAGATAGGAAACTTATTCATTTAGTTGCAATTCAACTTTTGATGGATGAATCTACCTCCATGAGTAAAAATTTAACAAAATTACATCAAGACCCATCAAATTACATCAAATTACATCATGAGTTTAGCATTTGGAAGTAAGAAAGTCAAATTGTCCAAAACTAGGTGAAAAACAGAGTTACTCAGTCCAAAATGAGCAAAAATCCCCAATGCGCCGCACCAGTTTTCCCTATGCGTCGCCCCAGTTTGGAGCTGATTTTGGAGGCCTTCCCGATGTCCAAATTTGCTCCAAGTGGGCTTGTTGGAAATTTCTGCCTGTATACTTTCCAACACAAGTGGAATTTCTAAATTTGGCTTCTATTTTCCCCTCCAAAAATGAGTTCTGCCAACACTGCTTCCTGTGTGTCCAAAAAGGGGTAGAAAGGTCATTTTTAGGGTGTTTTTGACCCTTCTGGAAGCCCAAAACCTATCAAAATATCTTGGCCATAGGTAGACATTGATAAAGTTTCATAACAAATCCAAAAATATAAATTTTTCCCCAACATGAGCCTCCCATCAAAAGCGTGCGCCAAGCAGCGCAACGCGTAGAGCTGAAAAATTTGTGTTTAGGCCAAAAAAAACAAAATTTGCAAAATGTGTCCCAAATTTCTTGAAATTTGGGCTGAATTTCCTCCATCATGTACTATGCTGGGCCAAGGAAGCCTCAACCAAAATATGAATTCTATCTTTCCTTTTCCGACGCTTTGAGGCCCTCTTCAACTTAGCCTTCAGGATCTTGATTCATGCCTTGCAAACATGATTTCTTGCCCAATAATGATTCACCATGTGCCTCAACATGTTCTTTTCCTTGTTGGCCTTCTCCAACAACTTTTCCAAATGAATATTTACCCTTTCAAGCCAAGTTTCGCGATCAGCCTCAATCTCTTGCTAAATGGATGTCATCTCGGTTTGGCTCCCTTTGGCAGCTTGCCGGTTCTCACGTATATTTTGCAACTCCATGATAGTTTTTTAATCTTCTAGATGTTTGTTTCTCTGCTCAAGGTAGTTTATTATCCATTGGGCTCTTTGCAACTTGACAGAAAAAGTGTTTATTTCCGCCTTCTACTCCTGAACAATCTCTCTCAGCTTTGAGCTTGGTGAGCCCAAATCATCATCAATGAGTATGAAGTCTATATCCTGGCCTCCTAAAGGCCCCTCATAATGTATTGGCCTCTTACCCTTGCCCTGTATCTGTACTGCTGATGAAGGAAGCGAGACCCCTTCCACCCCGAGTGGAGATAATACTCGCCTGACTGCTGCAAACAAACCACTAGTGCCCCTTTGATAGGTGACAAACACCAGCACACTACCGGTCTATGTCTCGTGACCTCCATGCTGATATGAAGGTTCACCTGCCTCATGAAAAGCCTTCGAAGGTACCTGAGAAGCTGTGAAGAAATCATTAGAAATGAAATCCTCCCATGAAATATCCTGCAAGCCGAGCTGATGCATAACCACAATTTTGATGAGTGCAAAGTGATAGATAATACTATACTGCTTCTCAGGAGTTTTCCTTTGCACGAGGGTGGTCATCTTCTCAATATTCCAGCATATGAAGTAAGGGAGGTTCATCATTCTCACCCTGGTAAAATGCATTAGCAACCTGATATGATAGGCATAGAGACGTGAAAATCGGCCCTCACAAATGAAATATTTGATAATGAGTTTCATCAAAGGAGCATAGGAATCTTTTAGAAACCGAAAGGGAAAAACTCTATTGATTTTTCTCAAAAAACTAGGCTTGATATATGGCTCATAGTGTTCCCTGTCAACCTGCTGCCTTTTGTTCCATTGCACTCCAACATTTGGAATTATGGTTGCTTGAGAGATAGTTTCATGTGCTAAAGTGAATGTCACACCTGCAAGAGTGACTTGGCCATTATGTAAATGCAACACAAACAATCGGGCTAGCTCATGATGGTGGTGGACTCTAGCAACCATCTCACAAAATTGATAACATGACTGCTGTTGGAAACATGAAATAGCAAAAGGACAGGCCTGTAGCTCAACCAATGAAGTAGGCTCCTCCCTCACATGTCTGCCACTCTTCTAAGGTCTCCTAGGTGCATGCAATTCAATTGTGGAGTCACTGTCTCGGTCATAAGAAGAATCTGTCTCCATGTTTTCCAAAGTCTATGTTGCCTTAGATGAATATGAGGAGTTTGGTGTCTTTGGTTTTTGGTGCCAAATGTGTAATAATATGTGAGGGACTATGGAGGGAGAGGGTAGGGGGAATGATGGGATATTGCCAATTGAAATTTGTCAATTGAAAAGCTTAGGGGCAGTCACTAGGTTTTTTGGGATAGCATTTGGGTTTGGGAAATTTTTAATTAGGATGTGGGATAATGGGAATTGGGATAGGAAATGAGTGATTTAGGTATATAAGGGAATAGGGAAATGGGATGATGTAACAAGACAATCAGTGAGGAGGGAATAACAGGGTGGGGAAGTGGGAGTGATAGGCACAAAACCAAATTATAAACCCTAAAGAAGCATTCTTTGAACAAGATAATAGGGTTTGAATTTTTGTTTAAATCCTCATAGATATCACAAGACACATGTTCATTGGCAGTGACAACGTTTATTGCCTTACTTGGACCGGAAGTGACCGAACAGATTTGAAGTTTTGAGAGAAATGGCAATGAACTTTATTTGCGGCCCTATGCATTGCGCAACAAACCCAACGCACCGCGTAACTCCTATGCGCTGCGCAGGAGTAATTTCAACACAATGGGGGCCGACCCAATGCGTCGCGTCACCCAGCCAATGCATCGCGCAGTGAAACTTGCACAAATCTACCTTCAAACTACTTCCTTCGCTCTTCACGGTTTATCCTTGGCTCACTCTGTCCTCTTGGCATACAAATGAGCTTTTGAAACATGAAAATGATTTATATACCAAGGATCTTTAATTCTTCATTTCAAAAAAACCCACTTTGTAATGTTTCAGATTTTGACACTTTCTAAAACTCTGTTTTGCTTTATTTTGGCTTTTTGACTGAATGATGTGCTTTCTATTTGTCCTGCAGGGAATGGATTGGCCGGAGCTTGACAAAGGTGACCAGGGTTGCCAGTGAAAATATTATTACAACTGAGAAAACTTGAAATTACATTACATTTATACATAAAGATGAAATACACTATTTTTCTTCAAAACAGAGTTTTGAAGAGAAATACATTATTAAGCATATGATGATGAAGTTTTTAGTACTGAATCCTTATTTAAAACTCCTCATGTGCCTGATGACCATTATGGGGGATTTAGAAAACCTTATTAATGAAACCCTAGACCTAATGACACTAAAACCCTAAAAATGACTCTTTGCGAACTAAAAATGACTCTTTGTGACTGCAAATGATCTTAATGGACATAAATAGGCCAGCAGGTAAAGGACATGAGGGACATGAGCAACAAGCCACTACCTTCAGATGATCCATGATCCTAATGGAATGTAGTTGACTAAGTGAGACACCTAATATGCAATGCAATAAGAGAAATTTGATCACTGACGGAGGGATGAAGATACCGACACTAACATTGGCTCCAATGGGGATGGTAGTTCCTTGGATGTGCCAAGAACTATAGATCTCTGGGAATTTAGGTAGTGCCTTCGTCCATTGGGCGATGGAGTCAATAACTTTGAAAAACCAAAACAAGACTCTTGACTCATTTTCAGAACTCAAAACTGACTCAATTTCGAAACCAAAAATGACTGAAAGACCTGACTCAACAAACCAAAACAAAACTAAAATCAACCTTCAGTTTTATAACCTTCACTTCGAGCCCCAAACTGAAAGAGTGATGACCGGCCACATGTTAGAGTACGGTCCTTACGAAGCCCTCGTCGAGAGATCATTTCGCTTTTTGCATATCATTTTTAGGTGTCTCGCTCATTCCACTTCGTTGCATTTCTCTAGGGGCATGCCATTGACTGACGAGAGGGTCTGGTCGTCTTGTGTTTCCTCATGCTTGTACCTGC